>WEKX01017597.1:233284-345461 GCA_013390025.1 Pitta sordida | reverse complement strand
ACCCTTCCAGTTCGGTTGGTCGGGTTTTTAAGTCCTCCTCTGAAAACAAAGGAAAACTCAAGAAGTACACCTGTGAGGGGATTGAGTTTCAGAGCTTTCTGTGTTCGGGTTAACATTTTGGAAGCTCTTCAGGTCTGTGTGACTCTTTGCCATCTGTTGCTGCATCCATGGGTAATTCCTTGGAGCGTTTGTTTTTTTTAACGTGCTTCCCGACCAATGGATGTGTGCGGGACACTTGGGCTGCGTAGAACAATAAAGTTACTGGATGATGGAGATGCAGCAGCCTCTGGGTGGGGTTTGTAATTCGCTGAACTCAAGACGAGCCAATTTCTTCGACCTCTTTTCTGGACTGATTTTTAATCTGATAACTTTGTTTTTTGAGGGTTACGGGTAAGTATCACAGAGTATAACTGAGGTAATTTGGTTACCTGTATGCAATAAATAATATTTTGTATTTTTATCGATGAGCTTTCATTTAGCTGAAGTGTTTTGGCTTTTGTTTTTCCTCTTAAATCTGCATGTTTCAGTAGGGCTCCATATTGACTTTAACCCGAGTTGTGTGAAGCTTTGTCTCTGCGTTAGGTTCAGGTGACACATGAAAAGGCAGCTGCGTTAGCCTACTGCAAAAAGGATTGCTTTGAGAGATTTATTAGTTTAGTCATCTTCCTCGAACTTTGTTCGCATTCCAAGGAGAGGAGAATAGTATTTTCTCACTTCTCTAAATTGCTGGTACGTGAAATGCATATTTTTGAGTGTTTGGGTTAAATTGCCTTCTAAGTAGCTCAGGAGAAAAGCTGCTGTGCCTTTGGAGTGGGAGTTTGCCAGCACCTTTCACAGCAGAGACACGACTGGTGGTGAGGATTCCTGGTTTTCACCCAGGCGGCCCGGGCTCGGCTCCCGGCGTGGGGCTGGATGAGGTGCTGAGTGATATGATCTAGATGTAGAGGATAGGTTAGTTGGATTATAGATTGGACTAGATGATCTTCAAGGTCCTTTCCAGCCTTATCTATACTGTGATCCTGTGACTTGCTAGGGCACTCTTGGAATGCTCAGTTTGGGGAGAGCTTTTGGGCTTGGTTTGTGTTGTTGGACCTCAGTGTCTACGGGGAGGTCTTTAGACCTTCTTGCCGGTTTGGTATTCTTCAACCTACTTAGCTTTACGACTGTTAGCACCCTTTCTAGTAGAATTGTGTGTGTGTTGTCACAGTTTTGGGCTTTGACCTCTAAAAATCAGGTTTCAGAGGCTTTGGGATTGATGAAAAGTGCATTTTTTACTGAAATGTGTATTTTAATGTACCTTTGGAGCCTGGGGCAGGTTAATCGTGGTTCCCTCCATGAAACCAGTAGGAGCAGTTTCATTATTAGTGACTTTAACAGATGGTCAGGAGTTTTGTTTTTGTTGTTGTTCCTTTTCTTCGTTACTAATGCTTGATGAAAAAGGCTTTAAATTCATTTTTATTAAAGAAGCAAATCTGTTTCTGTAATGCGTAAATAAGTGCCGAGGATTTTTCAAATAAAATAGGAAACTTAGTTGTGTGTCGGTTGTGAAGGAGACCTTTTCCCTAATCTTCAGCTGAAGAAATGGGGAGATACTGACCTGTTCAGTACATTTTAAAGGATACTCAGATTAAAATTAAAGACTTAAAGCAGTGTGAGTAAAAACGCTCTTACTATGGCTCTGTCTGTGAGTGATCCATGTATAGGTTTTTCCCCTCTCCCACCTCCTGGTGTGGAAATGACCCTTTGGGCTCATGGTCCAGTGTTAAAGAGAAAATCATCGCTTCCCCTGTTCCTCCCTTCTTTTTTAGGCGGTGTTTAACTGAACCACCCATGAAGCACAGCAAAATGGCATCAGTGCTGTCCTTGGAAGGGTCTCTGTAAAGCTGTACTGCACAGCTCCTGTTGCTATTCCACCAGCCTGACAGGTGCTGTCTGAGTGACTGAGGCATATGCAATGAACCTGAATAATTTTATGCTGCTTGCTTTGCTTTCCTATAATGTGACACAAGGGTGTATTTAAGCGTATAGCTGGTTTATGCCTGTCTTGCCTTTTGGCACAGGGTATCCCAGATCTCCACTTGGGTACTTTTTAATTAAGTGAATGTTTGGGTTGTTTTTTACCCTGTTCAGTTATGGTTTATACTTTTCAGGGGTATTAGGCTCATGTTTTGGGAACCTGAAATCTTTTAAGTTCCAAGGTTTTTGGCAGTGCTGGTTTCTCAGACTTCAGTGTGTGCCTTAACTGGCTGCGTGAGAATTTGTTACTCAATCCTGTGGTTGGCCTCTGACATGGGAAAGATTATGTAGGACAGTTTTTGAAGGCCCAACTACTGGACTGAGACCAATCAGCTCTTACCATTCAAGAAATTAAGCTGGACTCTGATAGCAAAAGATGGTTTTTATTGACTTTTTTGCGAGGGATCTCACACTTGATAACCTTTTACTTTTTGGTTTAGCTTTTGGACTTGTAAAATAAAAAAATAAAGGTTGTCTTAAGTATTTTAAACCACTTGTAACGGTGTTGATATGCCATGTAGATTTTTCTTTATTGTACAAAACTCTTTATTGTTACTGACAGAGAACACAAAAATAGTGTAAGCAGAGGTTTATACTTCTCTGAAATCATCATGGAGAGGCTATTCTCTAGTGGGATCCTGATGTGCAGTTCTCTTTCTATCAAACTTTCCTTACTTAGAAAAAAAAGAAAAAAAAGATAAATTGGTTCACTTATTGCCATGACCTGGGTTTCCTTCCTTATAGTTCTTGGTTAGACTTGAGTCTTGTCTGAGCTGGAGAAATGGCAGGTGTGTTACAGCCCTGCACAGCACTGCTGGTGCGGGTGTCACACGGGTGTCCAGCTGCACCACTCCCTGATGGGTTCAGCTGATCCTTTCCACTGCTACTCACCACTAAGATATGTAGTGACTGCTTTGGGGACATTTGGAAAAGCACGTGATGCATGTATGTGGGTTTTCTTTCATTTTAAATAAAAGGAGGGGAGAAAAACAAAAACCCAGACCCAAAGACTTAAAAATTAAAGCTGACTTAATCAGAGGTGGGTTCTGATTAGCCCTGCTGGAGGATAGTGTCAGCTCTGGGTGTTGTAGGGTCTGATGTGCTGCCTGTTAGCCCTTGAAGACAGAAAATGTGAGAACTGAATTTTACGAACAATTGCACTTGTTTGTGAACAACAGCACAAGCAGTCAAGCTTCCAGTTTTCATCTGGAGACAAAAGAGCAGTCATGTTGCAGCAAGACTCCTGTTTCTTTCTGCCTCTTATCCAGTGATTCCTCAAGAGCAGAGTTAAGAAGTGGTACACAAATGTGCAAACATTCTCCTGTTGGCTTAGCCTGGAGACAGGGAATACACCTGGGCTTTTTCCAGTGCTCTTTATGTTTGTAACCTGTGATGATACTGGAAGGGTGGAAGAAGTGTTACCAAGGTTCTTTGTGGGAGAGTCCCTTTGAGATTTGGTCTGTTCTCTATTTGAGAAGCCCATTATTTCTTGCCCCCATTATGATGCAACAAATATAAAAAAGCTAGGAAAATGACTTCCCTCCCAGTCTCTTCACTGCAAGCACACAGCGTGTCTGTGTTCATACCAATCACTGTGTATTCTGTGTTGGAATATGGTGATTTATTTTGTAGTATTTTACTAGTGTGAACTCAGTCATCTTAATTGCTAGTAAATTGCAAATCATAAACAGAATTCTCTGATGAGCTCTGATAAGAGCTCAGTACTTAGCTAGGAATTGTATGGGGACCTACTATGCCAGAAGCCTTAGCACAGTTTATTGGAAGTATTGTTCATTTCACTTTTCCTGTATTATTATGTGCTGCAAACCCTGTCTGGGTGAGAGCTTTTAGTTGGTCCAAAGACCTGGTGTTAGCGGAGCTGCCTGAATGGCTTGCATCTGTACGCGGCATCACTGATGACTGTGAAAAATGTGCTTCAAACTTATTAGCCATAAGAAAAATACGTGTTGTCACACTTGGCACAACAGGAATAAACCGTTATACACCACAATGAAATGTTAATCAGCTTCCTGCACGGTATCTTCGCTTTGCTGTTACCAGTGGTCAAATGCCCAGATAGACCTGAATTTCTATGAGATTTGGTTTGTTTTCTGAGTAGACATGCTGGAAATGGGAATGCTCTATGTGACTTTTAAAAATGAACATACCTGGTTATCTGATAAATGTAGTGAATGCTGTGCAATCAGCGTTATGTTGTCTGCTGGAAATGCAGAAAAGCAGGGTGGAAACAGTCGGAGGTTCCTGGAGTGTGACAAATACGTCCTGACGCAGCTGGTGAGGGAGACAACTAGGGGAGGCACCCCCTGGACCTGTTGTTTGTGAACAGAGAAGGATGGGTAGGGGATGCAATGGTTCGAGGGTGTCTGGGCACAGCAGTCATACAGCAATAGAGTTTTCTGTTCTTGGAGACGTATGGAAGTGGGGCAGCAGTACTGCCACCTGGAACTTCCAGAGACCAGAGACTGGCTTGTTTAAGAGCCTGGTTGACAGAACTTTGTCTTCCTCGGTAGAGGCTCTGAAGGGCGGAGGAGTCCAAGGAAGGCTGTATGTTCTTCAAGATGGAAATCTTAAAGGTGCAGGAGCGGCCTTCCCTGTGCTGAATATGTGAAAATGTGTGAAATACGACCTGTCAGGGCTGAAGGCTGGTCTGGCTGAACAGAGAGCTTTGACTGGAACTTGGGGGGAAAAGAAAAGTAGAGTTACGACCTTTGGAAGTAAGGGGCAGGCAACTCAGGAGGACTACAAGGATGTTGTGAGGTTACGTGGAGAGGAAATTAGAAGGGTCAAAACCCAGCTAGAACTTAAACTGGCTACTGCCATAAAAGACAAAAATGTTTCTATAAATAAACTAGCGACAGAAAGATGGCCAAGGAGACTCTTCATCTTTTATTGAATATAGTGGGAAGGAATGAGGAAAAGGTTGAGATGCCTAATGCCTTTTTTGCCTTGGTATTTAGCAGTAAGACCAATTGTGCTCTGGTTATCCAGCCCCCTGAGCTGGAAGACAGGAATGGGGGGAAGAAGGAAGCTCCCATAGTCCAAGGGGAAACGGTTGGCAGCCTGCTACACCACTCAAAACCACACAAATCTCTAGGGCCAGATGGGATCCACCCAGGGGTACTGGTGTAGCTGATAGAAGACTCACCAAGCCTCTTTCCACTGTTTACCAGCAGTGACAGCTGAGGAGGCCCCAGTTGACTGATGTGATGCCCATTATTTGCAAGAAGGGCTGGAAGGAGGATCTGGGCAATTACCAGCCTTGACAGCCTGGTCTCGATGCTGGGGAAGGTTATGGGACAGATCTTGAGTGGCGTCACCTGGCCTGTATGGGACAGCCAGGCAGTTGGCCATGGTCAGCATGGGTTTAGGAAAGGCAGGGCCTGCTCATCAACCTGATCCCCTTCTGTGACAGGGTGACCTGTGGGGTGAGTGAGGGAAAGGCTGTGGATGTTTCTTACCTGGACTTTAGTAAAGCTTTTGATGGTGTTTCCCCTGGTATTTCCCTGGGGAGACTCGCTGGTTGTGGCTTTAGTGGGTGCCGTGTTCACTGGGTAAACATTTTTGCTGGATGGCCACTATTGAGTGTGGTGAGGAATGGAGGGAAATCCAGCTGGTGGTCAGTCACAAATGGTGTTCCCCAGGGCTCAGTGCTGGGGCAAGCCCCCTTTAATGTCTTTATCAACGATTTGGATGGGAGGTTCAAGTGTACCATCAGTTTGCAGGTGACACTAAGTTGAGTGGGAATGTTGATCTGCTGGAGGGTAGGAAGGCTCTGCAGTGGGATCTGGACAGGCTGGATCAAAGGGCCGAGGCCAAGGATACGAGATTCAGCAAGGCCAGGTGCCAGGTCCATCACTTGGATCACTACAGCCCCATGAAGTACTCCAGGCTTGGGACAGAATGGCCGGAAAGCATTCCAGTGGAAAAAGATCTGGGTATGCTGGTTGAGAGCAGCTTAATGTGAGGCTTAAAGGTGTGCCCAGGTGGCCAGGGGCATCCTGGGCTGGGTCACATACTGTACAATGTGGCCAGCCCCAATACACTGGTGAGGGCGCACCTCGGATCTTGTGTTCCGTTTTGGACCCCCTACTACAGGAGGGACGTTGAGGTGCTGGCGTGTGTCCAGAGAAGGGCAGTGAAGCTGATGGAGGGTCTGGAGCACAAGTCTTATGAGGAGCAGCTGAGGGAGTAGGTGGTGTTTAGCCTGGAGCAAAGGAGGCTCAGGAGAGACGTTTTTGCTCTCTACAACTACCTGAAAGGAGGCTGTAGCCAGGTGGGGTTCAGTCTCTTCTCCAAGGTAACAAGCAGTAGGATGAGGAAATGACTGCAAGTTGCTCTGGGGAGATTTAGATTGACTCTTAAGACATACTTCCTCAGTAAAGGGGTGGTCAAACATTTCAACAAGCTGCCCTGTGAAATGGTAGAATCACCATCTCTGGAGATATTTAACAGGCACATAGATGTTGTGCTTAGGGATGTGCTTTTGTGGTGGCCTTGGCAGTGCCGGGGTAGGGATTGGACTTTGTAATCCTAAGGGTCTTTACCACCCTGAATGATTCTATGACTCCTTGTAAGCACTTCTTTCCCTTTTGTTTCTCATCTTGCAATCAAAGGAAAAAGACTGAAGTCAACAGAGTTCTACAATATGGTGTAAATTTTGGTTTGCCCCTCCAAGTTTTTCATATTTCACTTCATGTTTGTGAGGGTGGGGAGATTTCCTTTCTCCTTCTTCTCCAACATATTTGTGTGAAATGTTGTATACATCTGATTTTCTGAGGTTCTTGATCTTGTGCATATTGACCATAAACATGATCTTTTAGCTTGGTCTGGGTAAGTGTAATAGGTATAGAGAGGTATAATAGATCCTTAGCAGGCAGTAAATGAAATGAGTTGAGGAAAATTGTTGCAGAAGGCGGTAGCAGATTGTATTGCAGGGCGTTGCTGAGTGAGTGGCAGATTCTCTTCTGTTCTCTTGGAGAGTGGCAGTAGCAGGAGCATAACTGAGAATTCTCCAAAGTGATGCTATTTATTTTGCATGAGGAAACTGAACTGTGCTGTCCTTATCCCCTTTGCATCCAAATCACTGCGTTTTATTGGAGAAACTTCTTATCCCCTTTACCGTGAGGGCGCATGAAGGGAACTTCCCTGCTGCAGCATTGTTTGGTTGCCAGCTGGGCAGGGCATTGGGTTTGGTGAAGAGCTGGGGGGTCCTCTGCACCGTGGTGTTGTGCATCTCTACACTTCTCACCTCAGTCAGCAGCACATTTGCAGTGGTCTGGGGAGCAGGGCGGTAATTCTTGCCTTCTGGTCTTTTCTTCTTTTCGTCTGGGTGCTTTTATACATTTGGTGTCTTACGCCTTTTCTAAATACCTTTAGGTATCTCTCATATTCCAGTTACTAAATACAAAACTGTTCTTGAGAGTTGCTCAGTTGCGTACATGGATTTTTTGAATGATGGTAGTATCCTGGCATTAGGATACAGAAATTTGACTTGTGATCATTTTGTTTGTTTCCTTGTCTTTTTGACTTGCAGAAATACAGCTTGTTACATGTTTGAAGGGTGGAATTTGTGGAAACCCAAAGGGGGGTGCATATATAATACAGCTGTTGAAAAGAGCAGGGGGAGGAGAATAGGTTAATTATATTTATACTCTACAGCCTAGTCAAAACTCTGTCAAAGTTGGCATTTTCTGTGTTTGAAAATTTGAGTGAACCTGGGTCAAGCTCACCAGAGGAAGCACATCTCTCAGCTCAATGAGAAGCAGTGTCAGGGAGCTCTTAAAAGTGGGTGGGAGGAGGATTTGGGAAATAAATTTACTTGCTTATCCACAAACTGTAGGGTTTCAGAAGATTGTTGTTCTGTGTTTACTCATGAAATTTGTCATGTTTGGCCCCATGTGTACATGGCCTTTCTGGAATAAGATATGGAGTCAGGTTCTTCTGCTGAGTTGGTTAAAAGACGTAAAGATTTACATCAGGAACAATTATAAAGGTGGAAGACACTTTGTTGCCATCTTTCTAGCTCAAACAGGATGGCAAACTTCAGTTTTTCATAGGAAGCTGGTACGTTTGAGAGCAAGGGAGACAAGAGCATCTCATCTTTCTTTTCCTGCAGTTGAATTCTAGGAGTACATTAGCATTATGAAATTATTATGTGTAATCCATCATGTATGGTTGATGTTCATTCTCCCTCTTTATTTTTCCTCCTTGTGAGGGGAGGCACGTGGAAAAAGAAACAGTGGAATCTTTTGGGTTTGTTTTTTCTCCTCCCTGGAGAGCAGGATGAATGACTTCAGGAGCTCAACTTTAACAGAATGATGGGGCTGATTCTCAGAGTAGTAGACCATCTAAGCTCCTTCTGTCTTACTTTGAAATATTAACTCTAGCCTTTCCAAAAATTGTGCTCAGAGTATAGTGTCTTTGTTATCCTCCACTAATTTGTATTTACAGAGGTGCTCTTTCTTCTCTGGTGCTGGATTCATCCCTCCTCTTTGCTTTCAGCTGCTGACTTCCTTCAGGATCTATGCTCTAGGATATGAGATGGAATACGTGCAGTGGAAGCTTTGACCATCAGCTCTCCAGCCTCAAAGGCTGCCTGACACTACCGCTGTGGTGATACAGAAATCCTTTGGGAAAGGAGAAAGCTTTAAACCCTGGTTGTGAGATGATCTCTAGTTACAGGTTGTTAATTTCTCTGAGCTGCTTATGCTCATTAGAGTTAATTTGGTGTGATGTGGTGTGCCTGCTGTTGCTGTTCCCCTTACCTTTGGCTGCGGCGGCAGAACTTGGAAGCCTGGGGTTAACTGTCTGCAATTCAGTGACAGGGCACAGCATCTTGGTGGTTACAGGGGTTTGACTTCATACCAGAGAATTTCAGATGTTTGACTGAGGTATGTTACAAGTTTAATCACTTCATGTCTGTGAAGTTGACATGGAAAGATGCTTCCGCAAGGTTTGCGTTGACTCAGTGGGGTGTTGGTGAGAGTGAACCAGTTCAAGAGCTTTAGGCCAAGGCTAAGTATAAACATCAGGAGTTCGTAATGGTGTGCTCCAGCACTGCAGTGTGCTGCCTCCTCTCTGGCTTCTGTCTGTTGGCTGTGCCAGTGGAACGACAGTGGGAATGCATAAGGAGATGGTTCAAGAAACTGGTTCAATCTCAGAAATGGAAAGAAAACCTGCAGGAGTGGGGATGGGTAGATAGGAAGGGGGAAGAACTTAAAACAGTCCTTCCTCTTCAGTAATCTCTTTATTTAAATGTATCGAGTTATTTTGTATTAATCTGTGTTGTTTCTCCTGTCTCGGTGTGACTGTGGCTGTAGTCTTTGTTTCAGGAGAGAGCACTTATTGTAGGAATGGGTCTGCTTCGACTTTGGACTTCAGCATGAGGCAGATGCTGTGGAATCTGAAGTGTGGAGGAATGAGCAAAGTGTCATTTAGAGGACGGTAGGTTGTAGGAAACAAATAGAAATGTTAGTGAAGGAAGAGTTGTTCTATTAGTGTGAAAATCTTAAAAATGCTTGGAATTTTTTTCAAGGGAAATTTTACTGGCTCTTATGTTAGAGAGAAGCCTTACTTTTCTCAGACTTTTATCAGTAAACATGATACAGCCTTGACTGTTTCGTTCTCAAGTGTGCCATAGCAGTAGTATTTGTAGACCTTCCACACCCAAATTGCTCTTAAATCTGCATTGACTTAGGAGGATGAAGTGCTAAATTCATAGGAAGAATAATCTTGGCTAGTGAGAATTGGAAGTGTGAAAGCTAAATTTCTTGTCCTAAAAGAAAAAAACCTATTGGTAAGAGGTTTGGAGGACATGAACTTGAGTACAGTTTATCTTAAAAATGCTTGGAATTCTTTAATTTGTTACTTTAAGTAGATCAAGTTTATTTCTACCTGCTTTTAATGTTACTGCCTATAATGTAACTAGGTGGTATTATCCTCAACAATGGTTTTATCCTAATCAATGGATGTGTATCTTGTATACAGTGCATAGGCTGTACTGCAATAATGCTTGCACATAGAGAGATTTCGTGTCACCATTCTCCTTGAGGAGCTCCCAGGAGTCTTAGTTACATGCTCATGCACCAGGCATTGTACAATAGAATAAAGAAGTTTAATTGACTAGAATACATGTAATAGAAAAGGACATGTATTGCAGGTAATATTTAATATGGTCCTTGTAAGTACGTATTGAGCTTAGCAACTCATCATACTTTGAAGAGGTAATGCATTTAGGCCTTTAAAGGCAGGAGTTGCTACTTAGTATGAATAAATTATAAATGTTAGTTAAAAAGAATGTGTTAGAGTTGGGATTTTTTTTTTAACTGATGTATATAGTTCTGAGTATTTTTGGTACTGGATAAATTTCTGCACTGAGAGTGGGAAGTTGGGCAGATAGAACCTGGCAACCCTACTTGAAGTTTTCTGGTTTCCTCTTGCAAATAATAATTGACTTCTGCTTTTCACTGATTTCAGTTTTGTAACTGGAAGGTGCAGGTTTTTAGTGAGAGTTGTGATGTCTTTGCTGAGCCTCCTGTCTCACAGGTCTCAGGAGGTGGAGACAAAGGTTGTCCTGGAGGTGGTTGCTCATATTTTGCTGTATTGCCAAAGCAGACGTGGTGTTTGACGGGAGACATTGAAGGACTGGACAGGTGGATTTGCAATAAGAGGCACGTAACAAATTGCAAAACTTTTTGGAGGACTATGAAGTGGGTTAGGATATGCAATCAACTGATCTGCAGTTTGGAGAAAAAAAAAAGAGGAGCTGAGGGTTCAGTATTTTCATTCTGATGTTGGGAAAGGTTGTTTGACTACTGTGTAAAAGGCTCTTCATCTGTGGATAGGAACTTGTGATTTCAAGTGCCCTTCAGTAGCCATGCCTCTTAAGCAGTTCCTGCTGTGTCCGTTTTGCCGGTGCAGATGTTTGTGTAATGATACAGTGAATGGATCAGTCAGGGCAGAAATGGCTTTTCTCCTTTGCAGAATTTTGTGGGCCAGATCAGTTCACGTGAAGGGCTGGGGTAACACCGTACTGGAGGCTGCACCTCTTGAGCTGCACTGCGGAGGCCTGACACTGAGTGAATGCAAAATTGTTGCTTTAATCTTTGACATAAAATAGAATCTGACTGATTTGCATAGATTCGCAGTAAAATAGCAGTGTCAAAAATTTAGACGGATAACTTTCAGCAAGTGGTTGGTGGATTTTTGTAAGCCATTAAAGTGCATCTGTGCTGTCAATTGAGGCTGAGAACCAATGGCATCATAATAAAATCAGATGTAGACAATCAGCCAAAATTCTGCTGAACTTTGATCATTAGTTGTATTTCTAGAAGTACATGTTTTTGTAGCACTGCAACTTAAATAATGGCTTAAAACAGAAGTTGTTCTTGTCAAACTTTTCTTCATGGTTAGGAATATGAATTTAACAGTGCAGTTGCCTCCAAGCGCAGAGCTAAACTGGAGATGGTATTTTAGGTTCATTCACTTAGTAAAGGAGACTTGCAATGCAAAAAAAAAATCTGTTTGCGTAGTTTTAATTTGGTGTTATCCAAGTGTTGGGGTTTTTTTTAATGTTCTGGGGATGGGGGAAGAAAGCAGCAGCCAAATAATAGCCTCATGCAAATTTGAATTAGTTGTTGTTGTTTCATATGATGCCTTTTATTGTATCAGCTGGTTGCTCTGAATATGTCTGCTCACATCTCCCCTGTGAGATAGGAAGATGTACTGAATCCAGCTTACAAAAATTCTGTGGTCACTTAGGGAAATACTATATGAGAAAAGAGGTGAATGTAGATCTCATTTAGCACAATACTCCCCAGAGCATTCCCCTCTCTCAGCTGACAAAGCTCACTGTGCTCCTTCTGCCACTCTCATCTGTTCCTCACCCGTTCTGTGAGAACCGATTTCCTTAATTGTTGGGATTTAAGCTCATACATACCGACTTTCTAAAAAGCTGTTCAGACAGTTTTGTAAAAAAGGCATAGTGTCTCTGTGAGATGATGGAAACTAGTTACAATCCACTTGGCCAAGCTGTAACTCGTTTGAGGGATTTTTGATGAAAGTTTTCACTAAGAAAGACAAAGTGAGGTGGTGGGTATTTTTTTGTTAAGACCAGTATTAGCACAGTATTCTGGGCTTAACTTGTTTTTTATATGCTTGCCAAGGTACTTCACCTATCTCAGTGTGGCTACTTCAGCAGGCTCTGGCATGCTCAGTGACAATTATTGTATACTGTTTCAATTTTGAGCCATGTAGTAAGTTTTTTTCAGTGGAGCAAATCATGTTGGCTTGGTGAGAGCCACATCTGACTACGGTTTTCTCTGGAAGTGTGGTGGTGAATAAGAGAATATTAGAAACAGGACTTTCAGAAGGAGTTGAGCAGTGAGTACATATTACTCATTGGACAAACCGGTGACCTTTCGAAGTGCTGACTGTCTCAGTGTGCTCCCGTATCACACATAATGTTGACAACCATTCTTTTCTTTTAAAAAGACATCAAGTTTAGAGGAAACAAGTTAAATCTGTTACTTTGTTAAAAGCAGTCATAGGTTTGATCCTTAACGTCATCTACGTGCAGCATTTGTGGCTGGTTGGCCTTCTCCTACAGGCATCTACTTCACAACAGAGTAATGTTCCTCCAAACCCAAAGCAAGGTCGGTCTGTTCCCGGCCATTGCTCAGGTGTGTACCTGCAGAAATGGGGGTTAATGGCTTGGCCTTGGCCGTGGAAATGGTACTCAGTACATGGAAATCCTTTCCTCCTGTATTTCTGGCTTAATTCAGATGATGGGTATTGTTTAATTACAAAATATGCCCCTGAATTGCTCGTACTCAGGTTCTGGGTTGGTGGGGATTTTTGGTTCTCTGCTAGTTTAAGAAGATAAAATGAGGAAGAAGTAAAATGGTAATTCTTGCATTTTGTGTGAGTTGTGACTAGAAATGGTTGCACATTTATGTACATCTGTTACCCGCAGAGCATTTAGCAAGTTAGTCTATTTTAGTCAAACCCTGGACACTCTGTAACCTCACAACTTGTTCTTGTACGTTTTTGACTGTGGAAAATACTGTCTTGCTGTTTGTCACCTGCCTGCAACTGCACTTTGTTTCCTGATAAGCATTCTAGGAAGGGAGAGGTTTGTGACACATCACTGAAGATCTATTGCATTTGACTGCTGCCTGAGATTCTGTGCACAGATGGATCGCAGTAGTCAGCCCAAAACTAAAGAAAATTTAACGAAGCAGAAAGACCTCACTTATGTCCTAGAGAATGAGCTGGTGGTGGTTTCATTTGCTCCTTTATAGGCTTATTGTTAAGAATTAGGGATATCCCCCAGTACCGTGTTTGGGGTTTTAGCTCACTTGTTACAAGCTGTGTGTGGTGGTGCACTATCTTGGCATCAGTGTTACATGGGAAGATGGGGTCAGCTGTCCTGTATTTGTCTAGTCTTTGATAATCAGGGCAAAAATGTTTTAAAGACTTTTGTATCCTTTAAAAAAGTGTTGCACAAGTATGTTGCAGAGGATCATTTCACACATTAATGTCGGAGTGGGAGCACTGATGAATTCTGTTAATCAATGGTTGGGGGCAGTCTGATATTCATGCAGGAACCATTGAAAACTGCTTAGTCAGCATGCTGTTGAGTGGGGTCACAATGCAGCAGCTCCGTATTTTGAGGAACTCCTCTGTTAACAGAGTTACACAAGGCTGTTTCAAACAATTAAGAAGCAAAATCTGCATGGTAGATGTGCTTAAAAATAAGTTCATGTGGAGAAGATAAGTTAAAAGACTGCCTGAAATAACTTCAGATGTTTCACAAATAAATCTGAGACGTGGATAAGAGGACCTATTGCTTCTGTCTGTTTAAGACTTATGTGCAGTGATTCCGTAAGTGAGGCTGTTCCTTTATCAGCCACACAAGCTTATAACATGCTTCCTTTGTTCCTGCCAGGGTGAAGGCAAATTTTGATTACTGGGCTACTGGGGAAGAAACAAATGTGTTGGAGCAGAGTGAAACTGCTTAGCCTAGTGATCGCAGTCTGTAATCTCTTGGTGGATATGCTTAGATGGCTCTACAGCTACAGGCTATAAATATTTCAGAATCATGGGGCTTTACTGACAGAGCTGGATGCACATGTAGTGAGAGTGTAGGTGTGACACTGGAGTAGTGAAAGCTGTGCCAGAGTCTTACCTTCCATTTGAATAAATGAGGAAGGCTTCGGATGTTGTGCATGTTGGAAAGTACTATAAAAGCGTGTAATTTGTGGCTGATACTGGAATACTTTTTTTGGGGTAGGACTTTGCCTCTTCTGTTGAAGTTGGATTTGGATTATGGATGTGTTCCACCTTTAAGGAATTTTTATATCATTGTGCTACAGTCTCAAGGTGGCAGCTGGTGTATTGCTCCTGCACGTATGTAACAGCTGAAAACGTTTTCTTCAAAGGCTTCCAGTAAAATGTTAATAAAATAATTTTTTTCCTGTGGACCTGGGTAGATTTTGAAGGCCTTATCTGTCTGAATGTATTTTATTAACAAGGCTTGCCCATGGGATTATCTCAGTGCTTTTTCTGCGAACATAGCACTTAGATCTGAGCACTTCACAGGGCTGGTACTATTAAGAAAGATTATTGCAATAGTAATTGTAATAGTCCTGTATTTATAGTACATTAATGACAGGAAATGTGCTATATGTCTTAAATTATCAATGATGTAATGGATTGAAGCACCTCCTATCTTTTTTACTGCTGTTATTAGTGAAATGCCTTTTCTCTTTTTTTTTTTGGCACCTGTTCTGCTGGTTATGTTACTCAAGTTAAGCTCCTTGTGAGAAATTCAAAGGAGGTGTTGTCCCAGTGAAAACTTTGTTTGTCAGGGTAAATTCCAAGATTAAAAAAAAAATTGAAAGAGAAAAATATGTTCTCTGTGTTTTGATTTGGCATATATAACTTCTGGACTAAATAAATGTTACATGATTACATGAGATTATAGGGGATAAGAATTTGTGCCTCAGGTTGACCTTTACTGAATCTCTGTTCCTAAAGGTGTTTTACAGCATTTTGTGCTTTCTGTTCATTATAGAGTTAAAATTACTCTTTTTTAGTAGTCAGGAAGTCTCAAGACTGTTTCCTACTGTCATTAATGGCTAGGTTTTCAAGGTAATGTGCATTTTCAAGCTTGTTAGTAGCATTACAGAAGAATGAGTATCATCAGTGATTAAATTTTTTGTGTGATGTAATGCAAAAGAGGCTTCCTGAGATCTTGCTCAGACTATGCAAAGTAAGCTTTATTAAACTCATATTTAGAATGTCATATTAGAGTCAGAGATACTGTGGGAAACTGAGCCTGGGAGAGCTCGGGAATGTTGCTTTTGTGAAAAGAGGATGCAAAGCACGTGACAGCCAGGTCTCCACAACACGTGAATGTTTCCGATGGCAGAACTCCAAACTGCTTATCTAGAGAAGCTGCTTTCTAACATTTGCCAGTTAGAGTAGATGTTCTCTTACCTTTAGATTGATAATATGCAGAGAAATAGGAGAAGATTTTCTTTACTGCATTTTTCCCCTTAACAGCAAGTTGTACAAAAAGGAAGAAAGAAGCTCGTATTAGGTATCCTAGTTTTTCTCCTATCTCAATAGGGCAGGAGCTTCAAACTGGGGAGACACGAAAGGCAATGATCAGAAAAGGGAGTGGTTTATCCATAATAAACCCAAACTGGACAGATTGGCACAGTGTGGCATTCATAGAAGTGATATTCATGTGATATATGTAGTCCTTAAAATGCTAAGAAAGTGGAAGTTCAGTGGAACAGCAGATCTTTCTTCCAATATGACACTTGAAATACAAATTAAAACAGCAGTAAAGTCGACTTCCTAGGAGGGGAGAGACGGAGTTTAAAGTATGTATTAACAATTTTAGATTGGCCTTTTGATTCTAGCAATATTATTATGCACATCAAGCTGCATGAACTATGGCTGCAACACAAAGATGCTGTTGAGTTAGAAAAGAGGGACTGTGGGGACGTACAGTGCAGTGGGGTGGTTTTGTGCCTGTGTGTTCTGTGGCCTGCATGCGCACATTGTAGAAACTCACATGAAAGACCCTGATGGCAGAGCTAGAGCCTTCTGGAGAAAACCTCTAGGTGAACAAAAAATAGATCCTTGAGAGGCAGATGGGAAAAGAGCATTGCCCGCACACTCATTTGTGTGCCTGTTTTCTTGGGGCTGGGGATCCACTTAAACAGAACTTAAGTGCAGAGATAGACTTTGATTCTCCGTGCATTCGGTTGAATGTAATGAGCACAAAAACATGGGTAAATGAGAAAACATAATGCAGGCAATTCTTCCAGGAGACCTCCAATATGAGGAGTCAGGGTTCTGTTTCCTGGAAAAGTGTGAACATTGTGTTAACATTCATTTAGAGGAGAGAGTGTCTCCAGGTGGCTTTATGCATTTTGTTTTCAGGAAGGGAAAACGACAAGGTGTTTCAGAAATGAAATGCTTTTGTCATCCATTAATTAATTTTATTTATTTATTCATTAAAAGCAGTGTACCTGTATATAATTGTTCACTACCATACTTTCCTTAATGCATCTACTGAAGTGTCAGGCTTTTATAGAGGGGCTAGCCAGGGTCCCCAGACAGTTTTGCAGCTGTGGTCTGGTCATTGAGGGTGAGTCAGGATTCCACACACTGCCTAATAGATGGAAATACGTGCATGGGAGAGCCTTCCTGGAGGGTGTTTAGCTTTGAGTTGGTAATGTAAATGATCATACATGATGTTCCAA
Organism: Pitta sordida; assembly: GCA_013390025.1. Taxonomy (NCBI): domain Eukaryota; kingdom Metazoa; phylum Chordata; class Aves; order Passeriformes; family Pittidae; genus Pitta; species Pitta sordida. The sequence goes on along the minus strand of WEKX01017597.1, from coordinate 328,644 downwards.
AATACATATTCTGACTGATGAATATTTTCAGTGAAGGTAAAACAAAAGTCCTGAGGGGTGAAGCTGTAGACTATTGAACTGAAATGGAGTGAACTTGTTCCAACTTTTTATCTCTTGAAGCAAAGCAGATGGGCTGGAAAATGCAATGTGTTGTCTTGCTATGTTGTTTTTCACCTAGAAGTGTCACTGGAGTACTCAGGACCTGAGCATTGAGTTTGCTGGTGCCAGTTCTTTCGCAGGTTCCCATAGATCCTTTCATGGAAGTATCTTGTTTTGAGTTTAGGTCAATTGTGTCTTGAGTGTTTGTTAACAGAGATCTTTCCCAGCGTGAAACATGGCCTCAGATATTCCTGTGGTAAATCCCTGTGGTTTGAGAGTGTTACAGGGTTCTTATTGCATCTTTAAATATAGCAGTAATGTATGCGATTACTTCCAGTATTAACTGTAGCAAATACAGTGAATCCCCGGTGCATTGCGACTTCTGCATTACGACCCCGCCCATTTGTGAAGCAATTTTCTCGCAGTCCGGCTTCCACAGCTAACGCATGTGCCGTGCTTCTGCTTTGCCAAGGGGCAGTGCCGGCTCTCCCTGTGAGGCGGGATGGGCCTGCCCTCACGGGAGGGCACGCCAGGAGGGCGCACAGTTTCTCCAGCTCAGCTGGGAAGGCATTGCACTCTGTGCCCAGGGACTGCCAGCCAGCTNTTAAAGGGAAAGAAACTCCAATACCCACGCCCCCGCCCTGCCATAAGCGCACGGGGTGTCTCAATGTTGCAAAGTTAAGGTTTTTCCAGGCTCCAAGAACGCTGACCAGAGCTCGGGGATACCCCTTCCCTGCCACAGAGGCAGGGCGAGCACGCGTGGGCTGGTGCGGGACCCCTGGGGCTGGCACAAGCACTGGGGCTAGGCAGCGGCGCGGGGTTTGGGCTGTGAGCACATACGGTCGCAGCAGCCACTCAGAAATGGTTCCCTTTGCTCGCCTGTGCCGAGAGAGATCAGGGGAAGGAGCGGAAAATTGTCCGCAACACTCTGGAGTGCCGGAGGGGTGGAGCAATGGGCGTGGCCTGCATGCATATTAACGACCTGCACTTCTTTGCGAGTTTAGCGTTTCATAAGGCCCATGGCCTGACTCGTTCCTCATGAACGACGGGGTATAACTGTAGTTGGAGCGTGAGGATTGTTCTACTGCTTTGCAAATAGTGTTGGAAGTTTCTCTCTTCAGGGGCACATAAACATGCCCAGTTAGGAAATGACTGTGGGGAAGTACTAAATATGCTGCAAATGCACTCCAGCTGGTAATGGGCTACTGGCCTGTATTTGGTTGGAAATTAGTGATTCCTCTTAGAAAGTTGTCAGGTTGTGAGAAAAGGGGTTGAACAATTCATGTGCCAGAGAACAAGAGACAAATAGTAAATTTTAATTGCTATTGAAACGATTAAAATGGTGGGATTGAGAAATGTCGATCTTACACCTTTTTTCTCTCTCTTTTTTCCCCATTTAGGAGGGCTTTCGAGCTGCTGCTCTGCTGCTGAACAGCATGCAGTCCTTTCGGGAGCAAAGTAGTTATCACGGAAACCAGCAGAGCTACCCGCAGGAAGTGCACGCTTCATCCCGACTGGAAGAGTTCAGCCCCCGCCAGCAGGCCCAGATGTTCCAGAGCTTTGGAGGAAGTGCTGGTAGTGGACGTCGTGGAGCAGCAGGAGCCTCTACAGCTATGCCTGGTGAGAGCTCCGGCCATCAGAGCTACCAAGGTTTCAGAAAAGAAGCAGGAGAGTTTTACTATATGGCTGCCAACAAAGATGCAGTGGTGTCAGGAGGGCAGCAGCCACCTCAGCGCAGGCCTTCTGGACCAGTACAGAGCTATGGGCCCCCTCAGGGGAGCAGCTTCGGGAGTCAGTATGGGAGTGAGGGACATGTGGGCCAGTTTCAAACACAGCACTCGACCCTTGGGGGCGTGTCCCATTATCAACAGGATTATACTGGTCCTTTTTCTCCAGGAAGCGCCCAGTATCAGCAGCAGGCTTCTAGCCAGCAGCAGCAGGTGCAGCAGCTGAGACAGCAGATCTATCAATCTCATCAGCCTTTACCCCAGGCTTCCAGCCAGTCTGCTTCTAGCACCTCACACTTGCAGCCAATGCAGCGGCCATCCACCCTGCCTTCCTCTGCTTCTGGCTACCAGTTACGAGTGGGTCAGTTCAGCCAACACTATCAACCACCTTCGTCATCCTCGTCCTCCTCTTTCCCCTCCCCACAACGTTTTGGTCAGTCAGGACAGAACTACGATGGAAGCTACAACGTGAATTCTGGGTCGCAGTATGAAGGCCATGCTGTGGGTTCCAATGCACAGGCCTATGGGACCCAGTCAAACTACAGCTTTCAGACTCAACCGATGAAAAGCTTTGAGCAGTCTAAGCTGCCTCAGAGTGGGCAGCAGGGGCAGCAGCAACAGCACCCACCTCAGCACGTAATGCAGTATTCAAACGCTGCCACGAAGCTGTCTCTTCAAAGCCAAGTAGGACAGTACAGCCAGACTGAAGTTCCTGTAAGGTCACCAATGCAGTTCCACCAAAACTTCAGTCCAATCTCTAATCCATCTCCTGCTGCATCTGTGGTTCAGTCTCCAAGCTGCAGCTCTACCCCTTCTCCACTCATGGCAGGTGGAGAAAATCTCCAGTGTGGGCAAGGCAACATGTCCATGGGTTCTAGAAACCGAATTCTGCAGATGATGCCCCAGCTTAGTCCCACACCATCTATGATGCCAAGCCCCAATGCCCATGCAGGAGGATTCAAGGGGTTTGGGCTGGAAGGACTGCAGGAAAAAAGGCTCACAGATCCAGGGCTGAGCAGCCTGAGTGCTCTAAGTTCGCAGGTGGCCAATCTGCCCAACACAGTCCAGCACATGTTGCTCTCAGATGCCTTGGCACCTCAGAAAAAAAGTTCCAAAAGATCATCCTCTTCAAAGAAGGCTGACAGCTGCACCAACTCAGAAGGCTCTTCCCAGGCAGAGGAGCAACTCAAGTCTCCCATGGCAGAGTCCCTTGATGGTGGCTGTTCTAGCAGTTCAGAGGATCAGGGGGAAAGGGTGAGACAGCTGAGTGGCCAGAGCACCAGCTCAGACACCACTTACAAGGGGGGTAATTTAGAGAGACCCAACTCCTCACCAGCACAAGGCTCTCAGAATGAGCCGTCAAAACTCAGCAGCAGCCCTGCAGCTAGGGAAGATGTGGCCTCCCCTGATGGGAAGGAAGCTGTGGTGGCTGTGGAAAATGCCCCAAAAGTGAATGAAAAGGCCGTTGGGGTGATCGTCTCCCGGGAAGCCATGACAGGAAGGGTAGAAAAGTCAGGTGGACAAGATAAATCTGCCCAAGATGATCCTTCCACAGCCACTCAGGCACCAGCTAGTGCTAGCGGAGCAAAAGAAGCTGGGCATGCAGGGACACAGCCAGAAACTCAAGGAGGAAGTAAAGGGAGCAAAAGTGGAGATAACACTAACCATAATGGAGAGGGGAACAACCAGCCTGGTCATGCAGCTGTTGGGCCAAATTTTCCAGCAAGAACAGAATCTTCCAAGTCTCCTGGCAGTTTAAGATACAGCTACAAGGATAATATAGCAGCTGGTATACAGAGGAATATTGGTGGCTTTCCACAGTATCCTGGTCAAGAAAAGGGGGATTTTGCAGGGCACAGTGAGCGCAAAGGCCGGAATGAGAAGTTTCCCAGCCTCCTACAGGAGGTTTTGCAGGGCTACCACCATCATCCAGACAGAAGGTATTCTAGGAACGCACAGGAGCATTCTGGGATGGCTGGGAGTTTGGAGGGAGCCATGAGGCCCAATGTTTTAATTAGTCAAACCAATGAATTGACCAATAGAGGCCTCTTAAACAAAAGCATGGGTTCTCTCCTGGAAGGTCCTCACTGGGGTCCCTGGGACAGGAAGTCTAGCAGTGCAGCTCCAGACATGAAGCAGATAAATTTAGCAGATTACCCTATTGCTAGAAAGTTCGATGTGGAGTCTCAGTCTTCTGCCCATGAAGCAGGGGCACTCTCAGAGAGGAGATCAGTGATCTGTGACATATCCCCATTAAGGCAACTTGTAAGAGATCCTGGCCCTCACCCCATGGGGCACATGGGTCCTGAGGCCAGAAGTGGAAGGAGTGAACGTCTTGCCCCTGGCTTGAGCCAGTCAGTAATACTCCCTGGTGGTTTAGTATCCATGGAAACAAAGATGAAAGCTCACAGTGGGCAAATAAAGGAAGAAGATTTTGAACAGTCAAAGAGCTCAGCTAGTCTCAACAATAAAAAGACAGGAGACCACTGTCATCCTGCTGGCATCAAACATGAATCTTTCCGAGGCAATGCCAGCCCTGGAGCCGCAGTCTCCGATGTTGCTCCAGATTACATTCCCCAGCAGGAGAGCAGATCGACACAGATGAGACGAGGACCTGGCAGAACTGGAAGGGGTAAATCGCCCTCTCAATATCAGGATCTTGCTGATAAGCTGAAAATGTCACCAGGCAGAAGCAGAGGCCCAGGGGCAGATCTGCATCACATGAACCCGCACATGACGCTGTCTGAAAGAGTTAGCAGGGGTTCCTTGCATTCTGTTTACCCTCAGAATTCGGAAGGCCCATCTCTGGCTTCAGCATATCACACAAATGCTAGGTCTCATGCTTTTGGTGACCCCAACCAGGGTTTGAATTCCCAGTATCATTACAAGAGACAGATATACCAGCAACAGCAAGAAGAATACAAAGATTGGGCAAGCAGCACTGCTCAGGGTGTGATTGCTGCAGCTCAGCACAGGCAGGAAGGAGGAGCAAGGAAGAGCCCAAGGCAACAGCAGTTTCTGGAAAGAGTAAGGAGTCCCTTAAAAAATGACAAGGACGGAATGATGTATCTTCAAGGTAGCTCTTACCATGATACTGGGAGCCAGGAAGCTGGGCGCTGTGTTATGGGGAGTGACGGTACTCAGAGCAAGTGCTCCGATCTGAAACACGGCAACCAGAAGTTGCAGCATCATGAATCTGGTTGGGACCTCTCTCGGCAGACTTCCCCTGCCAAAAGCAGTGGCCCTCTTGGAGCAGCCAACCAAAAAAGATTTTGCCCTCAAGAAAGTGATGGGCATCGACGAGAGGAATCTACGGATTTGCCCAAGCCTACCAATGCTATGCTCAGGCTCCCTGGCCAGGAAGACCAGTCCCCTCAAAATCCATTAATTATGAGGAGGAGAGTCCGTTCTTTCATCTCGCCTATCCCTACTAAAAGACAGCCACATGATATGAAGAACAGTGGCAGTGAAGATAAAGGGCGTCTAATGACTTCAGCAAAAGAAGGAGCCGACAAAACGTACAACTCCTATGCCCATTCATCTCAAAGCCATGATGTTGGCAAGTCAGGTGCAAAGGGAGATTCCTTCAAGGACCTGCCAAGTCCTGATAATAGGAATTGTCCTGCTGTTTCCCTCACGAGCCCGGCTAAGACCAAAATACTGCCCCCAAGAAAGGGGCGAGGATTAAAACTGGAAGCTATTGTTCAAAAAATTACATCTCCCAATATTAGGAGAAGTGTTTCTACAAACAGTGCTGAAACTGGTCCAGATACTGTCACTCTTGATGACATCTTGTCCCTTAAGAGTGGGCCTGAAGGAGGAAATGCAGCTGGACATGGACCGGAGACGGAGAAGAGAAAAGGAGAGATGTCAGATCAAGTGGGGCCAGCAAGCCAGGATACAGCTGGTGAAAAGGCTGTTCCGAGAGCTTCAGAAGAGTGGCAAAGCAGTGAGGATGATAAAAACAAGAAAGAAGTCCCTGAGGCTACCAGTGTTGGTAAAGAAGGAGTGGGATCCAGTGCAGCACCACCACCTTCTCAGAAGATGGGTAGCGGTCAGGGAAGGGCTGATGGATCTGTAAGTGGAGCTGGAACTCTAACCTTTTCTGACTCAAAAACGATTTCCCCTGCCAGTGTGTTTATTTCTGAACCAAATCCAAAGTCTGAGGAAAAAGATGGAGATGTGACAAACATTTCACCCAAGCCAGATGGTTTCCCTCCAAAGGGATATTTCCCCTCTGGAAAGAAAAAGGGGAGGCCAATTGGGAGTGTGAACAAGCAGAAGAAGCAGCAGCAGCTGCCCCCACCCCCGCCACCCCCACCAGCGCCATCACAGTCTGCAGAGGGGGTGGGTGCTGGTGAGCCAAAGCCCAAGAGGCAAAGGAGGGAGAGGCGGAAACCCGCAACACAGCCCCGGAAGCGGAAGCCTAGACGGGCTGCTCCAATTGTGGAGCCTCAAGAACCAGAGATCAAGCTTAAATATGCTACCCAGTCTGTAGATAAAACTGACTCCAAGAATAAGTCCTTTTTCCCTTACATTCATGTGGTAAACAAGTGTGAATTAGGCGCTGTGTGCACAATCATAAACGCGGAGGAAGAGGAGCAGAACAAACTGGTGAGGGGTCGGAAAGGACAGAGGTCTTCAACCCCCCCTCCTAGCAATGCCGAGAGCAAAGTGCTGCCCACCTCAACTTTCATGCTGCAAGGCCCTGTGGTAACAGAATCTTCTGTTTTAGGGCATCTGGTTTGCTGCCTGTGTGGCAAATGGGCCAGCTATCGTAACATGGGTGACCTCTTTGGTCCTTTCTACCCCCAGGATTACGCAGCTACCTTGCCCAAGAATCCGCCTCCAAAGAGGGCCACAGAAATGCAGAGCAAGGTCAAGGTACGGCACAAAAGTGCTTCTAATGGTTCCAAGACAGATACGGAAGAGGAGGAGGAACAGCAACAACAGAAGGAACAAAGAAGCCTTGCTGCTCATCCCCGCTTTAAGAGGCGGCACCGCTCTGAGGACTGTAGCGGAGCCTCTCGGTCACTTTCAAGGGGAGCTGCTTGTAAAAAAGCAACCACTGACGGTGGCAGTGGTGGTGAAAAGACTCCTTTGGACTCAAAACCCTCTATGCCCACTTCAGAAGGTGGCACTGAGCTGGAGTTACAAATTCCTGAACTACCTCTTGACAGCAATGAATTTTGGGTCCATGAGGGTTGTATTCTCTGGGCCAATGGGATCTACCTGGTCTGTGGCAGGCTCTATGGGCTGCAGGAAGCTGTGGAGATTGCAAGAGAGATGGTGAGTACCTAACCACGGTGTACAAAATTATTTTCTTTCATTTGCAATATATATATACCATTTAGAATACCATTTCCCCATGATCTTCTCTCATGTCCTAAACAATATTTTTTAATACTAAATCTGTAGTGATGTCATTTTGATGACATGGTTCAGATCTCTGCCACACCTCATCACACAGATTTTTTGGACATCAAAATGCTGTATGCTCATTATCTAGTAAAAGTTCTGGATGTCCAGGGGCTTTCTTGTGGCTACAGTGATCTTTTTTCCACTCCTTGTTGTATCCTGATAGATACTTAATATTCTCTATGGCTCATCTTGGAGTCATATAGTGAAAGGACAAGTGGCAGCAGACACAAATTGCAGCAAAGAAAATTCCAATGGTCAAATGTTTAGAGGGAAAAGAAGTGACTGAAAAGCTGTGGAATATCCTGATTTTGGAGATGGACAAATTTGACTGTGCAAGGCTCTAAGAAACCCACTTCACATTTGAGGTTGGATCCACCTTCAAAGTTGGCTCTGCTTTCATCAGGAGTCCCTTCCAATGTCAGTTATTCTGCACCTGGAATACATATTACACAACGGTAGGAGAATTTACAGCCCTTACAGAATAAGGTGGATAGAGCAGAATCATAGTCTGAGTGAAATGTGGGTGGGTTTAGTATTGATGAATTCAGTGTTAATTATACCACGGATGATACTGATAACTGACTTTCTCCTGAGTGTGAGTATACAGTGAGTGAGAAGTAGGCAGAATTAAAGCACGGACAAAGGAAGAACTTTATTCACAACCACCTCATTACGGATAGAGCCACTCACTGCTCTTGATGTCCTGAGGCAGAAGGCACAGTTATGTGGCTTGCTTTGGCATCATCACTATCCTACATCTCTTTATTTATGGTTATCTTTTTGTGTTGTACTTTGTCCTGGATCAGACCATGGAAGAGACATGGGACTATTTTTTCCTGTTGCCTTCAGATTCTTCCTTTTATAAACAGTTTTGGGATCCAGTTTTTATCTTCTTTCCTCTGTATTGTTACATACAGCATGCTTGTTTCCTCCGCATGAGCTTTTTCCCTTCAAGTTTGATTCCTGGCTTGTTCTGAATGTTCTTTGACAGTAATTACATGCTTCTTTGCCCTAACTTGATTTGGCTCACATTCTTGTTTCTAGCCTCTCATTAAACATAGTCAGTTAATTTCATTTGGTTTTCATCGGGCCGTGCCTGTGTGCTTGTTCTGATGCAACTGCTGAATTTCTTATCTCTGGTAATTGCAAGGTTTCTTTCAGGATCTCCACCATCGTTTGGATTTTACTTGCAATGTGGCCATGCTTTCATATTCTTAGAGTTCACCAGTATTTTGAATTTGGATCTCTCCAGCCTGATTTTTCTGTTTCTGCTGTTTTTAGGGTGTGTCTTTAATTTATGATTCTAGTTTTCCCAATAGGAAATGGCTTCTCTGCAGGTTCTTGAACCACTTGAGTTGCCCTCCTGTTCTGTGTTTCTGTACCTGCAGAGGACAGAAGCCCAGCAGAAATGTGCTGTTCTGAGGGTGTCTGATCAAACCTGTTAAATACTAGCTGTTTATCCACATTTTTATATGCATCTTGCATGACGTTTGACATCTAGTTCTTTGTCTCCATGGGATCTTGATGACTTTGATTGAATACACTTGGGCCTACCCTTTTTCACTTTCTTCCAACTGTCACAATCATCTCCTTACCTGCAGAATATTTTTCCCTCCTCTTAACCCTTATGACACCATACAAGAGGATCTCCTTATTTTACTTGAACTTTTGTGTCCCTTATCTCTTTCTTTTAATAACTTGCTCAACTCCTGTAGTTTCTTTTCCCTCATAATACCTTTGGACATGTTTCTCTTTTTTTTAAAAAAAAGGTGTACAAAATGCCTGTGGCCTCTTGCCTTTGCAGCTACCTCTTAATTTCCTTTCTCTTTTTTCATCTCAAAATTCTTTGAGATCATTGTCTGGGACTCTTGTTCTCCACTGTGGCTTCAATTGTGCTCTGCTACAATTGTAATCAGTATTACAGTGATCTCTTCTCAGCTAAGGTTCAGACCGTATACTGTGTTTTCCTTTTTTCTGTCAACTGCCTTGTCTCTTATCAGCTGTGCTGCTTTTAAAGTGTTGTTCCACCTTTGTTTTCCATCTGTGTCTTCTTTTGATTACCTCCTTGCTCTCTACTGTATTTTGCTGAGGCTGTTTTTCATTACTTCAGGCTTTTTCTGGGGGGTTCACTGAAGCTTTGCTTGTTCTTTCCTTCCCTTTATCCTGGAATACCACGTCTGTGAGTAACTTTTGGTAACTCAGTCACTTTCTTCCAGAATCTTGTAGAGCTTCCTTTTTTGCTCCAAATCCGTGCTCTCCTGGCACAAACTTAAAAATTGGTCTTCAATTCATGGAGAGCTCTCAGACTCTCACTTGAAAACATGGCTTTTAATATAAATCATCTTTTATCACCCGTCGTCTGCCATATTGTTCTGGTTTTCCTGTCACTCAGATTCACAGTCTGATTTGATTTTAAATTCTTTTCTTCCTAATCGAGCTAATTTCTTCCTAATTTCGAGCTGCAAGAAATACTTCTTACTTTTTGTGTGTGAGAAGTCGTATGTAGCCTTTCAGTGCTCCCCCTTCTTCTCTCTGGATCCTTTTTTAACTTGATTGTAACATGGCACTTTTGGAGTTAGAGACTGTTTGTGTGCACTTTGTTTTGTGATAGAATCATAGAATGGATTGAGTTAGAAAGGAGCTTAAAGATCAAGCCCGCTGCTGTGGGCTGAGACACCTCCAGCTCGACCAGGTTGCTCAGAGCTCTATCAAACCTGGCCGTGAATACTTTCCAGAGATGGGGCATCCACAGTTGACGTGGGCAACCTGTGCCACCAGTGCCTCAGCACCATCATTGTAAAGAACTTTTTCCTTACATCTAATCTAAACCCACTTTCTTTTCAATTTGAACCCCCTTGTCCTGTCACCACATGCTGTTGTAAAAAAAATATCTCTCTATCTTTCTTGTAGGTTCCCTTCAGCTGCTGGAAGGCCATATTTAGTTCACCCTGAAGCCTTCTCTTTTCCAGGCTGAACAATCTCAATTCTCTCAGTCTTCCCTTGTAGCAGAGGTACTCCATCCCTTTAATCATTTTGATAACCTCCTCTGGACCTGCTCCAACAGATCCGTGCCCTTCCTGTGCTGGGGACCCCAGAGCTGGATGCAGCACTGCAGGTGGGGTCTCACCAAAGTGGAGCAGAGAGGCAGAATCCCCTCCCTCCACCTGCTGCCTGGGGTGCTTTTGACACAGCCCAGGATACAATTGCCTTTCTGGGCTGTGAGCACCTGCTGCTGGATCATGTCCAGCTGCTCATCCACCAGCACCTCCACATCCTTCTCAGCAGGGCTGGGCTTGATTTGTTCATCCCCCAGCCTGGATTGATACTGGAGGTTGCCCCAGCCCAGGTGGGCCCACTTCTCAAGCTTGTCCAGGTCCCTCTGGATGGCATCTCATCCTTCAGGTGTGTCGGCTGCACTGCTCAGCTTGGTGTCATCTGCAGACTTGCTGAGGGTGCACCAGGTCCCCCTGTCACTAATGAAGTTATTAAATAACACTGGTTCCAGGAGGGGCCCCTGAGGGACACCACTCATCTCTGATGCCCACTGGGACTCTGTTCTGTTGACCAGAACTGTGTGGATGTGACCATCCAACCAATTCCATGTCCACTGAACAGTCAACCCATTGAATCCAGCTCTCTCCAATTTAGAGAGAAGGGTGGTGTGGGGAACCATGTCAGAGGCATTAGAGAAGTCCAGATAAATTACATTTGTAGCCCTTCCCTTATCCAGTAATGCAGTTACTCCATCATCGTGCTGGCTGGCCTGAGTCACCTGCCTATCCTCTATGTGCCTTAGCATAGCTTCCAGGAGGATCTGTTCCATGATCTTCCCAGGCACACAGGGGAGGCTGACAAGTTCCCAGTGTACTCCTCTCTACCCTTTTTAAAGGTGTGTTTCCCTTTCTCCAGTCACATGGGACTCCACCTGACTGCCGTGACTTTTCAAATACCACAGAGAGCAGTTTGGTGTAATGAGTTTACCCCAGCTGGATGCCAGGGGCCCAAAGGGTCGCTCCATCCCAAATAATAAGATGGTGTACGAAGTGTGGGTTAGGATAAGGCAGTTTAATATAAGCAAAATAAAGCTAAGCAGAGTGCACACAGAAGCAAAGAAAAGAACTAATCTCTGCTTCCCATCAGCAGTGGTTGTCCATCCACGTTTGGGAAGCAGGGCTCATATGCTTGGAAACAATGAAGGTCCCCACTTTCCTGCTCCGTTCCTTCTATGTCTGAGCTGACGTCATATGGTATGGAATATCCCTTTGGTCTGTCTGGGTCAGCTGGCTTCCCAGAATCTTGTCCTCAGTTGGGGAGAAGGGACATTACAGTCCTGACGTTGTGTTGCCTGGCTGTAGTCGAAATACTCACCTGTTATCAACACCCTTGTAAAGCTCAGCCATTGTGAGGGCTGCTGTGGGCTCAGACAGACTCAATACATGTGGCAACTACCTCAGGAAAATCTCTCAGGCACTTAGGATGCATCTTAGCAGATCCCATAGACTTCTGTACATTCAGGTTTCTCAGGTCGTCGTGAACGTGATCTGCTTTTACAGTAGGAGGGACTTTGCTTCCCCCAGTCCTTATCACAGTATCACAGTATTTGCAAGGTTGGAAGAGACCTTGGAGATCATCGAGTCCAACCTGTAACCCAACACCAACCCAAATAAAAGAAACGGCCTTGGCGTGTGTTTCCGCCCGGTTATCCCATTGTCCATCCACTCAAGAAGTGTAGGAAGAGAGGTTGCTGTTGAAGACTGAGCAAAAAAAAGTTGTTAAATATTTCAGTCTTGTCTTTGTGTCCTGTTACCTGTTCTCCGGTGTTTATCAGAAGAGGTGCAACCAGCAGTTCACTACTCATTTATGCCAATCTCTTGCCTTTGCCCAGTTTTTCGTTCCTGGGGATTACTAGCTCTGGTTCTCTGTGGAAGACTTTCTGAAAGATCTGCTAGCTCATTTGTGCTCCCTTGTCCCTGAGGGCAGTCTCACAGTGGATCCTGTTGACTGTCTCCTTTAAGAGCTGTAAGTTTGCTTTCCTAAAGCTGACTTCGCTTCTTACCTGCTCCATAATGCCTCAGGACTGCACACTCCACCAATGCATGGCCTCATTTGATGGTGACCATCAAATCCAGTGTTGTATCCTCTCTGCTAGGGCTGTGTGTGACCTGGCTCAAGAAGCTCTCCACCATGCATCCCAGCAGTCTCCTGAATTGCCTACAGCTTGCTGTGCTACTTTTCCAGGAGGTGTTGGTGTTGTTGAAGTCCACCAGCAGGACAAGAGCCTTCAGCACAATGATGCTTTTGTAGCTGGAGCAAGAAGACTTTGTTATAGGCTCCCTGATCAGGCAGCCTCTAGTAGACTCTGACCGCAAGGTTCCCTTTGTTGCCTCAGTCTCTGGTTGTTACAGGCTTTCAGCCTGCTCATGGCTGTTCTTCAGAGTCACTTCTTCATGCTTAATCCCTGTCTTGATGTAGAGGGCAACCCCTCCACATGTCCTTCCTTTCCTGACTCTTCTGAACAGCCTGTAGTCATCGATACTCACATTCCCGTCACAAGGTTTTCAAGGTCATAACTTTCCAAAGGATGGTGACTTCTAACTCCTCCTGTTTGCTGCCCATGCTGTGTGCTTTGGTGTAAAGGCGCCTCAGCTGGAGTGTTGGCCATGTCACCTTCCTAGAGGAACACCCCTTAGTTCCTTTGAGCTGTTTCCCTGTTGCCTTCTGTTGCCTCATCTCTGTAAGACTGCAAGTGTGATCCAGTGCGGCCAACACATCTATTTGTAGTCGCAGAATCACAGAATATTCTGAGTTGGAAGGGACGCACTAGGATCATTGGATCCAACTCTTAAACAGCACTACTGCCTCCCTGGTAGCAATTGAATCCCTGGTCTCCCGCATGAGAGACGAGGACACTCACCACTGTACTAAAGTGGATTTTTCAGTCACCATCAGAGCACCCTTGTTAGTGCCCTGTCCCTGTAACCTTTGCATCTTATCCATACCTTGCCAGGGAGAAGCCTGATAATTGTGCCCCTCCCCATCCCAGAGTTAAAAATGTTGTATTATGTCTCGTACAAACACAGTAACAAGTGTCCTAGCTGAATGCTGGGCTCTTCTGCATTTCATCCATAAGAGTAATCCATTTACCTCTGTGACAAATAATGGAAAAGGTTTTCTCCTAGCGTTACTTTTTTGTTGACTTTTTAACCTGTTGTGGCAAACTGTTGTGCTGAGTTCTCTTCTGGAAGCAATATATCCTCCCCCCCTTCAGTGAGAAGAGGGTTATGTGCAACACTGAGTTGGCCATCTGGGCATTCAGAGGTGTGCCTGCCAGAAGCCATCCCCAGGCAGTGGAAAGGCTCTCTTGAGCCTGCCTCTTGCCTGGCTGCCTGCAGAAAGCCTTCTGGCTTACAGGGCTGATTTTTATGCTTGTTGCATATGCTTTTTCTTTACCTCTTCTGTGCTTTGCAAGTGCATTTCCCTTTTTCTCCTCTGACACGCAGTTCCATAGTGGTAATGTCATGGAAAGGCAGATGTGCAAGCCATATAGCTGCTTGCTAGCAGGAGAGTGCAGACAGATGTGTGCACAAGCATACATCAATCTAGCTCGTAGATTTGGTCTACAGGTAAGGAGGGACAGTAGTGTATGGCATATGAAGGGTCATGAGCCTGGAAGTGAATAATTCGTGTATGTGACTCACTCCGTGCAAATTAGATGCTACCATAGCTCAAAATTATGTAAACTCCCTGTAGTATCCAAAAAGGGTCAATACGCACCAAATTTAAACTGTATCCTTACCATTTAGTTCTCGTTAGAACTCTGGTATTTTAGTATAGATATAGGAAACTACTAGTTAAAGCCTATGTAGAGGTAGTGACATAACCTGTCCGTGTTTCTTCTTCTCACACAAGCTCACCTATTTTTTCTCACTCCTTACAGATTTTTTTTTCCCCCAAATGCCTCTGTTTCTTGCTGGATTTCCAAAACCAGAAAATATTTTTTCTTACTAAATTGTTTTCTGTTTCTTATATGAATAAATGTCTGTGCCTTACACGGTATTTTTGAGAACAGCCCCATAGTCAGTCTCAAGAAAGGATTAGAGTGTATGTGAAGTTGCTCAAAGACCAAATTTTACCAGAAGAATTTGAGATGAGAAGGTATTACCTTAAAAGGGTTTACGAAACTGCAAAGTAACTCTCCTGAGTTTTGGGCTTTCCTTATAGTCTGTTTTCACCCTGGACTGAAAATGGTGAAAGTATGTTGTCTTCTAAACAGCAATCCAGGTAGTTTCCGAAGTGCTGGAATCTACCTTTCTTGAAGACAAAGACTCTGGCCACTCTGAAAGCCTTTTTGGTTCTGAGGTTGTGGATAGTCAATCAAATTAATTGCTGCTTCACATGCAGAATTACTTAATCCTTCTCATTTTGAGACTCAAATTAGATACTTCAGCAAATGAACCTTGCTGTTGAGTAGTCCGTCTCTCTCGAACTGTTTGTTAAACCGTGGTAGGGGTGCTAACGGGCCTTCTTGCAGTTACACGTTTTTCATTCCAAGGCTAATAAAATCCTGAACTGAATAAAATGTCATCTCCTTAGTGCTGGGTGATCCTGTTGCCTATAAAATACTTTCTTTCAAATACCAGTGGTGGCCAGACAGTTTCCTCTCGTGTTTAATTTGTTTTTCTGTTGAGAAACTCACTTTTGTGCAAGTTGGAATATTGGTTATCTTTGAAACTGGCAAAATCATGGGAGTTGTCAACAGATTTAACATTCAAAAGGATTGATGGTCTTTAGTCTAAGTATTAAATACAGTAATACGTTGTTCATTCTCACTTTGTGATTCGTGGCTTCGTTGGTTCGCGGCGTTTCCTGGTTGACTCATGCGCGGTACTTGCGTAATTGCGTTTCCGGGTTGGCGTATTTGCGTCTTTGGCCGCGGTTCGCAGACGCGGATACGTGGGTTTTGCTGCGATTCGTGCTTCCAGGTTTGCGTTTTCGTGGAATTTTTGCCACAAACCTAATTCACAGACTGGGAGATTTGCGGGACCCGCAGGAAATGCGTAATCTGCAAATAGGGAGGTGGGACTGTATAAGAAGCTGTAAGCGAAGAACAGTGCAGAGAGCATTCTTTGTGTTAGGTTGAATCTAAGATAGTTCTGCTCTTGTTTTCTAAAAAGCTGTTCACTAAGACGTAGTATGCTGTTTCTTAAAAAAATTTTGTCTAAAACATGCTTTTTTCCAAGGCAGAGGCTCTGGACTAGTACACATGTTATTTCTGGTTGGTTTGTTTGTTTGTTTGGAGTTTTTTCTTCTCCTCCCACCTGCCCTTGTCAGAATTGATGATGCTGAAGGTAAAGGTAGCTCTTGTTCCTGCTGAGGATGCTCCGTGAAAGAAAAGCTTATTTATCCCACTTTTAAGGATCTCTTTCAAAAGAGCTAAAACATGTAATGCTTTTCTCACCAGCCTCTGCGTTGTTCCCTGCTTGAGCAATCTTTTAATCCTTATGCATAGAAAGAAGTCCTTGGAACCTGTTTCCTTTGTTTCTTCTTTTTGGAACAGTCATCTTTGGTTTTAGTCAGGTGAACTTCAGGGTAACAAATGGTGAAAGGTAAATTCTGCCTATGACCTACACAGTATAACAGGGAGATTCTGGGCCTTCTCTCACCAGTCTGGAATTTTGTCTGACCGGCCTCTCCATGGATTATCTTCCAAAGCCTGCTGTTTACCCAAAGTGGAGCAATCGTCCCACTTTAAGGCCGTTAACAAGCCTGTTTGGAATACCTGGCTTTGGTGGAAGTTCTTAAAACCTGGCATGGTCTTAGAGGAGTTGAGAACCTAAATGCATGTTTCTTTTCTCACAACTTGATACGAGATACTTGAATTTAAAATGGGTATTGAGCAGTGGCTGCCTTCTACCTCATGTTGAATGTGGCTTTATTAGTTGGAGGGTTAGAGGTAGATTTGCCTGTAATATCCAGATTTCACAGAGAACAGTGTCTGGTTTCACACAGGAAGGTTATTCTTAAGACTCTTGATAATTGATCTGCCACAGTATCTTATCTGTGGAAATCTGTACCATAGAGGAAATAAGGATTGTCTTTCTGTAATACAGTAAACCCCCGCATATTCGTGGTCCATATATTCGGTTATTCAATTAATTGTGGATTATTTTGTCACGAGTTGTGTGTCTGCAGATGCCATGAGTTCGAACTATGATCTCACTCAATGCATAAATATGTAATGAACTCGTGAATATGTAAATCGATCCCACCCAGGAGCCACCGAGGGGGGAGAGCCGGGATGCATTTAATGTAGACGTGTTTATTGCGGGGCTGGAATTGTTCTCCGCTGCACTGCAAGACAGGGACGTGGGGCTGCCAATGTGTGTCTGTGCCTGAGAGCGGGAGTAGGAGGCACCTTCCCCTCACCCCTGTGGATCCCCTTGTGGTGCTCTTTGTTGCTGGGACGGCGAAGGGAAGGGTGGCCCTGTGGCTCCCGCACCCGTGGGCAGCACCTGCGTTCCCTTCATGCCGCCTCAGCTGTGCTGCCCCATTCCCAGTGTCCAGGGAATGTCCAGGTCCACCGACTGAAAAAATGTTAAAAAGCACTCTCCCCCCCAAACCCCGCCTGCCGCCTGTTCCCAGTCAGAGTGGTGTAAGTGTATGTGAGCGTGAAGCAGCTGCCACAGGACTGGCTCCTCCCAACGCAGGAGGGAAGCAGCCGCAGCCCCTGGTGCTGCATGGGGATGGGGTGGAACCGGGTGAGTGGAACCCACATGGGCCACACGCTGGAGTTCTTGTTGTTCATGCAGCTCGAGGGCGTGTCCCAGCCTGCTTGTGTCACATCCTGTGCGACAGTGCTCAGGTTGCCCCGCAGCAGGCAGGGCAGGGCACCGGTGCGGGAGCACACGGGGCAGAAAGCCCACCTAGTGGCGGGAGGGGGGAGCCGGGCAGGGCCTCTCTCCCTGCCTGCCTGCCTGCTAGACATGTGGCCATTTTCTGCCTGCCCCTGGCAAATATGTGCTGGGCTACGTCTAGGTCGCAGCAGGGCCAGGCCACCCACCTTTGTTGGCAGGGCCCTTCAGGTGGGCGCTGGCCGGACAGGGGCACCCGTGGGCAAGGAATGAGACAGCGCCTCCTCCTCTCTCCTGAGACAAATGAGTTCTGTGGTAGCCTCACCCCTTGAGCACTGTCCCAGTACCTGAGCAGAAAGTATCCTTGCGCCCGCTAGGGCTTAGGGGGCAGAGGGGTTCTTTCATCAGTTCCAACCCCCCTGCCCATGGCACCTTCCTCTGGTGCTCAGTGCCCTGTCCAGCCTGGCCTTGAACACTTCCAGGGATGGGGGACTGTGGACATAAACTTTCACAGTGGAATAAAACTTTCTAGTAAGAACAGGTGACCTCCAACAGAAACTGACAGTGTTCCCAGCGTCCCTCCATGTCTGCTGCTGTCTCGCCTTCGTCTCCCACTGACCACCTGGGTGCCGCCACGCCGTGTCATTGGCTGTGGCAGTTCCTACTCCGGGATGGGACAACACAACAGATCTGCTGTGCTACTCCAATGAATAAGGGCTGGCTACAGAACGACTCGTTGCCCGTTACTGTAGCAAAGCTAGGGAGCCAGTGCTATGAAGGGGTGGCCTCACTTGACTGATGGCTACCATAGTCCTAGTCTGGAACAGTTTTTGGCACTATGCCTCCACCCGCTCCTGGAGCTGGTGGGGTGAAACCTCCCACAGCTCTCAGCACACACGGGCATTCACTGATGGCTTCATCCCACCCTGGGAAAGGCTGAGGGGCATTTGCCGGGCCTGTCCCGGTGGAGGCTCGGGAAGTGCAGTCGCTGTGCCCCCCTCCTCCTCTGCTCCCATGGTCTGGGCCCGGTGGAGCCTAGAGGCCACGCTGGGGCTGCACTCGCCCTGCTAACCCCGGTCCCTGCTCATGCCCTGCTGCCTAATGCAGCAGCTGCCTACCCACCTCCACAGAGTGCAGCCTTGTCAAGCAGCACCGAGGCGACCGACGCGAGCCAATGTTTTCTTGGTGCGGCTTGGTGCCTTTGCCATGTTTGATCACGTTTGAGTTGAGTTTAAAGAGAGCTTTCCGGCCAGAAAGGCATTCCCTTAGGTCTCCTGAGGCGGCATGGGGTGGTGGGTGATCCCAGAAATGTTCTCTAGAGCTCAGGAGTGGAGGGGGCACAGCTACGGGCAGGGCCTAATTCATGGGTTCGGTATCTTAGATTTCATTACTCGCGTGGCCTGCCTGGACCCTTTCCCCCTGCGAGTTCCAGGGGTTTACTGTATTTTGTTTACTGTGTTGCTTTCAAAGAACCATTTTCTTTTGCTTACCTCTACCATTCTGCACCCTGGTTGTAAATTGGGTAAAGAAAGGTGCTTAGAGACATTACTAGGAATTAAGTTGTTTATATTCTCAAATTTGGGAAAGCAGAACCTAGGAAAATGCTCCCACGCAGTGTAAGTAATTGCTTATAAAAGGTTCCTAGCCATGTGGCTAATAAAATGCCTAAGCTAGGAAATCAGTATGAACTGAGGAGATTGCAGAGTGTGAACTGCCTTTGGTAAAACAAAACAAAACAGTTTCTAGCCGCAGAAACCTAAGTAGTGTAACACCATACCAGTATAAAGGTGTCCATTTATTCCGAATGTCTCATTTGGCACAGGTAGGTTTTGTTACCCCTGTGCCAGACCAGGAGGGAGTTGTTGTCATGAGGAGTGATCCTATTTTATCCTCTTTGCAAGCTGCTTGTTTCCACTGTTTCACTTATACTAGATCTACCAACTGTGCGATTGCACAGTGGGCTGATTTTTAGCCAGCTAATCCATCAGAAGACTAGCTTGAGGTGGATGGTCTTTGTGCCAGATCAGCCACCTGACTCCACTTACCCTCTGAACCATGTTTGCTGTGTCTGAGAAGTGCTCCTTGCACTGGTTATTATAACCATTAAATCAAGTTAGTTGTAGCACAAATTTGTGCCCAGGTGACACCAGCACTTGAAAGTGTTTTAAACCTACACTACTACTGTTTCATAGTGCTGGGACATGAATGTGACGCTTGTATTCATCACCCTTCTTTTTAAAGGAGAAAAATGTGCAGAACCTGGTGTTTTGTTTGGGGGTTTTTTTCATTCACCTCCAAAAACCCTTCAAGTAAACTTCTGTGTTGGGTATGAGTTCAGCTGAAATAATCTGCTGCTTCAAGGATGACATGCCTGGCAAACACGAGAAGGAACATCTGTGGTTCTTACGCCCAGATCTGTACTAGCAGGGAGACATTTCCAGGGTAGGAAGAATTGACACCGTAGGTTATTGATTTTTCACTGTAGGAAAAGGGAAACCAATAATGAATTTAAGATCTGCCTGTTAGCAGTGGTTAGAAAGTAGGTGTACTGAGAACATCGTCGGCTTGTTTTTATCTCTGGCAGCAGCTTCTAGTATGCTTTAACCCCCACAAATGAGGATTGCCACGGAATCTTGAGGCACCTTCCACAGTAACCCTTAAAGTGGCTGAATTCCTGGTTTTCATTGACAGACTGTGCCCAAATATGTAGTTTTCTGAGCTGGAAACGTGCACGCTCTAGTGTGACATCTATTTTCCTTCCTCAGGAGATGGCAGCATCTTTAATATTCTTCTGCAGCGTTACAATAATAAGAAAGCATGAAATTTTGGGTGGAGGAGAAATTCTGAAAGACAGGCTGAATAATGAACTTCAGATTTGGTTTTCTCTAAAAGGCGTTACCATCTGCTGCGTTACTGAAGCTCTCTGCTGTCATGACTCCCGGTGTTGCCACAGAGATGAGAACCTAGTAGGAGCCCCTGTTGTAATTTCAGTTCACTGCCTTCCTTTGGCAGGGACCTACAAGTGTGAATCACTGCACTTGATGGCTCACAGCAGCTCTGTGCATTGGTATCATGAGCCTTAAATGCTAAAGATGTGAGCAGGTAGAATCCACATGTACATTTCTGGTGCAGACATTTCGGTGTCTTAAATTACCAGAAGGCAATCATTGCATTTGTGAAGTGAAGCTTGTTTTCTTTGGCTTTGTTGTGAGCAGAAGGCGGGTAAATGTGATGCAGTGTGTTGGTGACCGTGGATTGTAGGTGACAAGAAGCACATTTTAGTGCCTTTTAGTCAAGGTATCAGGCCTAAAGATGATACTGGTAGGAGGAAAGACTCCAGTGTCGACCCTTTTGTATGGAAACAGAAGATGAAGGGTAGGCAAGCAGGAAAGTAATTTCTCTGCATCTTTACTTGCAGACTCCTTTGTCATTAGTTTATCCCAAAGTACAGGCGTTATGTCTGTGCTTGCGTGTGGTTTTATATTTTACTGCTTGTCTTGCATGCGGAGTGAGGAAAGCAGGAAATAGATTTACTGACAATAGAGTGTTAGGAAAGAAAAGAATGTTTACCCACTTGCATTAGTTGTAGCCAGAAGCACTGGAAACTTGTGTGTAAAAAGCAGCTTGTTCATTCCAAAGTTGTGGCCTTTCTGTAAAGCATCAGGGGTCCTCATAATCCATGTACAGTTTTCATTTAAAAATACATTTAAGCCACTTTATTTTGGAAAGGTCTTCCAAATGTGAATGGGGCCTTCTCTGTCCAGGAGATTTCTAAACAAAGCTTTAGCGGTTTTTGACTGACTATCCAGAAGCTCACACAATCTCTTTTGTAAGATTTAAGTTGCCTGTTACTGTAGAGATGCCGAACTTGTGCTGAATTCTCAATAGTGAGTGAATGCAGTCAATTTATATGTCATTTTAGCTTGACTCTTTTTAAGCTGTGCTGGTAAAAAAGTGGTTAAGATTCCCCAGAATTTTGTTGTTGTGCTATTGGTGTTTTGCTTTGCTAACTTAAACTGAACCAATTTTTTAAACTTAGACTAATTCCAGATGTTTGTCACTTGAACTGTATTCTTTCAGCTTCGTTAGAAGAAAGCTACTAACAAATAAGTTTATTCTGCTCCATGCCTCTGTGTTTAAAATGGTCTGTATTTGATTACGACTAGGCAAAAATGCAAACTTGAAAATACTTTTCCTGAGTTTTTGAAAAAAAGAAGTGACTTCTTTTTTCCTCTTTCATCTGTTGTATTCAGTTTGATAAGAGGTTAATTTCTAAAGCTAAGAATTTGTTACTTTATATATTTTATGGATTATTAGAATTGCATTTCTCTTTCTTAAGACATAAATAAAATGAAAAAAAACTTCCGTTTTTTTCAGGTTATTTTTAAAATAAGCATTATCCTGAATACTTTTGGTCACTGACTAAGCAAAAATAATGCCTTAACTGTACTAACGTGCTACCATTCATAATAAAGGAAAGCTCTCCAAACACTGCAATACAAAGCAAGTTCGTTCAGGTTCTTTGTGCAGTAGCTACACTGGGGTAGGAATGGTGCAGGCAAAACTGGGACACCTGCTGCTGATGGTGTGAGATTTTTTTTAAAATCATGGAATCACTGAATAGTTTGTGTAGAAAGAGACCTTAAGGATCAAGCAGTTCCACCTCCCCTGCCATGGGCAGGGACACCTTCCACTAGACCAGGCTGCTGAAAGCCACATCCAGCCTGGCCTTGAGCACTTGTAGAATGAACATCCACAGCTTATCTCGACAATGTTCCAATGCCTCACCCTCACAGTAAAGAATTTCCTCCTAACATCTAATCCTGAGTCTCCCTTGGTAGTTTAAAGCGGTTCTCCCTTGTTCTGTTGCTCTCTGCCCATGTAGAAAGTCACTCCCATCATTTTTATAAATCCCGTTAGGTACCGGAAGGGGCTCTAAGGTCTCCCTGGAACCTTCTGTTCTCCAGGCTGAGCAACCCCGGCTCTCTGTCTTCATAGGAGAGGTGCTCTTGCCTTCTGATCATCTTCATGGCTTTGTAGAAAGCAGATTTAAAAACATTTTTCTTTTAAAACATAAATTTTCGTCTATCTGTCCATTATAAACCTAGTTATATAACATCAATGTATTTTTAATTAGAGAAATATTTTCTGAAACAGGTTGATTTCCCTAGATTTAGAAAGATGAGTAAAAATAAAACTGAAGTATGATGAGTATCCATGTAATAATTTTAGAAACTACAGGAAAATTATAACTAGGTTTTTTTGCCTTAAAGAATGTTGCTCTGCAGAGACAACAACTTGGAGAAAAGAGATTCTTTCTGTCCAGAAAGAATCTTTCTGTTCCATAGCTTGAGGCTATGGAAGAAGCCAGGAAAGGAGTTTGAATCCCTGAATCTTAAAAACTCATCTTTTTTAGCTAATCTAGACTATTCTACTCTTACCCTGTTGTGCTCTGGGTAGTTTTTCTTTGTTGGTAGAGCAAATATTTTTCAAACTGTTTCACACACTCAGCTGAGCTCTGTGTGTAGGGTAGTCTTCATGGACAGAGCACTTTGGCAAAAAGTTATTAATGAGCCTTCATTGTTACGGGTTGGATCCCAGCCAGCTGCTTAGTGATTAAAGTTTAATTGCATGATGATTAGTTTTCATTAGTAAGTAATTAGCATTTAACAGCAGTCTTGTGTTGCTAAAGCTATGGACTACCCTAAGTGACTTGAGCCATGTTGAGAGAGACGGTCTGCAGCTGGAAAAGTGGGCACAGAGCTGTTCAGGGAATATGGGAATGTGAATTCTGGTATTAGCTGACCTCATCAGCTTGTGCCTACTGCAGTGTTAAGCCAGGAAGGGGGATTGGAGTGGGAAATGGAACAGAACAACCTGGACATAGGCTAATCCATAGCCAGTCTCTTCACCCTATCATCTTACAACAATCATCTTCCTGAAGGAGCCCTCTGAAGTTTTGAGTTACTCTCACAGTATTCCTGATTTTCATGGTCTTGTCCCTCTCTTTACTACAACTACAACACTTTTTTTCAGAATTTCCCCCTAAATCAGTGAAATTCCTATTTTTGCTGTGATGGCAGTCATTGATTGCTTTGTGCCACATTGGGGGAAATTAGAAGAAAAATGAATGCAGGGCAAGGGCTCGGGCAAGTGAAATGGATGAGAGCAGAGGGAAGTAGAAGTATAGCAAAAGGTCAAGGCTTCTCTGCTGTTAAAGGGACAAAAGAGCAAAGAGTGTCCCATGTAAACCACTTCTGCTTCACTAAGGAATCTGTTGTGAAGATGAAATATGGTGGTAATTTCATCTAGGCTAAATTAGGGTTGTTAGAAGCTATTCTTCTCATCCACACCTCCCCTTCTGCCAGCAGTAGTGCTCTGTGACTGAACCTAGTTAGGTAGCTGATCTGGCCAAGGAAATTCCTCCCTGCCCCTCCTGTTTCCATTTTTATCAAGCTAATTTTTTGGCTGGACTATCCTTCTTGTCTTTGTGTCAGTACAGATACAGAGAAATGTGAGCCATAGGAGGGGCAGGAGGTTGTGCAGGAACAAACTGATGTCTTGAAATGATTTGGAAGTGAGTGGCCTGGTTGAGATCATGACTTGAGATAGAAAGCTTTTCCAGAATGACATTACAAATACACAAAGTAGTAAATAAAAAAAAATGTACAGTTGAAAATTTCTCTAAGGCATGTGCATATGTTTATTGCTGGTGGCCTGGCTGCGCAACTGATTGTAGCATAAATACACTTAGATCTGATCTCAACCAAATTGTTACATTGTGTCATGAGCTTTTCTTTTGTTTGAGAAAATACTAAAGCTTAATGTTTAAAAACTGGTTCTGCAGTCTTCGCTTACTAGTGATTTCCCTCCCCTCCCTCTTTTAACTTACTGCATGTTTTCTTTTGATTTGTGCGTAGAAGTAGGCAACCAAGTTCAGCTATATGTGTTTTTCTCATGGCTACTCATGTCACAAAATGATTTTGTTGTTACTTTGCACTAGACTGCTGTTAATTGCAGCTTTTCTTGCACCTCCAGCTCCTTTATTCCTACTGAGAACTCACACTTGGTAAGTTTCAGGAAGTTACTGATGATTAAAGGCGACTGACCAGCTTCATAAAAGACTTACTGCCAGGGAAGGGGAGGGGGAGGGAAGGGAGGAGACGGGTGTCCTAGCATGAATCTCTGAAAGGGGGACTCCCTCCAAAGGATGCTGCTACTCAGTGTGAAACTTAAAAGGAAAGTAAAAAAGGTGGGTGGGCACGGGAGGGGAAAGGCAGGTTCATGTACCTGAGGTCAGATTTGAGAGGTGTGAACCCTTCAGATTTTGTGCCTTTGCTGTCAAAAATAAATGACTTGTCAAAGGCCACACAGGCAATTATTCTGTAAAGTAGGCTTTAAGACCACTTATTTTGTGACCACTAAGACAAATTTGTAGCGTGCTTTGCAAATTGAAAGTACAGTATGTGTTTAATTTGTCCGTTGTTCACAGTTAAATTGGACTATAGTCATACCTCGCTATACCTGCTTTTTCAGATTCTCATGGATTTTTTTTTCAGCAAAAACTCGAATCCTTGCGGCGTTTTCCCATCTGCGCATGCGCACAGTGTCCCTGCCACCACGTGGGACGGGACTGGCCTGCA
Source organism: Pitta sordida (assembly GCA_013390025.1). Lineage (NCBI taxonomy): Eukaryota > Metazoa > Chordata > Aves > Passeriformes > Pittidae > Pitta > Pitta sordida. Next base: position 303,903 of record WEKX01017597.1, on the reverse strand, counting down.
CCGGGGGAGGGCAGGACAGACATGTCCCCAAGGCAGGGGGCTCACTCAGGGATGCCCACAGTCCCTCCCTAATGTGTGCTGTAAAGGTTATGTGCTGTAAGTGCTTTATGATGGCCGTGTGCTGCGGGGCTGTGGCAGGTGTCCCTCCGCCAGGCACAGCTCACCGTGGGCCCTCAGATTGCGCTGTGACGGTGATTCACGCTGGTTCCGTGGTCCCCGCCTGACCCGTGTTGCTGAGCCCAGCTGCCTCCCCTTTCCCTCTCCACTGTGGGGATCCACATCCTGCCTGCCTGGCTCCTCATTCCCTTCCCCTGTCTGCAGCTTCCTCCCTGGAGGCAGGGGGAAGAAGCCAGGGCGTGGGGCTGCGGTGTCCAGGGCAACCCCAAGATGGCTGGAGGCAGCGGGGCAGGCGGCTGTGCTTGCCTGGGGTTTGTGCTGCCAGAAAAAGAGAAGTAAAAACAGCTCTCTCACCTGCTTTGAGATTGTGAGGTCTTGAATGGGAGAGCTCAGTCATTCTGAGCAAACCCAAGCATGGCTCTGGCCCCACGGTGCATGGAGGGTATGGGACACAGAGTGACTGTCCCCAGGCACACCTTGGCAGAGACGGGACAGAGGGGATGTGTGTGTGTGTGTGTGGTTGTGTGTGTCCCAGAGGCACTGTTTCCATAGGAAGAGGTGCAAGGAGGTGATGGCAGAGCTTCCCCCTCTCCTTGCTTTCCCCCAGCACCCTTGCCCCAGTCCCTGCTGAGGTGCACACATTTCTGTGAGGGGGATGCTGGCAAGTGCTTGGTTTAAAACCTTTTCACTCCATCCCTGAGAGAGACTTCTGAGAAACGAACTTACCACTCTCCTCTTCTGACAGCAAGCAGCAGGAAGCTGTCTCTGCCTCCCGGGTTAGGGTGTGTTTGGGGTTAGCGATGGCCCGGGCCCTGCACCCATGGAGCTCCCTCTCATCCCAGGCGATTCGCAGGACGGCCTTCTCTGCCACACACCGTGCTGTGTCCTGAGGTGGACTGGGCAGTGGGTAGAGGCGGGACACATGTGGCACGGGACTGAAAGTCCCTATGGCGCCACGCCTCCATTTGCAAAATTGGAGGGTCTCGGTGGCAGGCATGCCTTCTCACATCCAGCTCAGGGCTGGTTTGGGAAGGTGGGGGGCTGTGGGACCTGTGCACCCACCGCAGCCAGGACTGGCTCCAGGAACGCGTGCCTGCCTTGGAGGACCCTCCTGTGCTGGGACCATAGTGGGGAAGGGGGGAGGAAGATCCCATCTGCTTGCCTGCCCTGTCAAAAGGCCCCGCACCCACGGAGCCCTGCCTCAGCCCCAGCAATTGGCAGGATGCCATCTCTACCACACACCATGCTGTGTCCTGAGGAGGACTGGGCTGTGGCCAGAGGTAGGACACACGTGGCATGGGACAGAAGGCCTCTGTTGTGCCAGCCAAAAGTGCTTGGAGAGTCCTGGCAGCAGGAGGGCTGTGGGATCTGCACAGCTGCCTCATGGGACTGTCCCAGCACAGGACGGTCCTGGTGCCTTCCCAGAGCCAGCCTGGGAAGCCCACCCTGGCCGGCTCCTGCTGTGGAGCAGCATGACATATGATGGCAGTGACAGCTGGGAATCCCTGTGCTGGCTCCTGTGGGGAGCCCCACGGACTCCCTGAGCAGGGAAGATTCCCTTCGCTCCCCTGTGCCCTGAGTGGGTGTGGGGAGGCATCTGGAACACCCTACAGCACTCTGGGGCTGAGGGGGGTGGGGCCGTGGGTGTGGGTTGTTTGCATATTCATGATGTGCCTATTCTCATGGAGCAGGGGATTTGCTGCAGGTGAGGAGACCCTAACCCCTGTGAATTTTGAGGTATTAGCGTATTAGGGAGCTGATACAAGGTTTTATGTTTTAGTTGCACAGATGTAATGAGAGGAAGCGAAATTTAAAGTTTGTTCATGTATCATTTAGAGTCAGGTCCAAAAAGGTAATAAAAATGTTGTTATGAAGTTATTTGCTGTTAGCTTTCTCTTTTCTTGTAGAATGTTAAAATGCTGAAGACACTAACAGCAATGACCTGGTACCATATGTAAATTCATTATTACATTTAATTGTTAAATGTTTTTTGGGGCGAGTAACTCCTCAAGTTTCATGGTTGACACAATTCATAACCGATGCTTTCCAGAAAACCGACATTGTTTTATTTTTCAATGTTCATTTTAGGAAATGTTTATATTAGAAAATTCCACTACGTGCATTATAGGTATATAAAACTCTTCACAAGGTTTGAAGGCAGTCTTAACCCCTATACTTTACACTAATTATTCCTCCTTTGAAGTGTCACATGTTGTCTTTGGGGAACTTAAGGATTCTTCAGCGATGCCACACGATGCTGTTCTTCTAAGCAGAAACTTTCAGAGGCAATTTCTGGGGACCAGGAGCTGTGAGTAGTTACCAATAAATTCAGTTTCTTGGACAAATAGCTTAAAGGGTAGTGCCAGAAGAGGAATTGTCTGTTCTGAAGCTGTTTAACAAAGAGGACTTTAGTGCTGACTAGACTTCTGGTTTTGGGCTAGAGCCTTCAGAAGATGAAGCAATAAGAAGTGAGGAGAGGGTGTGTTAATGTAAAATTAAAAGAAAAACAAAAAAAATGCCTGTATCCTACCATTTCTGCCTCAGGGGAAAAAAACCCTGAAATTTCTCTTTGATCTTGCACAGTGACTTATTTTTAGCAATTTATGGCTCATCCAAGTCCTTTTTCTTAGTATGGATTGATCTAGATTTATAAAACTTGAATGTGTGGTTTGCAAATGGATAATGTTATTGTCTTTACTGTGATTCAGCAGTGTTCTGAGCCTAGAAGATCTTCGTTGGTCCTGTTCTCTTCCCTCCCTAGTCCCAGATCTAGGGAGAACCACACCGAATCCTTAGAAGGAGGAAGTTCTTCCCTCAGGAGAACCACATTAAGCCTGCCCTTTAAGGAAACTACTGACACTACCTTGGCTGCTTTGTAATACCCAGCTGGAATGCCATCCAGGCTTGGGCTGCTGCTGTTTATATTTTCTGCCTCTTCTAGACTGCTGCTACCTCATAACCATGTTTTCCTGTGTTGTGTCTCTGGCAGGCCTACAGACCCTGCCATAGTACTGAGTAAATTCGGTTCACAATTCATGAAAAGTGCCTATTACTGCAGTGGGCAGTTTAAGCAGCACATATATCATGATGGTTCGTAGGGTTTTTTTTCTGATGATTACTTAATAGTGAAAGAACATATTCCTGTCTAAAGCGATTCAGATTTTTGGCCAGCCAGCATTATTTTACATAGAGCACCTCCTCTGTGTCTGAGGACATTTAATCTATGTGCCTTGATGATTTGTCTAGTCCTCAACTGTGGTTGGTTATTGCTGTGGTTCATGAGCTTTTTATTTTTGACACTGATACGTTACTTGACAGGTATTTCTTCTTCCACAAACTCTGCACCTTTACCTCTTCTCTTGGATTCATTCCACCTGCTGCTGTTGCTCATCTTTGGCTGCTTTTTCTCAGTGGTACCAACAGCCAGCAGTGACCCCAGGAATACTGGTGTGCACTTTGTTATTCCTTGTGATGGCTCTGCTGCCAACCACTGCTCCAGCAGCTTCCTGGAGGAGTTGCCTTCTCTTTCGTCCTTTCTTTAATGGTATTGAATAGTATTTTTGTTTGCTACCCTTTTTGTAGAGAGTCGTTTATTTTCTAGTAAGCTGAGCTAAACTGTCATTTTCACATTCTTCCACATTCATCTGCTGACCTCCTCCTTTCTTATGCTTTGAGCATAACTTATTATTATTTTATCTGCCTTTATCCTGCTGCTTTGTCTACTTTCAGTTTCAAGAACTTAAGGTCTACCTCAAGTCAGTGCACCCTGGCTAATTTTATAATTTTCCTAAATGAAGTGCTTCGCTTTCAAGCCCCTGCACATTTACCTTTGTTTTTCTTCACGCATTTCTTCAAAGCCCTTCTTGTCTGGGATTTGTGCTGAATAATTGGATATGCTCAGCCTGCTGTGGTGGACTCTGCCCAACACTGCTGGCGCAGTCTCACCATTCCTATTTCATCCCTTTGCATCCACCAGTGCTTTGTTCTGTATTACCAAAGTGTCCTGCACAGTGGGGCTCTGTTGATGAGGGTTTGCACAGATTATTACAAGTAATGACAAATGATGTATTTCTGTCCCATGGTACATGTCTTTGAGTCATTGGTAGGGGTGGGTGTGTGCTGCACCTTCTTTCCTGTCAGGTTGTGAAGATACCTAATACTTTGTCAAAATATTTTCTGTTTACAGTTTGCTTTGATCAAAAGCATTTCCTTATTTTTAGGGGAAAATACAAGTATTGAATCCACTGCTCCTAATAACACAGTGGTTATGTCCTTAACAAGCCACTCCTTTTTTTCCTTTGAGCCTTTTAGTAAATACTACGCATCATTTTTTCTTTGATTACAGAAAAACAGGTTCTGTCACACAGCTTTGCCTCTTGAAAAGAAATTCCTTGAGTTTATTGCATTTTCTTGTTTATGTCAGGTTTTTTCCTTTTTTTATGTCACTCCAGACATTGATATTCAAAGCTATTGTTTTAGAAGGGAGAGATTCCAGTAATTACTGGTGGAGATGTTGCTTTGATTTAAGGTAACTTCTTGCTTTGTTTTATACTGTATGTGGTAGGTCTTGCACTAAATAGAATTTTACCATGTTTTTGGGAATTTCCTCTAACTAGTGTCCAAGATGGCTGGGAAAGAAATGCCAGAAAATCCAACTGCAGTAAATGCTCTCTTGCTGACTGTGCTGTTCCCACAACTCCGTGTGTCCTTATCACATAATCACTGCTTGAAAATTTGAATTTCTTTTTCCTCTTTTAAGTCAGCTTTTCTATCTTTCAGACCTTTTTGTAACTAAATTGCACTTATTGTTGCATATTTAATTCCAAACTGAATAGTCAAGATAACATAAACTGTATAATTTTTTTCTGCTGGACTTGCATACTTTAGCAAATTCCAGTCCCTATACTTAGAAGTGATTTTCTTAAATGTTTCTCTCATTCAGGGTGGCTCTTTGTCATCAAAGGAAATAAGATTTATGAATTTCTTGGCTTCTTGGACTTGGTGCTCTATGTGTTATTTTAATATTCCTTTTAAGTTATGAAATGGCTGCATAGGTGTGTACTTAGCCTGCGTAATTGAAATTAAACATGGGTTTCCAGGACCATTTATGATTACTGGTTTTGTTAATTTTCCTAAGTCTGTTTCGTTAACCAGCAGTTTACTCTTGAAGGATCTAACCTCTCTTCTGGTTCAGGTACACTTGGTCTTTATTGCATTGGGGTTTTTTCTCCTTCCGTTGTTGGAGAGGCAGGGAGGGTTCATTCCCCCTCTCGTCTTACTCGGTTTTTCTCCAGTCTCATACGTTCATGCACATTTAAATCTTTGGTCACTCCACCAAATGAATGAAATCGTAATGAAATGAGGATTGTAAGGAGTGGCAAACTTGAATTTATCACGTAGATTGAATTTCAACCTTTTTATATAGTGCTACAATTTAGCTCACCCTTCTGGTTACAGAGGTAAGACTGAAGAATCTTTGAACAGTAATTTTTGGGTGTCTGCAGTCTTTTTAATAGTCATGGCAGGAGTTTGGTTGATCATTGTGGAGTTTCACAATCATACCTTGTGGTGTTCAGAACTGCCATTGCAGCCAAAGTCCATTTTGTTGTGGTGTCTCCAGCAACAGCCGCCTCTTCGTCACTTCACTGCACATATTTGGAGATTTGTAGCAAACCGGGCATGTGCAGAATGATAATTGCGCATTTTCTTCCTCCTTTCAGCAATCACAGCTTTAGAGTCGTTCCTTTAGTGTCCCTGTGTTTCCCAGGCACAGGCATACCCATCCTTGATGAACTTGTCCAAGCTGGTTTTGAACTTCATTATTGTTTTGCTGGTGCAGCATTCTTTGGCAATGACTTTTAGACTTCAATTACTAGTTGAGTGAAAAAATGCAGATTTATTTTACGTTTAAACCTACTCTTCCTTCTTGGAAATGACTAAGAATCATTCCCTTATGCACATCATATTTGATTTTGTAGCTCTCAATCACCAAAATACTCAGACTTTTCTGGTATGAAAGCTCTTTATGTTCCTAGCTATATCTGTGCTCTGTTCATTTTTTTTTCCTGATCAGCTGTATTCCTTTATTAATAGGGTGAACAGAACCACACACAATGTCGAGATGTCAGGGTGTACTACAAGAGTAACAGACGTAATGAAGATTTTAGTTTTGTTAATGGATTCCTTTGCTTATGCTCTGCATTTTGTTTTGCAGTTGCAGGGACTGCAGGATGTTTCTGTCCAGGACGACCACTCATACCTTCTTAGGAGTAGTAAGATCTAATCTAGAGACTGTCATCATGTGTATGTAGAGGTGAAAATGTTTTCACCACTTGTATCACTTTGCACTTAACATTGATTTTCCCCTCCGTTTTATCATACAGTTATCCACGATTGTGAGAACGTTTTGCAGCTTGTTACTATTAGATGGAGCTCTGACTACCCTGGATAATTTTAGAAGCTTCACAAGTTTTTACACCTTATTGTTCATCCCACCCTTTCAAGAGTCTCTATAGGTGCAGTTGAATAGCTTCAGTGTCTGCATAGGACCTTAAAATTATTGCTGCCAAACCATTCCTTGTAAAAACGAAATATTTATTTATGTTCTTGTTACTTTCTATTTTTCCTCCTAGTTGAGGGAAATAAAATGTTCTGTTCTTAGTTTCAAGTGCTTCTGTTGTCGTTTAATCAGTTTTGTATGTATTGAGTAGGATTTTCCATTTTAAAGACGTTTTCTAGCTCTTAGATTTCTTGTTGTGGTTTTTTTTTTTCTGTGCCATCCATTTTGAGCTGCAGCTTCCATTTGTGCTTCAGCAGCCTGTGCAGCATTGCAGTTCTGACTTTTTAAAGCTGTGTTTCCTAATGCAGCTTTATTAGTATGGCCTCTTACAGATCATTGATTTGTCTGCGTGCTGAAGTCCTGCAATCTAAATTTATCTTAGTTTCTTGACTTGAAGATAGCTGCCCACTTTTACTTCAGGACTGTTTTTCTTTATTATTTACTGGTATTGCTTGCTACAGGAGCATATTGTCGTTGGCAAGACAGACCTTTTTACAGTGCAAGTTTAAAGGGCTTTTATTTATTAATTGTGGGGGTCATTTTACTGATACTGTGCCTGATTTTTTGATGACTTAAAATTGTCAGCAAATGGAAGCTAGTAATTTTGTATCCTTCAGTACTAGTTATCTCTAGGCACAGTCACATAATTAGATTTTTTCATTAACCAGAATCTGCACATCAGAGTTCCTCTCCTGTTCCCTAAAAATATCTGCCCACTCTGCTTTTTTCATGTCAGTCCCTTTTTGCAGCAGTTTTCCAAAATCACTTTTTTTTTTTTTAGTTTTTCTTGCAGCTTGTTGGAATAAGTTGTCTTTCTGTATCCCGCTTTCCAGGAAAGAGAACGTGGCTGCCTGCTGCTTCTGTTGCCCTTTTGCCTCAATATTAAATCCAAGCCTCTGCCGAGCCTGCCAACTGTTTAATCAGGAATAGTCAGAAGGCCCTCCTTCCTAATATTGCAGCTGACTCTGAAATCCTCATTATCTTACATCTGCATTTGTGTGGTGCAATTATACAGAAGCAATTATTTTCCTAAAAGCTTACAATTTAAACAGACGAAGGAGAGAGTATGAAAAATGCATATAACATGTAAAGCAAAGATTTGTACTTGTATAATTAATGTCACATATATTTCTTTTTTTCTTGCCTTTTTTTTTCTTAGTAACCTTCAGCTGTTTTATTCCATTTGTGTATTGTTGGCACTGGCATGCAGGAAGAGAGAAGGAGATGCCGAGAAAGCAAAGGAAAAGGGAAGAGAACAAAGGGCAGAAGAGAAAACTGATCATAACAAAAGAGGAAGTCAGAGTAAGGTCTGAGTGTGGGGCGCAGGTGAGGAGACTGAAAGAAGCAACTGCTCAGTACAAAAAGGTTCTTTGGATTTGAGATGGCAGAAAATATGATCCAGTTGCATCTGTTGTAAATTGTTTGGTACTCATTCAGCAAGAAGGATAGTGGAGGAGTCATCTGAAAACACTTTACATTAGTGTTAGGCAGAAGCAATTAATTTCTGCTTCTAAGCAGCTGTTCTGTGGCTGCCCAGAATATGTTGGAAGGGCGTGTTTGGCAGCTTCCATCCTCCCACCAGCAAACCCATGTCCACTGTAGGATTCCAGGACTCCTGGACAAAGGTGTTTCCTCTGTCAACGCAGAGCCAAAGCGAGAAGGAGTTTTACTTGAGCAGCTTGGGGCACTTCTTTCCACAAGCCTAAGTGCTTGTGCTTGGCTGGGAGGAGAGGGGTAGGTAGCTCAGGGCATGGTTGTTCTCAACATCTGTGTGAAGTTGGATACAAATCTGAGGGAGGCAAAAAAAGGTACTTGGAAAACTTACTCGTATTTATTATGTACAGAAGTGTGGTGTCAGCATTTGGAGTCTACTCTTTTAGTAATGAAAGAATAGAAATTGCAAGGAAGGAAAAGCCAACCTTAAAGCAAAAGAAATATAGCTGATAGATGGTGTAGCATTTTAAAGGAATCACAGCCATTCTGCTGATGCTGTTGTAGCTGTTCCCCAACTGTTCACACTTGCAGGTTGGGTGTTACTTCATTCTGGTAGACAGAGAATGATGAGCTGTAGCAGGGAAGAAATGGGCTGCTAATAGCGTGAAGAGGTAGAGACAATGTATCTGGCTTTAATACTTACTGTTGATAATCTAGTTCAAGGCATGGAGCGTCTTTTCTAAATGGCACTTTTCAGTCTCTTCAGCCTCTTCTAAGTGAGATATATGTGCCTTGTGGCCAGAGATGAATTGTGGAGATAAGACCTCTGAATCAATCTTTGCTGTGTGGTCTCTTTTTGCTTCTTTTTTTCCTATTTTAATCCAGGAGTTGATTAGATGCCTGGCAATGATTGCTAACCATTGGTACCTCCCATTGAAAGCACACTCCAAGAACCAGCCTTCAGCTCTTTCAAGCAGGGGAGGTTAAGCAGGCTGCTTACTGAGCAAAAGGAATTTCTCTTCCTGTGAGAGCTTGAGTGCTGTTTTCCTGGCTAAGAATGCTGTAATTCCTTTACAAGTGACAAGCAGGCTGCTACCATCTGCTGGTGAATGGCTGCAGAATGGTGGATTTTGGATGAAAATTTGCTCCTGGACCAAAAAGAACAATTAGGGGTGTCGTGGTTTGACCCTGGCTGGATGCCAGACACTCACCCACAACCTCTCCTGGAGGAAAAAACCTGGAAAAAATAAAACTGGTCACAGGCAAAAGCAAGGCAAACTACAAGTGAAGAATATAAAGGATTTATTTATTAACTAACAAGATCAGAACTTATGTGAGAANCCTGGAAGAACATTCCTACCCCTTCTCTAGTAGGCCTGGGGGGCCTTCAGATCTCTCAGCCTTTCCACACAAGCTCCGTTCCAGCACACTACATTTTGCTAATAAGGTTTTTTTTCTTCTCTCCCAAATATGATTATTCACAGAGGCAGCCCTATCTCTATAACCTTGGATGCCATGGCAGCGAATGAGGCCCAGGCAAGAGCTGAGCTGTTAACTCCCTCGCTGCCAGAGCAGCAAAAAACCTAAACCAGGACAGGGGGTCATTATGCCCAGTTCACACACTTTCTATATGAAGTTCTGTGATCTTTATTTTTGTTTTAGAATATTTTTGACTTGTAGTGTACCTATTTTCTTTCTGCCTTGAAATATGAATACATACGATAAGGATTCTAACCAAAGCCACAGAAAGTACCAGCAGGAACTGTTACATCTTTTCACCTTTTGAGACACAGTGACAGTCTCTTGCAAAAGAAGACTGAGACCATCCAGAATTTTTTTAAGCACTTTATTCTGCCTTTACAGGAACACCTAGGTGTATTTGCAAGTCATGTGGTATTACCTGATGGTCATTTATTTCAAAGATTAGGTGATAGTCTCATAAGTTGGTTTAGAACCACACTGCTTTGTAGGGTGTCTGCTTTGTTCAGTCACTCTGGTATGTCAGGAAGGAAGAACTCGAAAGCAAAGAGGAGTTACTGCGTATGTGGTTCCTTCAGCTTCCCCCTGAAAGAAGCAGATGGTCGGGGGTCCCAGGAGGTACAAGAAATGGGGCCATTAGACTGTCAGTGGCTTGTGAAAAGCAGAAGCATCTGCCAGAATGGAGACTTGTTCAGCAGCAGGGGAGCCAGCAACAGCAGATGATCTCTGCCTTGAGCCGTCAGTGGGATAGGAGTCCACTGGGGAATTGCTGTTGTGGGTGTAGCTGCAGGTAACGTTGGTAAAAATCTCATTGGTCTGCCAGATTGTAAAAGGGGGAAATGAAGGCTTGATGCTCATGCTCTGGCATCTTACCTGCCCACTTCCCTGTGTAATCACTCCTAAGTACAACCAATTTGAAAGTGTTCCGTACCCATTCTCAGTTGAAAATTCATCAAAATGTCTGTCATGTTTCTGCTGCAAGTTTCAGAATAGCAGCGTGAACTGTGCTACAGCAAAGAGTAAGTTCAAAGAAGAAATTAACTGGACTGGCTGTGGTGACCACACTGCCAGCAGCAGTGGCAGGGGGTTGGACAGCTGTGGTGCTGGGACGGCCACTGGAAAAGACAGAGCAGGGTCCTGTGTGCCCTCAGCCAGCCAGCGGGGGTCAGTCCTCCAGCTAGGCTTAGAGTGAGAGGGGAGGGCATGACTTCTGTGGAACCATGCTGGGTCTCAGTGCCTGCCCGCAGCCCAGGGCAGCTGGCACTGAGGCATCCCTGCACAGGGCCTTGTGTAACCTGAGGCGTGCTGTGGCCCTGCATGTTAGACTATAAGCCTTCCCTGCTACAGACTGTGCATGGAGAGGTGGCACAGGCCGCTTGCCCCTGTGGAACAGGGCCACGGTGCAGCGGGACTATAACCCATGCGTTATAAACCTTCCCCGCCACAGCACCTCTGTAACACTTGTAAGGGGACAAGCTCTGGCAGTCCCCAGCAAGCAAGAGGAGCCACCCCTCCGCCCCACAGGGACGTGCCAGTTCCGCCCCACAGCGAGTGACAGCAAAGCAGAGCTACTGCATATGCTTCAAACGGGAAGCTCTGTGACTGGGTGGATAATATTCACTGAAGAACAGTCCGCCAATATGCAAATAAGTGAATCCAGGAGCATAAATACACAAGGTACCATGCAGCACGTTCTTTTAAGATATAACTTCTTAGTGTTAAGGAATATTTGTCACAGCTGCAGTTTGATCTCTGTTGCTGTAGTTCTTACACTCTTATTGACTGCTCTGTACAGGACATGGTGTTCTGGGAAAGAATGACCTTTTGGAATAGTGTGATATGTTGTACTTAAAAGATGAGATAAAGTGGAGAGGATAGGATGCCTCTGAGGAACAAAACTAGAAATTCATATCTGCATTCAAAAAGAATAGTCAATTTGGGTTCCATCCTGTTAGAATAATTAATCTCAGTCAGCCACATCTAAAGGCAAGAGTAAAGCATACAGGTGAAGAGCACTGGTTCAGAATTCATCAAGCTGCACTTCATAGTGCACTTGGCATAGGTGAATCTGGGACTGTTGCCGGTACCAAACACCCTTCTAGAGTTGACTTCATAGCCAGGAAAAGACATTTCTATAGATGAAACTTGGTTTTACTCCCACTGTAGAGTGAATTCCATTGCCATTTGGCTAGTAGTCCATATATTTTGGGGTGCATTTCAGTATGGGTTTAGACTTTTTTTATCATCTTTGGAAACTAACATTTATGTTCTGACAGGCAAAAATAAGCTGCTTGAATGTCTCTTTGTAGGCCTCAGGAACACTTCATAAATGCTGTAATAGTTTGTCATGATACACATGCAGTACTTAGACACAATTTAGTAGGGAACACTGAAGATCAGGCTCGGGATCTTTGGCGTACCCGAAAAGAGAAGATATGTTTCAAGACTGCAGTTGTAGATGTCATGAGAGCTGATGTCTCACAAGCTTTTCTGTTAGTTGCATCTGCTTTGATTTGAAGAGGGCTACCTGGTTTATGGCTGGAGCTACTTTTCCTTTCATCTTCATTCAGTCATTTAAATACCAACTGTAGTCGTCTCTGCATAGCACAGAATGGCCGGGAGAGCAGTAACTGTCAGATATTCTCAGGGGTTTTTTTGAAATACTGTAATCAAACCCCTGTTTGCTCTGTGCTGTGGCTGTTGGCTTTGACTACGTCTATTCTCCAGATCTCTTGTGTGTGTGCTGATCAGGGGAGAAGTCTGATCTAGTGGATGTGGCCACCTTGGCAAATGAGCCTCCCCATCTGGTGAAAGCTCCAGGCTTTTGTCCAGTGCCAGCTGCACTGCTGGTTCAAGCACATCTGCTCTGTAGGCTGTACGGGTGTAGTTTGCTGACAGACTTCACAGAGTAGATGTAGACACCAGCTTTTCCAGCAGGAAAATTGTTCGTAGATTGTGTCATCATCTCACTGTGTGCAGTCAGTGACCAAAGGCAACTTCTCACAGCCAGAATTGTACCAGTTACATGAGGCCTTATTATGGTGTTGACTCTGTTGATCAGAATAAACAAAATGTTTGTGTTTCTTAAGTGTGACTCAAAAGTTATTGTAAGTAATCTCTTCGTTTTCTTCCAGTAATTTATTTGCATTTTAATTTTTAAATGGTAGCAGTCTAGAATTCTACCAGATGTGGCTGTATCTTTTTAGAAGCGAAAAATGTCAGTCTGTCAGAAATGAGTTTTCATCAGAATCTTAGATTAGTTAGCAAAACCCACTTACTATATGTGTTTGAGAAATAAAATTGCTGTCTGGCTAAGGTGCACTATAGGCTTACTTCCTTGGGTCATTGCTTAAGTCATTCAGGATGAGGTAGATAAGTGAGAGACTTTCATTCTGCAGCATTCCCATCTGTCTGATATTATGGCTAAAAAAATCATTGACTAGTTGAGCTAATGGCATTTAACTAATGAAAATTGAATGTGGTCATCAAATGAGTCTGAGCTACTTTGACAATAATTGTATGAGCATCCTTGTAGCACTACAAGTGCTTCTTTTGGACATGTGCTGCTTCTGTGGATGAAGTGTTTTCCCATCATGGCATCTTTTCCTGCTCCGTACAAAAAATGTTAAACTAGGCCTTGATCTTCTTCAACTGCTAATGATAATGAAAATGATGGAACCAAATTCCTTTCATGCTAATGCTGTCTTACAAATCATTATTTGTCGTGCTGCTTCTCGTTGTAAAGCTGTTGTAGGTCCAAAAAAGCTTTTTTCTCCAATTTTAACACTGATGTCATTGTCAAGTAATGAAACGTGAGCCAGCAAAACAGCTCTGAGAGGTGATTCAAGTTCTTTCCGAATGGCTGAACACTTGGTATCTCTTACCTGGTTAGCACATCTGAAGAAAAGTTTGTAGTTTGAAAGAGCTTGTATTACAGTCATACCTCACCCTTTGCGAGGAAGGGATCTTGTCAGGGTCTCGTGAAAGGTCTAATTCTCAAATCCGTGCAGGTCATTAATATGCATACAGGCCATGCCCATCACTCTACCCCAGCCAATCAGGAGCTCTGGGGAGCGTTTTCTGCTCTTCCCCATGGGCTCTCACAGCACAGGGGAGCAAAGGGAAGCGTTTCTGAGCCCTCTCTGCCTGGGGAGACCCTCGGGGAATCTCTGGGCTTCTCTTTGACCAAACTGCTGCTTCTGCAGCCGCCGCTGAGCTGCTGCTACCGTATATACTTGCACTGCCTCCACGGTGGGGAAGTTCTGGGGCCACGGTGGGCAAGGGGTGTCCCCTGGCTCTGGTCGGTGCTCTTGGAGTCTGGGAAACCTTAACTTGTGTACATGTCCCACCGCTGCCCTGTCCCAGCACGCACCGCTTGTCCCATTGCTGCCACAGCCAACCCAGCCCCACTTTCCTGGAGCACTTTCCCTGGGGCTACATCATCACCAGGTGCGCCGGGCACACAGTCCCCGGGCACAGACTCCATCGCCTTCCCCACCTGTAGCCATGGAAACAGTAACACAGGCCTGGCGGGGATCAGTCCCCTGGCTGGGCTTAGAGTTACAGCATGACTTGTGGTGGTGCTGCGCTGTGTCTCATTGGCCGCCCGGGGCATACAGTGGCGTGAGCCTTCCGCTGTAGGGTCCGGGCATGGAGACACACAGGAGCGGGGCAGGGACCACGGCACAGCGCCACAGGACCATAAACAGCACGGGAGTGAGAGGCACTGTGTGCCTTCCCTGCGGGGCCAGGCCAGTCCCGCCCCACAGGGAGTGCCGGCACTACCCCTCGGCGAAGCAGAGGCACTGCATGTGCGTCCGCCGGGAAACTCCGCAAATCACTGAGGCAGATTCCCGGGGAAAATTTCTCGCAAACCAGCGAGGTTGCCACGGAGGGGTCGCAATGCAATGAAGTATTACTGTATTACCTGGTTGAAAAGCCTTTATTTTTATGATGTGGAAAGACAGAATCTAACACTGTGATTAGTCAAAATACTTTTGCTGGAATGTGGTTGATTCCCAGGAAGAGGCACGTACTCAGAAAGATGATTACAATCTTCATTGGCATATTTTGGTTTCCTTTTCAGAAATGTTCCCATTGCCAGGAACCAGGAGCCACCTTAGGCTGCTACAACAAAGGCTGCTCCTTCCGATACCATTACCCTTGTGCCATCGATGCAGGTAGGAACAAATGACTTGTTAACTGTATTTCATGTTTATTCAGATCATGTGACACTAAATAATTGTAAAGTACTTGGCAAATTTGTTTCCTCTCAGTTTTTCACCTGCTGTGAAGATAAAGTAATACAAATGGTGAAAAAGAGCATCAGATAAACAGCTTTCAGTAAAGCACTCGGACAAGATGAAACTAGTAATGAAAAAGAATCTACTTGAAAGTGCAGAAAAAGCCTAATTTGGGGAGATGCAGTGACTGAAATTTGACTGCAGTGTGAGAACTGATCACTCTTTTCTTGCAAAAAATAGAAACCCTTTGGTAAAAGGGTAGAAGTTACCAGAAAGTAACTCTTAAGTCCCTCTTAAGAAGCAGTTCAGCCAGTCTTTTGAGTCGGTCCAGCTTTTCATCATTGGACAAGCAAATGGTTTGGATGGTATTATCTCCAGCTACTGACCTGGGCTTGTGAGTTGGTGGGTTTTGTACCACAGTGGCAGTTTTTCATGGAGATAAACTTTTTTGTTGGGTAAAAAAAAAATAAATCCCAGCTTAGAATGAATAATATCCCACTATTCCAGTCCCCTGTAACTCACTTCTGTCATTCAAAACCTAGTCTGATAACACGCATATAAGGATTCGGAATCACAACTCTTGACTGGCAAATAATTGCAAGCTCCAGTTTGATCACAGAATCACACACAGAATCACAGAATATTATGAGTTGGAAGGGACCCACAAGGATCATCTAGTCCAACTCACCATCTAACACCCGTAAAGAGACCGAGAGCACATCCCAGAGCACACCAACCTAGATCCCTCACAGTCTAGCAGGCCACTCCGAGCCGGAAGGGGCCCAACGTCATCCAGCCCTACACCTCCCTGCTAGACCATGTCACTAAGCTCCTCGTCCAGTCTTCTCTTAAACACCTCCAGGGATGGTGACTCCACCACCTCCCTGGGCAGCCCATTCCAATATGCAATTACTCTCTCTGTGAAAAACCGCTTCCTAACGTTAAGATTGAACCTCCCCGGCGTAGCTTGAGGCCGTGCCCTCTCGTTCTGGTGTCTGGTTGATGTTCCAATTCCAGAGCAGCCCACTTGTTCACCACCCATTATATGCTGTTTTTCAGATGTTAGGGTATTTGAAGTGGGTCTGCTCATTTCTGGATGACTGCATTGCACCTCTCACCATGGAATCCCACCCTTTTGGAGATCCACATTTTATTCTAACAGAAATGCTTTATGAAACTAATACTGCAATGGAATACTACTAGTACCACAATGTAAAAGGAAAATCCTTGACTTTACATTAAATAAGTGTTAAAGATTTATTCAGGTTGCAACAATCACACACTCAAAACAAGCTAGAAATAAGGGTGTCCACGTAAACGTAATTTTGGTCTTTTATGAGTGTGTCTTAGCAGATAGTGATCACCTAATTAAAGGCTGATAACTGTTTCCATAAGGCCCTACCTCACCCGATAGGATGAAAGGGTATTATACATGAATATATGTGGCCTTTGCTAATTCTGTATCATGCTTATGATTCCTTCTCAGTTTGAAAGAACTGGGAAATTTTCTGTGTTCATCTCTGTCATGCCTGAGAGTTCCATGAACATTAACAAACTTGGTTTTGTACCTGTGTTTGAGATGCATTGAGAGTCGTCGGTTGGATTTGCATTCGTATTCTGTTTAGGATGTATTTGTTTCTGTTTTGTGACCTGCCCTTTTTCAATACCATGAAAAACCCCAAAATATAGTTAATGTTCCCAGTAGTTTGGGGTGCTTAATTTGAATTCTTGTTTTACTAGATACAGTAAGTAGCATTTTCTGTGTTCTAAATACAGGTATCACAATTAAGATATTGTCCTCTTTCTTCAGATACACCTTCCTCATTATCTCTGCTCCACTTCAGCAGATGTGGTAGGATCCTCCAGATGACAAATGTACTGGACAATCATGACTGATTCCAAGAGCAGTTTTGTGTCGTGCATGGAAGAGGCAGTGTTGTGTACAAAAACTAGTATATAATCATGCTATTGATCATACTGTTCAGTCCATATTAAATTTAGTACAATTGGTCTGCTATATAATATGTAGAAGTGAGCTAGATTAAATTTGACTTTTTTTCACTTTTGTCTTGACTTTTGCAACCTTCGAGATTTTTTTAGAGTAGCTTTTTGTGTTGCGAGTTCCAAGGTTATACTGACTTTATTTTCTTCCAATTTTGTTACGAGACATCACGTTGTCATGTGGCCATCTGTCAGAGTCCATAATTCCAAGCTAATTTCCCTCCTTTGAGTAATATGGCAGTAATAAATTCCAAGAGCTGCATGGAGATGGGATACTTGGGACTGTGAGTTTCACAAACATATTTTAAAAGTAGCAGAGAAGTTGGTAAAACTGTTTTTAATACATTTTCCTTTGTTTCTTCGTCTTCAGTCTCTGTGTCTGGTATGTTCTCCGCTCTGGTAGCTCTTCAAACCAGCCACAGGCTTTTTGTCTAGTTGATCTCAGGTTCCTCTTCACAAATTTCTTATTCCAGTCTCTTTGTAAGACCCAATTCCTCTTACTGCTTTCTGGCTTTTCCTCTGTCAGTTTTCTAGCTTGGCTTTTTCCTCTCTGCTCTTACATCACCTCCTCATTTCTTGCTCCTAGCTGCTTTTCCTCTCTGGGCTTTCTTACTTCCCTTTGGTTGTCCTGACTTAACTCCTTTTTATACTAGACCCTGTTAATCCTGCTTGCTTCTTGTATATTGTCCTTCATCTTCTCAGTTTCACCTTCCACCTTATCCCAGTTGTTCTTGGTCTCTGGTCACCTGGCTGAGTCAGTCCTGATTCAGTCTCAGCCTCCTGCTGGCACTCAGCCTTAATTCTTTGCTCCTGGCTTCCCGTAGCCTCCTTCCAGTGGTCTCCTTACCCTGCAGTTTGAGTGCCTTTCTCAGGAGTGTTTTCACTCCTGCCTTCTGGACGAGTGCTTCCCATCTGCAGTTTTTAAATGATCACTTTCTTCCTTCAGGTTGCTTGAACCTTAGAAATGTTCCCTGACAGCTTCACTGCTTTTGGGTCTGGTGCCAGAATCAGAGGCCAGAGGCTCATTTGCAGGAAAAACCTGCTCTCCCCCAAACAAAAGTATACTCGGTGGAGTTTTTAAAGGACCTAGGTACCAAAATCTAAGAAGCATCTCCTAAGGATATTCACATGAAAATCCCTATTTCTCCTTTCAAGGAGTTACATTTGCTGATTTTGTTGTAGGACATAGCTAGAATTCAGGTGCCGCTGAAAATCAGGATTCGTAGAATGGGCAGAATAACTTTTTTCCAAGAAAGTTTTAAGGAAGTCATTGGGGTGCTTTAGCTGAAGTTTTCAACCAAAACAAATAAAAGAGCCTCAGTTTGAAGTAGAATCTCAGCCTTCAAAATTTCAGCCTGATGGTGCGACAGTAAAAGACCTTGTTTGTAGTTGGTTTTATCTGTGAGTGTAGTCAAGCTGTCAATCTATAGATGTTCCTCCAATAAATCTGTGTAAAAGAAATAAGCAAACTGTATGGAATAAGATGTGATTTTTATTTATGCCCAAGCAGAAAATGTAGGCTTCCTTGGGAAACAAATCAGCATTATTTTCTCTTTCCTCAGCCTGGCGTCTGCCTGTAAACCCTTTTTATTGGTTATGCAGTGCTACCATCTTCCCTGGAGTGAATCAGACACGGGTATTTTTGCTGAGCTCCGTGGCAGTTTCATTTGAAGTTGACCATCCTGCTTTGAAGGATGGTGCCCCTTTGCTTTATTTAGGGTTAGCCACAGATCTGTTCTGAATTCTCAGGAGTTTGTGTTGACATTTACAAGGGCTTTCAGGCTTTGGGAATATGTAAGACTAGGTTTGTATCTTAAAAAAACCCCAACAACCCAAACCAGAAAACAACTGCTGGAGTGTTTTTTAGGGTATGTTGAGTCGCATACACTTTGTTTGAGTTCCTGCAGCACCCCTGAGCTGACAATGCCCTGGCTGAGATGGAGCATTCGTGTTACATTCTGAGGCACTTGCACTGGGAGCCAAAGCACGTCTCTACCCTGACGTCTGTCTGGGTTAGAAGTTAGTCCTCTGTCCATTACTGTGCCTCATTTGGAAGGCAGCACATTTTTGGGAAAGGGCTGGAGGATGGAATATATCAAAATGGCTCCAGTTTGTTGCAGAGCTGAAGGCTGGCCCTGCAGTGCAACCTGGGCTCTGCCTTCTGCTCCAGTGGGCAGTTTCGGATCCCACCCTGGTGAGGAGCCAGGCTTTCCCCTGCTGTGGCTAATTGACTGCTCGCAAGGCATGTGACTTCAGAAATTGCCAGTTTCTGCGTGTGGATGCTTTTATATAGCCTAATTCAGCATTTCTTTTAATATCCTTTCGTAGAAAGTAATCTGGCAATGTAGGGTGCAAGAGAGCTGAATATTTCTTATCCATTTGCATAAAATTCAAGATCAGTAATGCCACTTAAGTAATTTTTGTATGGAGATGAGTGTGGTTAACAATGTTTGTGTTTGGCTTTCGTCTGTCCAAATTTATGAAGAGCTTCTGATGTCTCAAGATAATGTAGTCCTAGGGATGTCTCCATGGAAACAGGATCTTTGTTTTCTGAAATTTTATATCCTCTCCCTCTGCTTGTTCCTCCCCACCTGGAGTCAGATCATGGTGGTTGCAGCACACTTGTCCCCGCAACATGTATCGTAGGCAGTTCCACTTATGAAAGATTTTTGACTGTAAATTAGGAAAAGACTAACAGCAAGATAAAATGAATTTTCAGAGAATAGAAATCCTGTGTCTTCACAAGTAATATTAAAGATGAGTAACAGGCAGAACACAGAGGGTGAGACAAGTGTGAAGCTCACAGGAGAATAATTGCATCTATTAAAAATGTTTTAGATTTTCCCTGACTATTTGATGGAGAAAAATCTGTGCAAACAAGGACAAGTCTCAGTTCTTTTCCCTTTCTGCCACCATGAGCTGATCATTGCTGTGTGTCTGCTGACTTCATGATGAATTTTAATCTGTGATATAAAATACGTACTTGGAACTGCTACCCGAAATTCAGGCCAGCTTCATAATGATGAACAATTTCTGCCTTATTTGTATTCAGTTCATTTTCTGCAGTGTACTGATGAAATTTTTCATAGTTGTCCTTTATAGTAACAAAAAAAATTGCTATTAATTGGATCTGATATTAGTATTTGCAGCAAAACTGCTGAGCTCAGTAAGAAATTGAGCTCCATACGCAGATCAGGCATGAAGTAGGAGGTTTCTGGCACTTCTTCCTGATCCTTTCCTTTCTGATGTAGTAGCTGGAGAACTGCATTCATTACCAATGTTGGGTTTCCAAGACAGAAGAAAACTCCATCCTGTTCTAACATACTGTGTATGTTTTTATGATTGCTCTGTGTATTTTTGATGATTGCTGTATTATGCAGTGATAATTCATGCTGTAGTCTAAATGTACAATTCCTGCCCTTATAATGAGAAAACATTTATTTATTTCCTGTGATTTGCTAATGCTGCAGTGGAAATTATCTGTGGCAGAATTAACGGTTTTACTCCCCTTTGCTAAAATCTCTGAAGGAACTTAGCCTCTTGCATGCTGTTTCCCTTTGATTCAGGCCAGAGACATTCATGTTGGAACACAGGCATTTCGTAGCAGAGGGATGTTCTGCCAAAGCTTGGGTAGCTAGAAAGCTTTTCCCCTCAAGCTTCAGTTCCAGTCTCCTGCCGTCTGCTAAACTCTTCCAGCAGATTGAAACAGCAGGTAGCACTGGTTATGCTACATACTTAAGAGTGTTTTAAATTAGCACATTTTATTTACCATTGTGCTTCTATACTTGTGAGCTGTTGGGATGGCTTGGAGCAGACAGGAGGTCGTGAGCACCTCGCTGAATTCACTGGGTCAGGGTTGGCCCCACTGAGGGGGTGATGGGACTTGGCCCTCGTGATGTGGTGACAGCGTTGGGTCAGCCTTCCTCCCATGTGAGAGGCAGCTGGAAAAGAACAGTGTCAGATGTTTGAGCAGGTCAAGAGGTGACCCTGCAGTTCAGGGTGCCCAGGGAAGGCAGCTGAATGCTCTGAGGGGAGTGAGTGCTGCTTTTTTCCCTTGGCTGAAATTCCAGGAGCTGCTGACTCTCGTCCCTTAGAGGGCATAGTCTGGGAGGTGGGAATGAGAGGAGAAGCAACTCTTACACTGGCAGTGCTGCTAAAGAACTGCCCTTCAAATGGCAGTCTTGTTTAATTAGTTCCTAAATAAGCAGTTCTTTGTAGGTGCCCCATTTTTCACAATAGGTTTAAATCATTAATTAGAGGATTTCCTAGATCATAGACATACATGAGTCATGGAAGCAGATTCAAGAGCAGCATGAGTGAGCTGACTACCACCGTGTCATAATGTAAACTGATTATCAGAGTTTGGGATTGCAAATAACTGTACACACTTTCATTGTATACAGTTGCCTGCCCTGACATTGGCAGGGCTTTGGGGTAAGGATGAAAAGCAATGATTTTGCTGTGGAAAGCAAGGAACAGATTGGATGTTCAGATTGGATGAATGTGTCCATATTCCTTGTGCTGAGGCAAGGAAGGCTGGAAGAGCTGAAGGGGGTTGGGACACAGGATTTGTAGACTTGCTGTTGTGATTCTTACTGCGTACAAAGCATAGGGGAAACCAGAGGTGCTTGCTGAGCCAGGCAACTTGGTGTATTGAGTAATTTTGTTTGCAAAAACTTTGGAGGTGGAAGGGATGAACCTTCTGATAACACAGTATTCCTCTTAGAGTCCTCTGAATGAAAAATGTGTACTTATGAGGCAAGATTAACACATGTGATGTATTACTCAAGGTGGTTTTCATTAAAAAAGTAATAAATTGCTGTCTTCTCCTCCTTCAGATTGTTTACTAAACGAAGAGAATTTCTCAGTGAGGTGCCCCAAGCACAAGGTAAGAAATCCTTTCCTGGATTAGACCTGAATTTTTGCTGCCCTCCTCTGGTTTCTAAATTTGGATTAGTAATTTTATACCTGGATAACATCTGCAGTTGGAGATGCTTCTAGTGTAATTCATCTGTGATGTGTGCTTGTGGTGTAGGTTTGCTGGGGGCAGACATCATCTCAAGAAAATACAGAGTTCAAGAAGATAAAATTTTTGTCCCATCTGTTCAGTTGTTCTTCAGATCCTTGATGACTCTTTAGAAAGCCCGGCTTCATTTCCTGGATTCTGTGGTACAATCAGTACATTGCTCGCCGCTCCTGTTTGAGCGCTACTTTGAACTGTCTGTATTTTTTCTTCTTGAATTCATTGAGGATGCAAGGAGGAATAAAAATGGCTTAGGGAAAAATTATCTTGATTTTGGGAAACACTTTTTCCAGTTGAGTGGTAGTAACTAGACTGAGTCCTACCACTCACCTTCAGCAGGTGTGTTGAGTTTGTTCTGTAGATCTTTGGCTCTTCAGAAGACCCATATGCAGCTTCTGCCCAGAGTTTGGGTGTCCTTTACGAAATGACCCTGAAGCGTGCAAACACGGTCGTGCAAAGAGCTGTTTGTATGGAAAGAGGAGACAAAGTGCACAGTACATACTCTCTTGTGCTCATAAGTAATGGAATACAATGCTGGGAATACTCCTCCCAGCCTGTAAGGGAGCATGTGTTTCTGGGAGGCTGTGGATACCAGCATTACAGTTTTAAATGCTCACAAGTATCCAGAAAAATGCCTGTTCTTCTGGGCAGCTGGATACAACAGGAATTGTGCAAGAGGTGCGGGTGGCTTGAGCTGGAAAGTAAATGAAAATAGGGAAGAATTTGTGTTGCTTTCTAGCACGGATTAGTCTCCATTTAGCACTCATCTGCAGATCTCTTTTCTGCCTAGAACTAGACTGACATCTGGTGGTCTTTTGTCTTCACAGATTATCCTTAATCTGTCTTTTGTAAACACACAAGAATTAGTCTCGTGTTCCTTTCTGGATGTTCTACCATAAAACGATGTATTTATACACACGTATTTAAAATGTACTGGAATATTCTGTGCACATTTGGGCTGTCATCTAGAATTGGCCTACTTTTCATCAGGTGAAAGAAAATAAATTATTCCGCAAAACTGTGGAATAATGTTGACGATGTACAGAAGCTTAAATTGATGTGTTAATGCTACAATAACCTGCAGATCTTGCCAAACAAAAATGGGAAGCATGAGCTCCCCTTACTGTGGAGTGCAGCTACCTAAGTGCCACCCTCTGTCCGACTTTGGATTCTTGGCTAAAGATAATTGGAGGGTATCCTGGTTTTGGGATAGTCATTTTCTTCCTGGTACTTCGCTGCCAACTGGTGTTTAAGACAGAAGGTCATGCTTTTGAGGGCTTTTTTAATTTTTGCTACCCTTTGGCTGAAGTGTAACAGGGAAACACTGCTACTGTATGTGAGCACTTGCAGTGATGGTGTTCAGACCATGAAAGGAAACAACTGCTTCGGTTTCCAGCAAAGAATCCAGCCTCCCAGAAAAGATTCTGAGAAGGCACATGGATTTCTAAAGCAATCCTGGGGGATGAGAGGGGGAAAACTACCAGCAAGTTCATAAAGGTACTTCATGAGGCAATAAAATTTTGAATTCTGTTCAAAACTGTCCCACTGCAGATCATGTTCTTTGTTGCGTCGAAAACAGAAATTCAACACCAGCAGCCTTTCTTTGTCACTGATGTTTGTTGGCTTTTGCTTAGTAAAGACACAAATCATTTGTTTGAAGTCAAGCAGAGTTGTCTTTGCTTGTCTGTGACTCTGCCCTCACCATGTGTTTCACTAATCATTAATGGTTTGTTCCAAATACTTCTGCAGGGCAGAATATAGGATCATTCTGCTCTTTCCAGTGTAGTGACTGGAAAAGGAGAGTTCCAGATAGTGGCAAGGCAGGAACAGGAAGCTTGAAAACCCTTGCTCTAGAATGAGTGAAGCTGCATCAGTTCTTTTGCATTATATGAACATGAGCAGTTGAGAGGAAGAAAGACTTTAAGACCATTGAAAGTGATGCTTTTAGGTAACGTTGGTTTAGCGTTACTAGCTAATTAGTAACTGTCTTAATACCTCACTCTTCTGTAGTTAATGGATGAAAGAGCTAACTTTATACATCTGCCAGCACTAAGTCCCCCAGCACTGTGCCTCCTGCCCCTTTGCAGTCTATGCCTCACATTGGTAAATATACTCGATCATAATCAGGGCTCCTGGAGAGCAGAGGTGCTTCTTGCCTCATTAACTGCACTTGACACTTCAGGCTTACGGAAGCTGAGTCCAGAGGGACTGGCCCTGCTTTCCCTATGCTCCCCAGTGAGCTTTCCTATTTCCTTCTGTCAGCATTGATGCTTCAGCCATCCATGTCCTGAATGTGCTACTTATGCAAAATACCAGCTTTTATCACAAGGAAAACGGTGTGTGGAAACTGTAATCATCTTTTGAAGGGTTAGCTTCCTCTCCTGTCTGTGTCTACATCACAGCAAGTGCGGTTGCAACAGACTGAGGAGGCTGTAAAGGGGATGGGATACCTCACCTTTTGGTGGCCGTGCAGTCTTAGATTGTCTTAAACCACCTCTGGGGCAATTTTGAAGTGATGCTTCTCAGCTCGTTCTACCTTTTTGTGTTAAATTCTACATTTCTTAAAACTAACCAGGCTTTCATACCTCAAACTCTTTACTTTTACAGAATTGCCTGCTTTTGTCTCAGGGAAAACTCTGAAAAATCTGTGTCTTGTTCCAATACTGACTTCTCTTTCTCTCTCTCACTTTCTGTATGTTCGCTTTCCCTCCCCCTGTCTTCCGTTTCTCCCTCATTTTCTTTTCCTCCTCTGTTTGGCTTACTGGTTCGTCAGCCCCTCCTTCCTTGCTCTCTTCCCTCCTTGCAGAACAAGATGGTGAAAGGCAGCCTCAGCACAGAGCAGTCGGAGCGGGGGTGAGGGGGGAAGTGTACTCCTGGGAATGGATATAAAAGCAAGCACAGGTGAGTTGGGAAGAGTTTCCAGTTTCCACCTGCTGCCTTCTGTGGCTCCTTCCAATCCCTTCTCCAGTTCTATGAGAAATCAAGGTGCTTTTGTGTACATTCAGAAAATTTGTAATGATTTTTTTTCCCTGCTACCATTCTGTTCAAGCTGGTGACTTCACTTTTTTGTATTTCTGTAGCAGTTCCTCTGTTAAGCGATGAAAGACAAAGCTTGTGTGTTAAAACTGCCTGATTACTCTCTCAATGGCAGAAATCTCCTTTTGTGTCATGTCCATAAGGATCTGAAGGGTTTCTCTGAAGTTAATAGTAAGCTTCTATATAAATAAATAAGTTCCTCAAAGTATCTTAAATTCTGTATGTAAAGAATAATCACATGGATGAGTTCAGGGTTATTCTAACCCAGGATTCCCCCATTTCATGGAATCGAAGATATAGGGATAAGTAAATTAGCCTTAGCAGGAGCCCTTTGCATTTCTTTAGCGATCATTTTCTTCTGTTTTGCAAACAGATATGGGTCATAGAAGGTGGTCATACATTGCCAAGTGGTCACAAGTTTGTAACTCTGTAGTGCGCCCCAGGTTCCTTCCTGCCTCCTCCTTTGTCTGGTCCCAGTGTTCATACAGCCACGTGTGAACTTGGTGGGGAATTCGATTTGTCTGAAACTGCTTTTTGTCATGTGAGCATCTGAGCTGGGTCATTTTCCTGACCTGGTCGGCTGGGAAAGGAACTGGCACAAGGAGGGAAGTAGCACTGAGGTGGGAGTGAGCACCCAGGGAATGGGATGAGTTGGGATTTCTTATTTCATATTCAATGGCAAGTGCATTGCCCTTCAAAGGCAACGGGGTGGATTAAAATAAGTGGTTGGTTTCAAATTACTGTTTGTTGGCACCCTTTCCATGCAATTGCATCCCAAGAAGGTCTCTTGCCTTCATTTCACTGCTCAATTGCATTTCTTACTCAAACTAGTTGCTTCTCTGTCTTTTGTGCAATCATGCAGGTGAAGTTGCTCTTTCATGTCAGTTCCTGGAGCTGATGATGATAATCCCCTTTCCTCACTGCCATTCCTTTGCTTCCCAGGCACCTCCAGTAATTAAAGTATTTCCTGTTTTTTGAGTTACGTAATTCTGAAATACTTTCAATGGTGTTTTCTGTGAAGGATGAGAGATTAATTGAAAAAACCTGGGTTTTACTGCAGTAGCAGAAGACAGGTAGTGTTTCATATAAACACTTTGTGGACTGACTGTTGACTTGGTTTAGCTCTGCTGTGTTCTGTGATTTTTCATTTTTAACAGCATTCTTTCTTGGCTTTGGAGTGTTGTTTTAATAGTCACCGTGCAAACAGTATTTGACAGTATTTAGTGTTTGAGTAGCTTTTTTCTTCCATGGTAAAGGTCACTGGGATTCCTTTAAGCTTTTCTTTTTTCCTTGAAGTATAACAGGAAATGTAATTCATAACATTAAAACAGAACGATAGTCTCACAGACAGGTGCCTGTTACAGGTGTTTAACACTAGGGAAGTCTTCTCAGTGATGATTTTTGGGCCATTCTGTTAAGACACTGGTGAACATTACTGTGTCCCAGAGACCTTTACACAGCTTTGTTTCCTGCAGTATTTTCAAGTGCTAACTCTTTTTTTTTTTTAATATATTGTAGGAATGTGTTGGCTTAAGACCTTGCAGGCTGTGGAATCTCTGCACTGTGTTCAGTGTGTGTTCTCGACCTCTCTCTAAGGCATCATTTTTTTCCAAATCCACTTTTGCATCAAGTATTTCTTACCTGACTGTCCTATTACACCACCCCCTTTTGATGTTGAGATTGTTGCAAAAATTAAGTTCTCCAACCTGACCTTGCATTCCAAAATACAAAAACCATGCAAATCTAAAAGATCCAGTTATTAACCACCCCCCCCCAACCCTCTCATTTGTAGTACTGCAGTAATTAAAGAACTTCAGAGCAATTCTGTAGTGGTCCAGGTAGTGCCAGAGCTGCCCTTCTCCTGGTCTTAATGTAAGATGGAACAGGCACTCTGTTGTGAGATTATTGGGCTGCTTTAGTCCTGGTTCACTCCTGAGCCCAGCAAGTTAAGAAAAATCCTGCATGTTGGATAACATCCAGGCAAGTCAGTGTATTCTGTCTCTGTTGCTTCTTTCTCGCTGAGCCAGTTGCCTCTAGAACATTTGGATCAAATCCAGAACTGGAGAGTGACTGTGAGAGCAAGTCTGGTGCTCTGGATCTTGTCCAGGAACGAGGAAGGACTCTCGCGCTCTCTCTGTGTTGAGCCCGTTTCTTCCCTGAGCCAGTGCCTAATGCTCTGGACCAATTCCAGGCATGGGCAAGCTGCAGTTGTACGGGAGCCAGAGACAGCAACACGGCCTTGACACTCCTTCAGCGAGGGCTCGCAGTTGCACAATAATGAACACCCCAGAGATCAGCACCTGAACTCTCTGGGAACCTCCCCCCTTTCCTCTTCAGCTGTAGCTCCACAGCTTTTCCCGCCTGTTTCTTGTACACGCTCGCTTGACTCATTCTTCACTCCCAGCCTGGCACTCCTGGGTGGGGGGTATTTGCAGCAAAGCGTTAGGCTTGCTGGGATGTAATCTGGTGGATGTGCTGATGATCAGAGCAGCATTGACTTCTGTATCACACTTAGTTAGGGGTCCTGGAGTTCAATTGCCAGCTATGAATGAACATGGGTGTTACGTCGTTCCCAGGCACACCTCTAATTCTGTTAACTGCTTTCCACGTGCATCACTTATGGTGCAAGTTTTTGCCCTTTTCCCAAGCTCACTAGCTGGTAGGAAGGGATTTATCTAAGCCAAACCAAAGTAAATAAATAACCTTACAAAGTAAAATTGCTGAGAGAAGGGAAGAAAGGAGTATATTACTTCAAGCGTTGCTTTCTCTCTGTGCAGATTAAGAATGACAACCGTAGCTTAAAGAAATGAAATTTTAACTTTGTACTTCTGAACTGAGCCTCAACCAAACTCGCAAACTCCTAAAGTTTGTTTTCTCACCTCAGAGAATTCATGGACAGGGAGAACATGTGCCAAGCACTTGGATGTGTCCACATTTGTCTTGAAAGACATCACAAGCTTAGTCCTTCCATGAACTGTCACCACCACTATAATATGACAATTAGAATAAAAAAGCAACATAAAGAAACATGATCTGCCTTTCAGTTAGTTCAACCAAACCTTTTGCTCATGAAATGTAGCTGGTTCCCAAATACGGTTCCTGTGGCTGGACTCCTGCAGTTTCGATACTGGTTTCACTACCAGAAACCATTGTTGGATGACATTGGGGTGACCTGTGTATGAAAGCACTGGAGTCCAGTCCCTGAGGGGCAGCAGGGGCCCCAGCAGCCGTGACCACACCAGAACCCGCTCGGCCGCTCTATTCCTGCTCTCATGGTCACCTGAGGAGCGAACACGAGGTGAGCGAGCTCCTGTCTGGCTGCTGACCCTGATGATTCTGTCAGAGCACGGATCATCCTGCCATCCTGGACCTGCTCCACAGCTGGGCTTATGCTTTTTATCATGAGGGTTTGCTTTTATGAACTCCTCACCATTGTGCTTGTATCTGTTTTCAGTCCACAAAACTAAAGAGCTCTTGGTGGGTGTTACTGCTGTGGTAGGCTGCTGAGTGGATCTTTCCAAACCTTGGGGGGCCTGTTGGCAGACAAGAGGGAAGGAACCATTCCAGTATTATTTTCACTTTGTTTTTCAGGTTAGGCTGTTGAGATAAAAAGCGGTGGACATTCGTGACTGAATGGAATCTCTCCCACTGTGCAGCCATGCCCCCTCTCGACGTGCCTGCCAATGCCAGCACTTCCTTCATAAATTCTTACATCACACTCAAGACTGATGACATCACAGAATCTGACCAAGGAGTCTGAACCAGCTGTTTCCATGGACACAGTCTCCATAGTGACAGTGGGAAGGGGAGGGGGAAAAAGGAAACAGGTGGGGGGAATTAAAGAGGGAGGGATAAATATATATATATATAAAGATCTATTTTTTAGTCTTGAAAGACTTTGTTTTAAATGAAAGGTGCGCTATATCCCTTTTGATGCTCTTGAACAAAATCAAGAAAACCCCATATAAATTAAAAAAGAAACCTATATCTAAAGTAAATACTAGATCCAAAATTAAAGCAAGGTTCATTGAGCCTAACATTTTGTGGGAAAGAACAGAACTGGGATGACTCCAAACAGGACTTGTCTCTGTTCCTCTTGCTTTCTTTCTCACTGTGTCCACTAAAGTTCCATTTTAAAAGGCAAGTAAAATGCCAGTAAATTGTTTGCAGGATATGGGAGGAAGGCTTGGGTGGTTCAGGTGATGGGGTGTCAGTACTTGTGTCTGACGGGGGTAGGGAGGTTTTCATTTTTGAGAAACACTATTGACAGTGTAAGCTTGAAAAACAGCTGAAGCCTCTTGGCTCATGAGACCCATTAAGTAAGAGGCTGCTGCTTGTTGGATCCCGTACACCTCGTTTGTGTGGGCACAGCTGTCCCACACGGGAAAGGAGTATCTCTCCTTGGTGGCAATAAAGGGCACCCCCAAATCATTCCAAGAAGCTGCCTGCAGTTTGGAAGGCAAGTGAGAGGAAGACGTGGTTCCCCTGCCAGACTGGGGAGCAAAAGGAAGTCTGAATGTTGGTGGAGTCAATGTATCCTCAAACTAATTGGGGAAATTCCACTTGGCCCTTTTTTTATTTTATGGTTTTGCTTTTCCTGAGAAAGGAAGAGGGAATGTCAGTGTGACAGCCGACACTATGGGGTTTTGGGGTGGGGTTGTTTTTTGTAAATTATGTAATTTTAAAACATTTGGGTTTAAGGAACAACAGCAACATAAAAACATAATTTTTTTTCTTTTTAAGGCCTTAAGAAAGGGGTTAGTGCATCTTTCAGGGGTCACTCTGTCATGGGAATAAAAATAGCTGTTTCACAAACAGTTTTATATAAAAAAAGCTTAAAAAAACCAAAAAAACTAATAAACTTCATTTTAACCTTGTCTCCTTTTGTTTTGTGCGAACTTGATTTGTTTAAAAGGACAGAGAGAGACAGTTCTATCTGCTGCTTTTTGGTTTCTTTGCCTTCATTGGTTCTGCCTTCAGTGATGACCTTCTGAACTGTCCCAGCGAGTGGAAGACCACAAAGGCTTTGAAAAAACTAAAGCTTAGGATTTGTTTGATGTTCAGAGATAACGAGCCAATGACTGGATGAATTTTCTGTTCCTGTGAGCTGGTGGTATTTGACCAGGTCACTGACTTCTTTCACTCGTAGGATGGTAGCATATCCTAGCGATATCAAACAGCGTGGTGGTTACTGGGAAGTCACTAGAGATAGGGATCTAACCAGCACGACATGGATAAAAAAATGGGGTTGATACTGTGGGGAGGGAAGAACTATTTTAAGAGTTATGTACTGGATGCTTGCTCAACTACTCACATTTTGGAGTATTCAGCACATAAAAATAAAATCTATGATAGCTCATATTAAGATATCTATTTTAACTCTATTTTTAAAAGATCAATTTAAAGATTTGGGAGATAATTTGGCAGTTATTTATTTCTAGAAGTTGCTACTCTCAAAAGTATTTGGAAAGAAGGGCAGTCTTCTGCTTACGCCTTTCCCAGTAGCAGCTCCTGAAGTTAGTATGTCCTTTACATTAAGAAATAGACCTGTTGTGATAAATGTCACTAATGTGTCCTGAATTGGTGCTGAAAATATTTAACTGCTGGTGTAGTCAGAAAAAAATCATTTTTAGCATAGTTAATGTGATTGAGTAAATGACTTCTTTTCAACTGAATAAAAATTGTCTTTTTTTTTTCATAGTGTCTGTTCTATTCTACCTGTTCTAAAAAAAAAACTCCCCATACTGTCATTGCATTGATTTCTGTCAGTGAAGAGTCAAGTCTGCAGCACTGTGACAGGGGACCAGCACGTGCTGCAGCTGCTGAAGTTGACACTCTCACTTTTGGCTCTTCAGGGTAATGTCACACAGCAGAGGGAGAAGGTTTTTGGGTAGCTGGGAGGGAACCTTGGAAGTTTTCCATGTGGGAGCTTGTGGCACTTGTGGAGATCCAGTATTTCCTCATGCCCCATGGTTGGAAAGTAGCGGGAGTCGTGTAAGAGGAAATAAAGACATGGTACCACAGTTGACTCCATGGGAAGTGTTTCTCAGTGGGGAGCATTTCAAACCCTTCAGCTCAGCCGTGGCTGTGGTCAGAGCTGAGGGGGTCCTCTCTAGTAGAGAGGGGTCGTGCATGTTTCCCACCTTTACTGGCCAAGTCTTCACAGAAACCAGAGCTACCATGATGCTAAAAGCGAGCCAGGAGGAATTTAATGTGAAATGGCTTCTTGGGAGAATCTGGAAATGACCCTAAACAGTCATAAAATACAGTTGGAAATAAAAATTTCTGTTGGCTGAGATAATGTGAAGCGCTGAGTGGATTCTGAAAGCAGCTGCTGTACATCTGCTCTATCCTGCAAAAGCAATTACCATCTCGCTATCATGGATACCCCAAACTTAAAGGTTTGGAAGTGTTGGCTAATTTAGGTTTTGTGGAGTAGAAATGACCTGCAGCAGAACATTAAAGATTGTGTATAAACGAGAATGAGGGGCCTGCCAGCCACTTGGGAATTACCCTGTTTGGATGAGGAATGAACTCACGAGAGCTTGGGTAAGGCGGCTCATTCTCAGAGTGTTCCTCTGTGCTGTCGGACTCCCATCAGGATCTCTGGAGGGGAAAGAGACACCAGTATGTTGGCAGCTGTATGGGATGGTTTGGCAGCATTTCCAAAGTGCATGGTCGCTGTTTAAAAAGGAAGCTCCAACGCCTCACCAGAGTCACCACTGCTGAACAGGGCCAAACAAAAGGTTGTTTTCCCATAAATGATGTGCAATGGATTCAACGTGCAAAGGATGTCTGTTGATGCAACAAGGATAAAGGGACGACTCCTGCAGGACCTGCTGGAGGCCCTGGGATATGTACAGCAAGTGTATCTACCAGGAGCTGCTGTTAGATATATTCATAGTGGATTTTTAATTGAATGTGAGATCCACACTCGGAAGTCCAAGGCAGAGACTGCTGTGGATTGTACAACACGGGAGGAAGCAGTCTGTGCTGCCCCTGCAGAGGGCAGTGACCACCCTCACTGATCTGTTCCACGTAGGTATGAGAGGGGATTTTACCTGCGCTTGTGACATCCTCGAGCCTTCTGAATTGCTTAGAACAAGGCAAAGTGATGACGTGCAGTGGTGTTGAAATAACATTCAGGGGTTCAGGGCAGAGCATCTGCTAACAAATGTTACACCTCTAATTCACGGAGTCCAGCTAATGCCGAGATAAATATGTTTTCAGTGGGACATGCATTTCAAAAAAATAGGGGGTTTTAGATACGGGCAATTAAATGATGGCTCCGGTACTTTGCCTGTTTTATGTGCGGTATGAACTGAAATGTACATAAGATTGTATGTGAGGAAAGGTAATACCTTGAGCTGGTACATTTACCATTCCCAGGGGGAACATTCTTGGTCTGAGTTGGATAGAAACTTTCTAAATTACCGTGCCTGTTAACCGTGTTACTACATCAGGAATTACCTGGGCTGTCTGGAGTGCAGTGGGTGTCCTGGGTATGCTGGAAATGCTTGGGAGAGGGACCCTGTATGGACTTGTCTGATCAGGTCTCTCACTTCCCGGGATAAGTGGAGGAAGCAGTCCTCTATCTAAAAATGTAGGAAATGGAGTGCAAATACCAGACCTTTGGAAGTAGAACAGAGTATCTGGATGGTTGAGCATGAATAAATCATCATTGCTCCGGATTTTTGTTTAAAAGTGTGTAAGTTTTGTGAAAAAAGAGCAGAAAGAGTACAGGTAATCCAGGTTCAGTTAGACATCTCTACTGACTTCCCGTGAGACACTGAAAGTGCAGTTGCAATTTTAGTTTTGGGTTAGAAATCACTCTGAAACAGGATGAAATTCTAAATTCTGTGTTTAGGCTTGGGTTTACTTTTTTGCTTGTTTGGGGGGGTTGTTGTTTGTTTTTTTTAAGGTGGAGCTCCTGCAGCATATTGTGAGTCAGAATTTAGTAAATAAAGGTAAGGGGCAAAAGTAAGTACGTGTTAGAAAATTGTAAATGACCAGTAACGCTCCAGTACTTTCTCTCTAGCATTGCTGCTAGTGCACATCACTGAAACTTCGGCTCCATAGGGATACCCTGCACTGTCAGCTCCCAAACTGACCAGTGCTGTTCAGCTAGGAATTGTTATGTGAAGCTTTGAAGGAGAGAATGAGATTTTCCTTAGAGCACAAAGGTCATTGAAATAGTTGCTGTCATTGTCTCTTCATGCGTGTGTTTAACATTTTGCTCTGTCTGTGCTTTCAGTGAGATCCAAAAGGTTTGCTCTGTCATCCAGCTGGTAAGTGAAGAGGGTGCTGCTTACAGAATTTTTTGGTAGGATTGAATTTCTTAAGTGGGACTCACATCTCAGTTATTGCTTCTGTGGAAGGGTGCCTGAATTAGAAGGAAAGTGTTGCTTGTTTGCTGTTTTTTTTCATGTACTGAGAGCTGAGATTGCTTCCCTTTTGTCTTCATCCTCTAGAGGTTTCGTGTAAGTTAGTGCTTAACTCAGTTTTAACACTGCTTGCAAGGTTTTGACCTGGCCTGGCCAGCTTTAGAAATGCTAATATGTATTTCTTAGCAGTCCTAGATGGACTTGCTTCCCATCCAAATAATTTGAAAAATAGTCTTCTAGCTCATCACAAACCTCCTGTGAAGGAAGTGTTCTGCTCTAGCTGGGGATCAGGATTCAGAGGGATACGTACTCCTTGGTGTGACGAAACTGCGTTCCCGTCCTGCTGACCGTGAGCACAGGCAGCTCATCTGCAAATCCCCCCTGCACTGCATTGGGGCTGCAGCTACACCTGCTGACAGCCAGACCTGGAGCTGGCAGTGGCTTTGGAGGTCAGCGCTCCCTGGCTTTGAGAGACATCGTGGCAATGGTTTCCCGAGTTTTATTGAAATTGATTACTTTTGGTGCCACACCCTTTAGTGGGGAGCAGCAAAGAACGGCAGAGAAATGGTCAAGGAAATAACTGGGAGGCGTTTGCAGTACAGATAAATATGGTGTTTGTGAGTGTAAGTCAAAGATGAATGTGTTTGTAAGGCTAAGTCTGCATTGTGTAGTGAGAGTTCTCTGAGCTGGAGGCTCTTTAGCAAATAAATGTTACCACGTTTAATAGTTTATTAAAAAACAGAAATCTGTACATTTTACACATTTTATAGCATTTGTGTTAGGGAAACATAACTGGACTTGCTTCTGAGTTCCTGCACACCTCAGTTACCCTCAGAAGAGAAATGGATTCCTATAAATTGTGCATTTTGAGGACATTATTTTGGGTACTGTTGGAATTACCATGAGTTGATATTTGGCCTGTACTATGGGGCATAACAATATCTATTTGTCATACACTTTTTCATCACCTGGAGTTGAAATACCTTACAAGGAAGACACACCTCATGGTTCCCACAAATTACTGTTCAGTGTTGTACGGTGAAATTAAGAATTAGCAGGTGGAAATGGATCTCAAAGAGGCAAGAAAGCACTGCTTGTATAAACAGGACAAAGACTGATTTAATGTAACACTTCTGGGTTTTGTGGTATCTTTGCTGCCTTGGAAGCCCAAGATGAGGAGGTCCCTGTATAAAATGGATGTTGCAG
Source organism: Pitta sordida (assembly GCA_013390025.1). Classification (NCBI taxonomy): domain Eukaryota; kingdom Metazoa; phylum Chordata; class Aves; order Passeriformes; family Pittidae; genus Pitta; species Pitta sordida. The sequence goes on along the minus strand of WEKX01017597.1, from coordinate 269,421 downwards.
TCTGTTCACTTGGTGTCCTGCTTCTGAGGAGGAATCGTTACCTGTGTGGGTGACAGGTGGCAGAAATGTAAGTGCCCGTTTGGGAACAAAACCAAAGAGCTGCTCTCTGCAAGAAAACAAAGTTTCTGCAATACTGCTGATAAAAACTTTTCTAGCAACCAAAGCAGAGGCCATGCAGAATGGCCCGATTTTGTAGTCTCTGAGCAGATTTCCAGAGTTGTGTTTGGGTCTGCTCCAAGTAGGAAACATTCTTGTCTTCACAGGACAGGAAAATGTACCAAGAGAAGTTTCCAGAGCTGTGAGATGGAAGTGGGTCTTGGCAGCCTTAAGGAGGTCATTGATTGGTGCAGTCCCCATGGCCCACTCTAGCTGCACCACTCATTTTCATTAAAAACAGCAGCAGCATGTTGCCACAGGAACAAAAAAGACTTGGAAAAGATGCTGTTACAGCAGAAGTGTAAACTCTTCTTACAACAAATGTGAAAGATGGACTTGTTTGTGATCTGTTGCTTCAGAATTCTTGAAGTCTAGATTAACAGATCAGAAGATGTACAAATTGGAAGGAGAAACACTAATTCCAATCCCCAATAATCAGCTGCAATGACTGCCAGTAGCTGGGACGGATTGTGCTTTGGAGCGTGGCCCATTGGCCTCAAACACTGCCCACCACCCGCATGTGATGGATTCACCGCTGAGCTGAGCACTGCAGCTTTATGGGCCAAAGTTCCTCTTGAAAATAAGGAGAGGGGGAAAACCTTACAAGTGGCCTAACTGAGTGAAAGAGCCATGGAAAAATAACAGGTCAGTAGAAGTGAAGTTCATTGTTGGGGCTCCTTTTAGGGTATGCTAAGACATGAGACCTGAGACCACTGGAAAAGCACTTGAAGGGCTGGAGTCCTCACTGGTGGAGGTGGCTGTTCCTGCTGACCTCTTCTGTGTGAAGTTGCAAGTGTGAGTTTTGGCAGAACAATGTGGGAAGGTCCCATACCAAACTCATTCTGTGCCATTTATTAGACTGCACAGCAACAGGCCCTGAAATCAACTCTTTAACATAGAACAACCTTTTTGCATCCATACGGTTGTTCCAAACATATGATAGTGTCAGTGGTGCTTCAAAAGGGAATGTTGCTCAGGTCACCTTGGATTGGTGGGTCCCTCCTCACACATGCCTTTTCTTGGTTTTCTACCTTCAGGCAGTAGCACCTCACAGACACTGGCACACTGTGCCTCTGTCTAGCAAACAGGCAGTGCTCATGAAACAAATCCTTCCATCCAGTAAGCAGACTTTGTACCTTCAGGCCACAACTTCCTAAGTGCTCATCCCTGAAATGAGCTGCTTCCAGCCATACAACACGGCAGCTCCTGTTAGAAGACAGATAAATCACCAACTTCTGTATTTCCCCTTTGTTTTCCCATCTGCCTCAACTAACAGTGAGTGTTTGGACTTGATTTCTGCCACAGCCTGTGCAGTTCAGGCTGTTGCAATTGCCAGAGCAGACAAGTATCCCCAGTCACTCTGAAAAGCCTTGTGGCAACTCCAAAGAGCACCTGAGAATACATAAACAGGTAAGAGCAGGTGGAGCCGCTACAATCCTCATTTCCATTGATTACAAGTGTCTTTGTAAGACTATCTTTGCATTTCTCTGTCTTTTGCATTACTTACAGGTAACCTGTGTATTACACACCACTGTTGGTTGCAGGTAACACATCCTGTTTCTCGTAATTTGCCTTGGAGACACTCAAGGGTTGTACTTTGGAGTTACAGCCCAAATGATTTGGGATACAGGAGCCCTCTCCTCTTTAGGTGGGATCAAGGGCATCTGTAGCTGGTCTCTGTTCCTCAGGCAGCACAAGGAGGCTTGTGCAGAATTTTCTGCCTTGGTATTTGGTGGCTAGTGCAGTGCTGTTACGCTTCAGACGCTTCTCCAGTTGGGGATTTTGGCCTATCACATGTCCTCATCATCTGGGCAGGTCTGAGACTCTGAAATTCTGCCTTTCTTTCTCACTCTTTTTTTTTTTGTTTTTGTTTTTGTTGTTGTTGTTGTTGTTGTTGTTGATGATGATTGTTGTTTTATTTTTTTCTTTTATAGAATCAGTAAATTTATTCCAGATTTTTTAAACTTTGGTTTTTTCTTTTCCAAAACTGAGCAAATCTTCTCCAGTGTTTGAAAAGGTATACTTGCTCTAGATCAAAGAGTTAAATATGAATTCATAGTGTGTTTGTGAGCAGGAGTCCCAGTCCAGCACCTGAGACTATTACAAAAAGGAAAGACATGAAATGTTTACCTGTCATTCACATTTCTGTTTTAAAGCTGTCTGGAAATCCTGTTACAGAACAGACTGGGAGGCATTTTTCAAGGTCTCTCAACCAACCTGGTGGCTCCATGAAGGCCAGCCTCAGAACCATACCAGATTGTTCAAGTCAAGTTTGGAAAACTTTCAGGGTGAAGACTCCACATGCTTTTGGGGATCATGTTGCTGTACTGAGCTCTTCTCCTGGAGCAGCAGCTCCTCCTTGTATGTAGTCACAATTCCCATTGCTGCAGCTTGTGACTTGCCTCTTGTGCTGAGCTCAGAGAAGAATCTGACTCCACCCTGCCTATAAATAAATGCAGCAGTCCGTGGAGGACGGACACATGAGGCCATCAGGCTGCATGGATCCCGGAAAACATACAGCAGTGGTTTTAATCCTGAAATCGAGTATACCCGCAGAGCTTTGGTGCAGCTGTCCAGGGAAGCTTTGGGAGTTGTAGCAACAGCGGCTGGTTATTCTGGACCCCGTTCCTGCAGGGAACTGTGCTGTGATCCCCCTCCACAGCCAGGAGAAAAGGGGAGTGCAGATCACTGCCTGCGTGGAGCCTTTGGGAAAGTTACCAGAGCCTCCAGCTTCAACGCCTTACTTCTAATTGAAACTCCCTGCTAGTTCCCTCCTTGTTTTTTTCCTGCTTTCCAGCATACCCGACATTCGGGTGGTCACTCTGGACACCAGAGGTCTCCAGCCTGACTCCAGTCAACCGTTGGCCTGGTTGAGGGAAGCAGGATCAAAGCCCCAGGCCGTGCACATCGCAGGACATGTCAGACCACAGTGACTCTCCTTCCTTGCCAGCACTGGCACTCTCAGCCTTTTGAAGAAACCGGGGGTGCCAGCCCAGCTCACCTAGTCCTGTGCGGTGTAAAATCCACCCCGGCCTGTTGGGCGCCTTCTCACAGTCCCGAACCTCTCTGCACCTTGCTCTGCCTGCCCGCTCACCTGCCCGCTCCAATCGCTGCCGTCTCCCAGCCTTGGTGTTGTGTCAGTGCCGACCCCCGGGCACCCGGGGCTGCCCTGCGGGGCACAGCCCTCCTGCACTATGTGACACTGAGAGTGGGTAATGCCCTCAGGGTCTGGAGCCACTTTCCCTGAGCAACCAGCCAGGAGAAGATAGTGTCATCAGCAGCAGCTCTCACACCCACAGCAGAGGCCACAGAAGCAGTTTGGATGGAGTTGGTGGTATTTCCTTTACCACTCTTCCCTCCGGCACCACGGGCAGCGAGGTGTCCTTGTACAGACCCGTGGATTCTGTTTGCACAGCTGCACACAGGGGGTGGGATCCATCTGCCACAAAGGTGTCAGCACAGGAGGTGCCCTTCTCTATAGAATTTATACGGCTTGCACAGGAAAACAGGAAACATTAGAAGTAGCTGCTGAATTGTTAATCCTGAGTGCAAAGGCCACCAAAGGTATTAGGCCTTAGTTCAAAACAGAGAGAAGATCAATCAAAAAGCCTTGGATTTTGGAATAGGCAGTAAGAGTAATTAAGTCAACAAAATGATTGAGGATTTGTCTTAGATCTTTACCTCTTTCTGGATATGGGTCAGTGTGTCTTATCCTAAAGTGACACAAATGAGAAGGGGGCTCCAGAAAGGCATTAATTCACATACACAGTGCCTGTCCATAGGAAAACAGGTTTGCCCTCTATCTGTGGCATGGCTTGGAAAATTTCCAGGGGTTAGAGGTTTTTTAAGCAACCCAACATAAAGTTTGGAAGCGTTATTACCAGAAAAGCATTCATTTTTCATGGGTAGTTCAGCCCTGCACGTTGCTGCTGCTCAGCATCACCTTGCTCTGAGCTGCAGCCATCCCCTGGGGACCAGGTCAGTAGGTTTAGGAAACTGCTGCTTCTCTGCAGGTGGGGAGGTTGGCTATGTCGAGGAGTTTGGTGTTTTGCCATCAGAAAGTGAGGAGCAGGCCTCTCACGTCCTTTTTCTACCAGCCACCACAATGGATGTCTTTCAGCATCCATTCAGTCTTTCAGGCAGCTTAAAAACCACAAAGAAAATACCTTCCTTTTCATTTCCCTTGCAGTCACAGCAACTGATCCTTCTTTCTTCCTGAAGAAAGATTACTGCTCACAGATACCTCCTGGCTAAAAGAGCAGGGGTATTTTTGTTGATGACACAAAACCACAATTGCAAACGATCACGATAAGCTTGTTATACATATATGGTTGCTATGAGAGGGTAGCAAGTACTATTGGCAAAAGTAACCTACAGATCATTTGGGAAGGATCTCCAAGGGTAACCACTCAGCTCATGCTCTCTGGTAGGATCTTGCCTGCACTTTCATAATTTCCAATTTCTGTTTCATCCATATTCCTATTCCCCCACCATTATTAATTGTACTGGTGAGCATGACTGAGCCATATTTCAAACAGGAAGTTATTTGTGGGTTTCCTATTAATAAAAAAATTTAAATACACATTCTGATTTCCAATGCATATTCGGGTTTGTGAAGCATAAACTATCATTAGGAGTATTATACAGAAATCAGATACTACTATAAACAACCCATTTCACTGTCACAGTAACACACACCAATCTTCTGCTTCCAGCACACTGAGAAAAACTTCTAAACGCTGACTTGTATTCAAGCCATTGTTTACACTGACAAGAAGCAAAGATAAAACCATGAAAAAATGCTAATGAGAGCTTGACGCTGTGTTATTTATGAAAATAGCAAAATAATAAACTATACTCTAAAAAAAAAAAGCACATTATGCTCTCAGAAATTATTAACGGAGGGTTTAGATCATCAAAATTGTATGTTTGAGTATTTTCAGTTTAGTGCATTAATATGATTTGGACAAAAAGTGCTGGGACAAATGCACATTTTAGTTTTGGTGTTAAAATTATTTCTAGTTTCCTAATAGAATCACTGTAAGTACTTCCGCTCATCATCTTCTGCTGCCTTAATGGACTGCTGAGCAAAGGGCAGAATTCAGGAGACCATTAAATAATTGCTTGACAGAACAATTGTCAATTTGTACCCAGTGAGCAGCAGCCACATCTTCTGCAGTTAAGCCTGGCCTGTCACTCCACATGCCTTTGCCAGGAACAGTCTGCTGTCCAGACTGTGCTGTCTTCTCCACTGCTTCCCTCTTCTCTTTGGATTTCTCTGTCAGCCACTATGTATTTTTTTCTGTCTTGTCATTAATTCCTGCCCCTCAAAGCTCCCTAAAGTGACTGTGAGTAAGACAGGAGCATTGAGATTGTTGGGATTTGTTCTGGTTTGTTACTGAACAAAGCCAAGAGATATCTTTTGGGTTTTGCAGATTGCTGGGAGAAGCCACATGGTTTTCAGTGGTTGGAGAAGGATCCATTGGCAGCCTGCTGTCAGCCCATTGCAGGGACGGAAAACTGTATTTGTGGGGTGCCAGCTGGACTCATGTCACTTTTACTGTGGCAGTGGGAACCATTTTCACAGCATTGCCCCTGCCATGTGACTCACATGTGGCCGTGACATGTCCCACCTGCAGGTACCTCCCCCTGCCTGCAAGGCACATGCTCAGCCACGCCTGTACTTTGGACTATGAGAGGTTAATAAATAGCTACAGAAAACATCCAAGTCCTTTTAAGTGAACTGAACCTGCGTTTTGAACTTTTTTTGCTAGTTCCACAGAGAGTGGGCTGCCCACCTTGCACTGGCAGTCTGAGCCCAGGTGGGCAAAAGTGATGGCTCAGTTCACTCAGGCAGTTTCTGTGTTCGATGTCCAGTGCTTTCGTTCCCCTACAGTTTAGTCTTAAACCCACAAGGAGCAGGTATCTGCTGCTGTGCCTGCCCAGAGACCAGCACTGCAGGGCCCCAGACTAGGCACTTCAGAACCTGCTGTATCCACCGGACCTGGCCAAAGGCAAACACACAAAAAGACTGGGTTTGAGAGGCTCATGTTGGCACACCTTGTCATACAGTGACAGATCAGTTAGAAGTTTCTCTATGCAAACAGATGTGCAAATGAGGGGAGAAAAGGGGTCTTGAGCTGAGTGACAGCACATGCTCACAGTATTGAAAATGTTTGCATAACTCGAATGAAGCAGGAGCTAACAGCATGCACCAAAAGAACTGCTGTGGCATCACTCAGCACATGCTTAAACACCAGAGTAGATAATGCACCACTTTCCCAGAAGAGGAATATTTCTACTCTTACCATTGGAGCAATCACAGTCATCAAGCTGACAGGAAGGTGATATGAAGAGAGATAGTCACTTCTACCCTCACAGACCATGAGGAAATCGTAACAGCAAGTGTGCTTCAAAACTAATGCTTCTCTCCATCTCCTCTTTTTGAGATGTGCTGAGCACATGCTGCTCTGAATGCTTTCCCGGGAAGCCAGGGATGTTTGGCAGCCATCAGAAGCAGGCTAATGAGCTTGGAGAGGAAAAAGAGAGAATTACTGCTGAAACATGAACTCTGACTTGCCTACAAAGAGACAGCATCACTCAAGGGTTTTCTGTCTGCTCCTGAGACCATAAGCACAGGAGAAAAACACAACTCCCTTTTTAGCCAGATTAGCTTCCACTTTATTTTGATTAATAAATAACTGAATTGAGTACCTGTGATAAAACAACATCTCAGCTATCCTTCCAATGCGTGGCAGCAGCAGCAAAATGCTCCCTGTGAAATACTCCCTCTGCCAGAAGAAAACGATCATAGTTAGACACTTCCTGGAACAAAAGCAAGTCTTCAAATTAGCTCTTTATCTATTTTAATCTCTATTCTGAAATCTTTGGCAACCCATCTTTTTGCTTTCTAATAATTATGGTATCAGTGCTCATTAATGTCCTTTGCACCAAGATTAGTAGATTCTTTATCACAGCTGGGTAAACAGCTCCATTAAACACATTTTACAAGGAAGGAAATGGAGTCAGGAGCCAGCTGAATGCTTGCCTCTAACTCACAGGGCAAATCAGTGGCAGAAATTAAACCAAGATGTTTTTGTCTGTCTGTCTTTCAAACCCCAAGTTTAAACACACCATTATTTCAAAGGTGTTGCACTGATCTCAGACTTCAGGAAAGTAGGATGAGTTTCCCCATATGGATTTAAATGTATCTCTTATGAAAAAAAATAACAGAATTTTAGCCAGTAACTGTGTCCAGAATTCCCCTGGATCCTCTCATTGCAGTGAAGAAAACTCCAAGGTATCAAGTACTAAACCCAAAATTAAAAGAAAAGCAGTATATTCACAGCTCCAGAGAAGCTTAATAAGCAAGAAACCAAAACCAGCAGCTGAGACGAATCAACAGCCTGTGGTATCGGGGGCGTAAGCCATATTTTTCTGACAGTTTCACAAGGGAGTGTGAGTCAAGACTGCTGCCAGTGATTTTCCGAATGAGCAGGCGTCTTTCCAGAGCTCAGCCACATCACAGAGGTTTAACAGAATCTTCAGGAGGCATTTTAGATTAATGCTGGTACCACAACTGGTATCACAACAACAGCACCTTGTTTCATTACCTCTTTGTGCTGGGGTTAGAAACTGCATGTGCTGAGCTCTCTTTGGCTAATTCAGGTTACAGTAACAGTGGGAACATTTTAGCCTGAGGAATTAAAGTCTGTGGCAGAACCTGAACTTGAATTTATGAATTTAAACCAGCTTGTTGTGATTTCTGTTTTAACCCCAGTTAACACAAAGAGGATGCCGGGGTTAGGGTCTATGACTACCCTTGGCTGGTCACTTGCTGAACTGGCAAAACCTTTGCCCACCTTTGCAGCCTTACTTATACATCTGAGCTCAGTCCCCTGTCACCTCAAGTTCTGTGAAACAGCAAGTCAAAATAAAGCCGTTGTGCTCTTATCATTTCAGTTTTTCAGCCCCTGCTGTCTGAGGCTTGTCCAGGAGCACCTTCCTCTCAGCAGCTGCTTTATTCATCCAGATGTTGACGCCTGCAGCGACTGCACAGCTCACGCTGCCCAGCTGCTCACAGTGGCCACAGGAGCCCGGCTCCTCGGCATCTTACAGCCCCAGCACAGAGCTGTCTTTTCACAGGGGTGAAAGACAGGGCCCACACCTGCCACGCTTTCGGTACCAAGTTCAGAGTGCTCCTTAAGAGCATGGGGCATGTATGAGGATGGGATGGCATGGGAAGGGATGGATGAAAGCCAAGTGTGACTACAGTTCAGTTTGGTGATCAGTGGAGTGCTGTGGCTGATACAGGAAAAAGGCTAGGAAGCCACAGGGAATTTAAGGAAGAAAAGCCTGAAGAACAGATTTCTTTGCAATGTGAGAAGGCTGGCAGTAAGTCATAGTAACAGTAACTATGAAAGGCTTGGCTATTTCAGTTCTGCTGACTGCTTTATTATTAACAAGCTGTTAGCACAGCCCATCTTAAGGTTGCAGAAGTACTTCCAATGTTGAAAACCCCCATGTGAAGGCCAGAAAAATCACAATGAACCAGCTGGGACTAAAATTTCTGGAGCTGGGGTTGTGTTTCAGGCTAAATATGTTTGGGAACATTCAGCCAATTTTTTTTAAATCCGTTTCTAAAGACTGGCATTGTTCTTAGAAATCCATTGTTTATCTGACCTTCTCCTAACCCATTAGAAAAATTTCTGGTGGTATTTTCCTTTCTCCATTTAATGCTTTGAAGCATTACATGCAAAATTTGGCAAGAAGCAGCTTTCTGTTAGGAAGACACATTGCACCAGCTCTCTAAAACTGTGCTCAAACTTGGCTGTGTTACAAGCACTTGAAAACCCAGTTTACGTGTGCTTGATGGAGTTCTCAGTTTTCCATCTGAAATTCTCCAGATATATCTGAACAAAGCAGGTGGTGGTTTTTGCCAGCTGCCAGAGGCTGGCAAGGGTGAATGACAAATGTGCAGCTGGTGTCCTCTGTGCACCTCTTGCCCCTTCCAGCACTGAAATGGTCAGGAGAAGAGGCCATCCAATGGAAGGTATAATAGGCAAAAAGGAGATGGTGAGCAAGTAAAAAGGAGGTGGAGGAAAGACCCAAAAATCTGGGACTGAGTGTTTTCTGGGCTCAGAAGAGGCCACCAAAGAGGAAAGGTTTCTGGGGTCGTCACCAGACCCAGCTCTGCTGTAGCCCAAGAGATGGAATGAGAGCAGCCAGGGAATGAGAGCAGCAGGCCAATGCTGTTCCAAGAGGTTCTCAGAATATTCTGAGTTGGAAGGCACCCACAAGGATCATCGAGTCCAACTCCCAAGTGAACGCTCATACAGGGATTTAACCCACAACCCTGGTGCCATGAACATAATGTTTTATCTATCTGAGATAATCTCGGGGTCATGTCATCATCTTTTTTTTATTATTATTTTTATATAACCTAACTGCCAATCCCATCATCCCATTATCTAGACCATGTCAATGAGTTCCTCATGCAGTCTTTTCTTAAACACCTCCAGGGATGGCGACTCCACCACCTCCCTGGGCAGACCATTCCACTGAGGGATCACTCTCTCTGTGAAAAACCTCTTCCTAACATGCAACCTAAACCTCCCCATGTGTAGCTTAAGGCCGTGTCCTCTTGTTCTGGTGCTGGCAGCCTGAGAGAAGAGATTTACACCCACCCAACTTCAACCTCCCCTCAGGTAGTTGTAAACAGCAATGAGGTCACCTCTGAGCCTCCTCTTCTCCAGACTGAAATGTTGCTGAGGTTTGGATCCATCTCATGGTGTTAGAGGGAGAGTAGTCAGCCTGCTGGGATTTGGGTGAAAAATTTTCTGAAAGCTCAATATTCATGCTATGTGACCAGTTCTTCCTGGCTGGCTTCAGTATTGAAGCAAAGAAGAAGGGAAGGAAGATTGTTTCTTCGGACACTGAAAGATTTTCACCCAACCTCTACTAAGAAATAAGTATGTGATGATGGGTAATTAGTGAAATAGCAGTTTTCATAAACAGGCACTCATCTATTACCTTCATGTCCAGGGTGCCAAAAAGTTGTGATCCTGCAAGAAGGTTTGCAGAAGCCACTTGCAAGCCCATCTGGGCGCTGGTCATGGTTTCTGGAGAGCTGTGTGTGGCAGCTTCTAGGCCTTTTCTGTGGGGTACCAACACTTAGAACGTCATTTGCCTCCATTGGCAAAATGTGGAGAAGCCCATCTGAAACACCCTTATGGACAGGGTGTGAATAGCATGTGGCAAAACAGGCTTTGAAGCTAAATAGTGTAATTAAAACAAGATTAGTAAGATACCATCATCTATTCTGTGTAATGAATAAAGGGAGGATCCTTCAGAAAGGAAATATAGCATGACATCATCATCAAAAATTATCTTAAAGCTGCCTTTCTGTTTGTATTGCAGGTTCTCCAGTCAAAGAATGGTGAAGTCTGCATGCAACTTCTGTAATTTCACTTTGCTCATCTCGTAATTGACTCTGCACAGTCAAAGACATGCACCCAACACAGCAGGACAGCATCTAGCTAAAATTAATATGTATGCATTTGGAGGGTTTTTTCCTTGACTCGAAAATTGCTCAAAATATTACTTTATTGAAAAGCAATGCAAATTAACATCTTTCATTCCTCAGAAAGATAATTTCCTTTTTTCTCTCTATCAAAAGAGACTTGTTGTCTATTGTTTCTTTGCTTGCTTTGAAATCTGTTCTTTTGAAATTACCGAAGCTGTAACACTTGCTCCAGTCCTTTGCAGAAATTGCAATCCATGCTCCCAGCCCTAAGTGGAGGAGCTGTCTAGCCTGCTGTATGAAAGTGGTAGAGGAAAATATTAAAAAAAAAAAAAAAGAAATCACATTTACCCAGGGACCTTTAGGTCAGGTATAAACTGGGAGGTCTGTGTACTAACTTTTTTTAATAATGTATTAAGCTGGTGCATTTCTGAGATTGCAGCTTTGTTGCCTTATGTCAAGTCTGAGCCACAGGAATCAGAGTAGCTGGAGAGTTCCTCTCTGATGGCCATTGAGGGTGGTGTTCATTAAAAGTAAATCCATTTCCTGAATGCCACTCAACCATCATTCTTACAGCCTGGAGAGGAGTGATGGGAGTCTGACAGCCTTTGGCTCTAACCAAGGTAAGTAAAATGGAAAGGACCCAGGTGGATATTTTTCACCTGAAGCTCATAAAGGTGGAGCTCAAAATAAAGTGAAACAGGCAAGATAACTTCCTTTTACTGATGGGGTGATAAAGAAATGTCCACTGATGTTCTTTGGACCACATTTCCCATCTTTTCTCTTGACATCTGAGTGCATAGGTCATGAAAACCAGTGTGCGAGGAAGTTCTTGATCACCTTTAGCATCCAGCCATCTCCTGCTCAAGCCAGTCCGCTCTGTCTCCTGAGGCCTCACAACAGAGTTGTCTGAAACACTTTGGGTACTCAAAAGCCAACAAACTCCTAGGCTACTCTATAAACATACTGGTATAGCTTTTGTTGGCTCTCCCTGACTGTATTTGCCAAAAATACTGTCTTGTCCCATCAGCCACATTAATATTTTACACTTCATCAGCCACAGTACAGACGCCTATAGTCACTAGTGATCATCCACCAGCTGGACTCGGTACTGCCGATCCCAACTCTAAGTCCCGCAGTCTGAACAATCATCTAGCCACTTTATCATCTACCTTCCCAGTCTGTATCTTATTGATTGAGCTACAAGCTCACTGTGGAAAATGGTGTTAAAGGCTTCGACAGTGTCAAGGTAATAAATGACATGCACTGTTCTCGCACTTTGAGGAGGCTGCCCTTGAAGAACTACCAGTGCTATGCCCCTTCACTCTCTGGGGTGACTTTGGGATCCTTCATTTACCTCTGAATGAGGTGAAATCTGCAGGCAAGGGCAGTAATGCTATTTATTCTGATGGCTTCTTGCAGGATTTAGTAATTCACAGTTTCATGGTTGCTGCAGGTAAACTTATCGTTGACCATCATGTCCTGGACCAATTTTTCCTTTTCTTGTGAGCAGCAAACCCAGTAGAGCACGTCCCCTAGTTGTCTCATGAATCACCTATGTCAAGATATTGTCTTCAGCACACTCCAGAAACCACGTGAATTGTGCCTGACCATGCAGCCCTTCCAGTTAAAGCACACCCTGAGTTGGTCCTATGGAATGTGTGAGATAGCTCTATTGACCTTCTCTCCTTGTTCAAGAAGTATGTGGTGAGTACCTGGCACAACAGTGCCTGTAGAGCTTTGCCACCTTCTCCTCTCCCACAGGCACTCAACTGGCCCATCAGCTGTCCCATGGCAAAGCTCTGGACACTCCTCTGCACAACACACAACCAATGCCCACTATTTCGAGCCTGTCTTTCCTGAAGAGAATATGGCCATCTCTGGCAGCTTTATAGGCATGGGAACTATCCCAGCATGTCTCTGAAAGAAATTACAATTCTCCAGTTGTGTGGGGGCTGGTATTCCCCCAGTTGTTGCCTGTGCCACATATGTTCATTTACAGCTACTTGAGGTGAACTCTGAGTCATGATGTTTCAAGACAGGTTCTTGCTGTCCTGATTCCAGCAAGGTGACCTCAGAACATGGATAAAGAGCTCTGAGGTGTCCCCCAGAGGAAGGGGCATTTTGAGGCTTTGACTGCACACCGGAGCTGCCTGAACAGCCTTTGCATGTGCATCACTTTGCATTTTGAGCTCTCCACCAGTGCTGCAGCAATTGCTCCACTAGGCGTTTCTCTCTGATCACACTGAGGTCACAGATCAAGGTGTGATGGGTTTACTACTTCTTTTTATCTAGAACTAACTGTCCAAAGAGTGAAGTTTATTGATCTCTGACGGGAGAGATGCCAGGAGCACACATCTGTGCTGCTTCAGGAAATCCTTTGACTAACTTCATAATTGTGTTTACATTGCTGCTGCCCCAAAGGATGGAAATTCATGACTCCTTGTAATAGAAGTGCTTTTTTCTCCCTTTGTAGCTGAGCTGTATTCTACAAAAGCCAAGGTCATCATGCTACCTGACATTTGGAGTTCGATAAAGATTGTTAATCCCAGAAACATAATCGATTTTCAAAGTCTCAGGCACTGTTCTTGGCTAATTTCTGGAACAAATTATTTCTTTCAGTGAATGTTTGACCTAACCTGAGCTTTCTCAAGGTTCAGTGGAACCAGTCCTCAGCCCTGTGAACAGAAACCTGGGTGATTGGTGTTTAGGAGCTGCTTCTCCCTCGATTTGGCTGTACTAACAAAAAGATGATGCAGATTGAAGTAAGCTCTTTACAAATAGCCTCATGAGAATGCAGCGAAACTGGCTGCATGTTGTGAAATGTGATCCCACCTTGGCTGTGGGAGAAAGCACCCAAACACCTGCAGCTCACCGAGTCCCCCCCCCACAGACGGGACCCTCGGTAGGAGCTGCTACCTTCCGTAGGGACAAGGAAGCTTTGGGAAGGTGCGGTGACCCTCATTACCACGCCCCCGAGCCTGAGCAGAGGAGGAGCTTCGGGTTCTACGTAAGTCCCGTGTTAAAAGGTCTGCAACTGCTGAGAGAGGGGAGCTGGGGGAAGGAAAGAGAGAGTGTAGGGAAGAGGAGAAAGCAAGAAGGAGGAGGCTGCCTGAGAAGGCAGAAAGAGTCTTGGGTCAAAAGAGCAAGACCAAAATGGCATTGCTCGTGTGGCTCGGGTCCCAGCTGTCCTCCCTCTGGAGCAACATCTCTACACTGGGAATTTTTCTGACAGTCTTTATTTTAATGGTTGACTTCATGAAGCGCAGGAAGAAGTGGAGCCATTACCCGCCAGGCCCAGTGTCTCTGCCGTTCATCGGGACCATGCTTTCCGTGGACTTCCGCAACCCCCACCACTCCTTCAGACAGGTGAGTGGCAGCCTCGGCAACAAAGCGCCCCTCACACGACCAGGAGGGGTACATGATCTACCCTTGCACAAGCCGAAGGGCAATGCCCTCTTCAGAGTCGAGGGTAAAGCAAGGCAATGCCTACGGACACTGACCTGGCCTGCACAGATACAGGATATACCACCACCAACAACCTCCATCTCTGCATGAGCTGAGTGGGAGGTGCTGTTGTACCCCCAATGATAGCTGATGCTGCAGAGCTGGCCAACAAACTCACGCGTGTACAGATCAGGGGGACAAATGAACAGCGAGATGTCCAAACAAGGCAAGACAAGCAAACGCCTGTGGGCTGAGAATGTTGCTGTGGAATGGCAGACTTCCCTGCGAGTTACTGAAGCACGCCTGCAGGCATGTGACAGCTTCAGTTGAAACGATCAGCTTGTGGGATTTGCCCCAGCAGCAATGCCCAGAATCTCAGTAGCATTCCTATTCAATGTCAGGGCTTAGCTTTTCTCAAAGGAAAAGCACAGCGCAGCTTTCAGCAGATAAACCATGGGGGGTTTGTGCTTCAGCTTGCCAACTCAAACACCTCTTTTCTAGGACAGTGCTGTGCAAAACCTGCCAAATGGAGAAACTAAATATGTATAGCATTTCTGTTATTTGCTTGTGTGAAATTCAAAACCTTCCCATTTTCAAATCATATCACGTCAGGGTCATGCTAACCAAAATCTTGACCAGTAATCACTTCTAATGGTGTATTTCTAGTGCTAGTGAAGTGCTAATTCCCTTTTCAATGCTACTGCAAATAAGTATGAAGTACTTAAATTCCTTGCAATGCTACAGTGCAGAAACGAAGAGTTAGCTTTAAAAAAAAAAAGAAAAAAAAAAACCTGTGGGGCATTGCTACTGTTGCATTGTCTTCAAATAAAATGCTCCTGATTGCATTGTTCAGTGTTCCTGACTAGCAGGGAAGCTCTGACCTGCCTTCGCAGGAGTCTAGCAAGTAAAAGGACTTGTCTCCCTGGAGGAAACAGTCCCGTGGCCAGATGCCATGGTGAGTGTATGGCTGACAGGGTTACCTGTGCAGCCACCCTGCTGTCAGCATTATGTCTCTTACAGAGCACAGCACATGTAGCGTGTGTGCCAGTTACCAGTCGTACTAGATGTGTACACTCCTTTTAGGAAGGATGTTGCCTACAACTCCAGTATGGAATTGTCTTTTCCAACCATGTTTCTGGAAACCTGGCTCTGGGTAGATCTTCAGGAACAAATGCATATTTTTTTAAAAATTACATATTATTTTATCATTAATATTTCCTCTAGTAGAAGTAGACTAACTCACTGTTTCAGATCAAAATAAGTGCAAATATTAGGAAGTAATTAATTGTTGAACGTACAGTCTTTGATAATTCCCAAAAAGGTCCTTGGAAAAGTCAAAAGTACTTGCACAATGTTCATGGCAACAGTTTGGCCAGGACAGGTATATTCTAAATTTTTCCATTCACAGGTTCCGGCTTCATCTGCCATTTGGCACTGCTCTGAGCTGTTACACTGCAAAGACAAAGGTCAAAGATCAGCTGAAGATCTCCAAAGCACCTCAAAAATCACAAAATAGTAAAAGCCCTAAGAAAGGATATAGTGATATTTCTGATACAGTCAGGTCTCCTATATCGGGCACACGTGGTCTTAATTCAAACCCGCACAGCCCGACTTCCATGTTGATTGGCGGCCGCGCCACGGCCGCCGCCTGTGTCCCCCCTGCAGCTGCCACCGTTGCCCCCGTGTCCCCACCGCTACCTTTGCTGCCCCCGCTGCAGCCCGCCACCACTGTGGCAGGTCGCACATGCGCAGTTGCAAAACGGGTCTCCTACATCGCTAAAAAATCACGCCGCTAAGATCTGAAGCTGCAATATGGGGGGCGCGAAGCGCAAGAGGGTCGACTGTATTACATTCAGCTCATTTTGAGGGACATACATTTTTATCTTGGCAGCTTCAGAAAAAGTTTGGAAACGTCTTCCGTCTCCAGAACTGCTGGACCAATGTGGTAGTGCTGAATGGGTATAAAGCAGTGAAGGAAGCCCTGGTCCAGAAATCAGAGGACTTTGCTGACCGGCCCTTCTTCCCAATGTATGAACATCTGGGCTACGGAGAGAAATGTGAAGGCAAGTCCCTTGAAAATAGGCATTCCTCACTGGCACTAGCACTAGAAAGATTGGATTGGTGGAAGATTTTTTCAGTATGGTGCCGCCTTCTCACATGTGTGTACCCCGCCCCCAAATCAATCTCCTTGTATGTCTGCCAGTCTTCCGTGGTGACAAAATCAGATTTGATGGGATGGGGGCTCCCCTTAGTGGTTGTAGTACAGCTCCTGGTGGGAGCACACACCTCTGTAGCAGTGTTAGGACACTATCAGTGGTACAATTTCCTGCCGGCTCCTGACACCCAGTGATTAGCGATATGGTGTTATGTAAAACAAAGTGCTTATGCAACAGTGACTTGCACGTAACTGTGCTATATGCAAGTTGTTGTCGCNGTCAATCATTACTCCTGAATCCCTCTCCACTTCACCACTCTCCAGCCACTCATCCCCCAGTCAATAGCGGTGCATGGGGTTGTTATGTCCAAAGTGAAGAACCCAGCACTTAGTCTTGTTAAATCTCATATTATTGGAATCTGCCCATTTCTCTAGCCTGTCAAGGTCCCTCTGAAGGGCCCTCCTACCCTCTGGCAGTTCAACATTTGCCCCCAGCTTGGTATCATCCGCAAACTTGCTGATGATGGACTCAATTCCCTCGTCCATATCGTCAATAAAGATGTTGAACAGTGCCGGGCCCAACACTGACCCCTGTGGGACTCCACTAGTGACTGGCTGCCAGCTGGATGTGGCACCATTCACCAACACTCTGAGCTCGTAACTTTCATCCAAGACAGAGTATTTTCCAGCACCCTGTCCACATCTCAGCTACTGTGTGGTGGCACAAGCTGCTATCCAGTTCACACAAGCAAAGATGCAATGCTGAATGGTTCGGAGGTGCGATTCCTTTATCCTTAGCAGCCCTTGTTGCTCCCGTTGAATCCCCCCTTCACCTTTGCTAGCCATGCACAGGCATTAGAAAGTGCAGTAACCCGTTTTCAGAATTGTGTGAACAAGCTGTGTAAGATCAGACTCTTTCATCTATCCACACAGACCTGTACCTCCAAACTCACAATTGCTATTCTCTAGCAAACTTCACTTGATGTGCAAGTGAGATACCCTGACATTTCTTGCTTGCCCATAATTCCAGGGATTGTTTTGGCACGATATGGCCACGTCTGGAAGGAGCTAAGGAAATTCACACTCTCTACATTGAGGGATTTTGGGATGGGAAAGAAATCCTTGGAGGAGCGAGTGGTAGAGGAAGCTGGATTTCTCTGCTCTACAATCAAGTCTAAAGCAGGTTTGTCATATCCACAAGGCATAGGGAAATCACAGAAAAGGTAATACAGTGATGCAGAGAGAATTGCTACAGCCACTCGTTTGCATGCAGTGCTCTCTTCCCAACCAAATGCAGTGTTTCTTATCTATACGCATTCCGTGGAGCCACTTCTACTTTACACAGTGTGGCTACTCCAACATGAATCCATTTGAAAGAGGTAACAAATAGGAAATTAGAAACAGGTAAAACAGAATTATTCCCAGAGCTGGGTGACTCTGTGAAGTTTAGTGGAACATGCTGACATTACCACATGCAAGAGAAATGCACCTGAGATTTCACAGCACATTGCCTGTCATCTAGACACAAACCATTACCTGTCAAGTCGCAGAACAACCATGCAACTCAGCTTTTCTTGGGAGTTTTCTCCTTTAAACAGAGATCAACCAAAGATTAGTAAGAGGCAAGATTATCTTCACTTCCTAGTAAGATGCATTTATACTTTGAGTGGTTTGAGGGCTTTTTCTCCTGAAGGGATCAAGGAGGCATTTGCGTATTCTCGTTGCTGACATCTAAAGTCCAACAGCTTGGTGTTGCCGAGCTTCATTGCTTGGTCTCCATTTCCATTTCCAGGTCATTCTTTCGATGCACGTTTCTTTGTAAATAATGCAGTCTGCAATATAATCTGCACCATTGTCTTTGGAGACCGTTTCAACTACAGTGATGAGACATTCAAAAAGCTGCTACATTTGTTTGAAAATTCCCTGAATGAAGAAACTGGATTCTTTCCTCAGGTAAATCAAGAGCTGTAAGCAGCTGCCTTCTGTTCATTGACAACATTGTGTTTTCAAAATCTTTCTTTTCACATCACGTAATATCTTCTCTCTCTTTCTCTCTCTCTCTGGTTCTCACACCTCAGCTGCTTAATGTTGTGCCCATTTTGCTGCGCATCCCCGGATTGCCACAGAAAGTCTTTCGAGACCAAAAGACGTTCATGGACTACATAGATGTGCTCGTAGATAAGCACATGAAGACTTGGGATCCTGCTAACACACGAGATTTCACAGATGTGTTTTTAAAGGAAATGGAGAAGGTAGGGTGACATCAGCAGGTCCCGGTACAGTTTCCCTGCCTGTTTAAATTTGTTCATAGAAGCTGACTTTCTTCATAAAGCTGTATAAAACCTTACCAACTAATTTCCCACTTTTTAATTCCCTTTTATGTCCTGAGAAGAAAGGTGTTATTCTTGCTGTAACTTCCTTTACTGTCTTGAGACATCATATTATCTGTTGATGTTCTTGTTCCTGTTTGCTACCTTCACGTTCCTCACAGAGTCTAGCAACTTCTTTCTTTCCAGCTTACCTAATTTTGAAGGCTTTCAAAAGGCAATGATTGAGAATTCACTAATATTTCTAAGTTTGCACCAGGGAACAAGTCAACATGCAAGATTCTGTGTAATGTCAGTGCCTTGATGACTCATGTCTCAAAATCAGTTACAAAATTGCAGCAGCAATAGACTGGCTTTTTGGTGTCATTGCCCAGTCTGTAGCCTGTCTTTAAACCAAGTTATGACTTGAACAGACAGCTTCTCCTACAGGATTCATGACTTTGAATTCCCTACATGTCAGGGGAAGGCCTACCTCTGAACTTCACTGGCATTAAAAGGAGTGTTTCCTTCAATTCAGTCAGGCACAAAGTCAGTATAAAAGGTTCTTGCATCAGCCCATCCATCCACCATGTGTTTCTGCACATGGATTCACTAAATTTCAAGTGCCAGATGAGCAATATTAGCAAATTCTGCACAACAAACCCTGCCATGCTGGAAGTGTCAGCCACCTCCTCCATGTGTTGTCAGCTCGCAGGAGCAGAGCAGCATGACCTATGTTCCACTGCACTGAGAAGTACTATTTGGGGGTGGATGTGTCTGACCATGCTGCCTCTTGTCACGTCTCTCTTCTGTTCACTGCAGTCCCCTGACAAAGCCAGTCTGATAAATCCCTCTCCTGAGTTAATTTTGGTCAGGTCAGTCCCATAGCTCCCTTTTGCCTGAGATCTTTTATTGGAATAACAGTCGAGTCTTAAATGCCTGATTAATCACTATCCATATTACAACAGCATCAAAATATACAGAATAACTTAACAGAAGCTAGTCCCTAGGAAAGAGGAGTATAAAGAGGATTAGAAAAGACAAGCAGATGAACTCATGCAGAGAGCTTGTCATATCTCATATGCTAACAAATTTTAGCTCAATTAGCATTTGGATGAGACCAGTTTTGCTGCAAGTGGTGTTGCAGACTTAATAGACAGCAATAATACCCCAGTCCTTTTTTTTTTTTTTTTTGCTGCTTGTTTTTTCAATTGTAAGAAAATATCAGGGCAGAAGCAGTGAGAATCTGTAATGCATTGCTAGGGATAATCCCATTAAAGTGATGTTAATTTTGCACCAAGCGCATTAGTGCAGCTTCCTGTCTGCTGTGTGGGTTTTATGATCTGATCAAACCTGAATAACTGTGTGTAACACAGTTACAGTGAGTGGCAGGGGCCTGCTGTATGTTTGAGCTGAGAGCACAAGATGTTCCCTTCTGTCCTGAGGGCAGGTGTAGTGTTCATTTCTCAGGATACAGGAGGTGGCTGAGGACCTTCAAGTACAGGAGGTAACAGGGTTGTGATGTATATCAGTCATGCTCAGACTGTTGCCCTGTGTTGTGCTCTACTCTTGCAATGGAAAATGCATCTAGTGTTTCTCAGTGCTTCTCTGGACAGTGGTGTTCTTGTCCAGCAAACACCCCCGACTCTGATTACCCACTTATTTGCCCTCCACAGGGTAAGGCAGCTGAAGAGAACGGTTTCCACTATAAGAACCTTCGTCTGGTGGCTGCAGACTTGTTTGGAGCTGGTTCTGAGACCACCACCACCACGCTTCAGTGGGCATTGCTGTTTATGATTCTCCACCCAGAAATACAGTGTAAGTCAGAAACAGGCAGATTGTGGCCTCTCCCGGTCAACACTCATGTTCTCCAAGGAGGCTGAACATCCTCTCTCCATGATTTGGGGATTTTGCAACAAGGAACAGCTTTGGCGGTTGTTGGTCCAGCAGAAGCCAGGAGAAACAGTTCCCGAACAGCTGTTTTGGCAGGGGACAAGCCCTGACAAAAAAGATGAGTTGGAAAGGCAAGTTTGCTCTCACTTGCATTTTGAAGGCTGGGGACTTGCAGTGGTCAGTGTACCCTCTTTCCAGTATTTGGAATAGATGCTGTTAAGTTCAAATTTTCTAATGTTGCATGCCCAGGCACTCTTCCAGCTGCATAGAGGAGGGGTAAGATAGCATATCAAGTGACAAGACCTTTAACAAAGGCACTGTGCGCAAATTAAGTTATACAGATGGCACCGAGCAACTGAAAAATGCCTTCCCATGTAGTTTCTCTTCCTTTCTCTAACTGCTTGTCCTGCTCTCACCCACTGCCTACAGTCTCATGCTGCCAGTCTTCCCTCAGCTTGTACCAGCTCCTTCCATTTATTGAAGGCTCCTCTCATTCCTCATGTTTTCAGGTAAGGTCCAAGCAGAGATTGATAAGGTGATTGGCAGAGAGAGATCCCCCACCATGAGGGACCAAGTGAGCATGCCTTACACTAATGCTGTGATCCATGAAGTGCAACGCTATGGGGATATCGTTCCTGTTGGACTACCTCACATGACGTACCGGGACACCGAGTTGCAAGGCTTCTTCATTCCCAAGGTGACTGTGACCAGATAAGCAATACAGCATCCTCTCCTTGTGCAGACACCAGGCATGGGATGTGGGTGACCCCATCCAGCTCTGCAGCATTGCACTTCCAGACCCAATTACACTCAGTGGCAAGCACTAAAGTTGGACATTCTGAAATGCTAAATGCAGGCAGATGGTCATATTTGTGTTCTAGGTTGACACTTGTTATATGAGAACCCAACTACAGTGGCAGCTCAGTTCAGAGGTTTCCTCTCCTCTCAATGAGCCGTGACATGCACTGCCTGTGTCGGAAGGAGCCTTACAGGCTCTCTGGAGGCCCACAACACCAGCTTATTGGCTTTCCTAAGATGGTAGCACGTATTTAAAATTCTGACCTCTGAAGCTATTCAAATGCCACTGACATTCGGATCATTTCCACTGGGACAAGCAACTGCCCTGGCAGCACTGGCAGAATTCAAGCCTAGGACTTTTGGTGGGTTTTTTTTTTGGTAGCTTTGTAATATCTCCTCTGGGTTAGAACATTGATATGTGAAACAGGAAAGCTTTGTGATTTTCCACAGCCCCTGCGAAAGTAGGGCTTTGAAGTCTGTCAGTCAGCTTTTTTCTGCAGCTATAAAACAAATCCAGGAGGATCTGAGAAGCAGAGGCTGTTTCCGCTGTGTAACCATGAAATTGGCGTTTGCATGCAACAGCCTCTGTAGGGATACAAATTGCAAAAGTTCAGATGCTTCAGAGCATAGGGCAGACACCATATGTCATTGGAAAAGTGCCCTGCTTTACCTCTGCTCTAAATAAGATGCAGAAGTGGAGACAGGTGCCTTATGCTGAGGCACAGAAGGGTGGTTGTGATTAGACGGGAGACATGAACTAAAGAGGGACCAGCACTGATCCATTGTGCCAAGATAATGCCACTGTTTTCACCTGAGTTGTTTCCTCTTGTGGAGGACTGCAGGGGACAACAGTCATCACCCACTTGTCTTCCGTGCTGAAGGATGAGACAGTCTGGGAGAAGCCAAATGAGTTTTACCCTGAACACTTCCTGGATGCGAACGGGCAGTTTGTGAAACCAGGAGCCTTCCTGCCCTTCTCAGCAGGTAAATCTGAGGGGAGTATCCAGCTGCAACCCGGAGGCACAGCAGGAGGGTGATCTGGTCTCCCTAGGATGATTCCAGCATGAGTGAATGCCCTCTTTGATGGACACTTTCCACTCCCTCTCTTGTAGGTCGCCGTGTCTGCCTAGGAGAACAGCTGGCCAGGATGGAGCTCTTTCTTTTCTTTACCACTCTCCTGCAGAAATTCACCTTCGTGCTCCCTGAGGACCAGCCCAGGCCACGGGAGGATGGTCATTTTGCTCTCACAAACTCCCCACACCCATTCCTGGTGCAAGCTGTCCCAAGATAAGTGCACACCACTCTCACTCACAGAGCACCAGCAATGAAAACTGTCAGAAACATTGCAGGTCTGGGAAAAATCATGCTGTGTTCCACTTAAAACCTCTCAGTCTGTGCAAATGTCCACAGCTGTGTAAAATAAGGATCTAGCCCAATATCTTGTTTAGCTTAATTCTAGTTCTGGATCTTGAATCAGACAGCCATAGGAAGTTAGTAATGGCAATCCAGCCTGTAAATACATTTATGTCTTATCAGCCACCTCTGCTGCGCTTTGGGCTCTCGTCAGTTGCAGAAGCAGTTCACTGAATACGCAGCTACTGAAAGAATTATTAGCTGATTTGGTGTGGCTGCTGGCGGGCAGCGAGAGAGCTTCAGCTCTAAGAACAAGGTGACGTTCAAATGCAGTTTCAGAGCAGTGCTCCTGAAAAATCTTACCATCCAACACATACATGTCCCCTTCATTCCTTCCTGTTTATAACATACTCTCATCTATTGCACAGGTTTTGCATTGTCTTCATTTATTGCCCCAAAGAATGTAAATTTTAACCCTGGGAACCCTTATATCATGCTGTGCCTCCAGTAGGAGCAAAAAGAGAATCTCTAAAACCATGTGGACACATTCATGTCTCTAACGATAATTTGGGAAGCTATGGAAGCTACTGAATTATGCAAATACTTATTAATGTTAAGATTTGCACTTCATGCTTTTCATCTACAGAATAATCTGAAAGAATAAAATTGACGTGAAGCCTTCTTTCTTGCCTCCCCTTTTTATGGCTGTCGATCCTCACTTGACATTTCTCTCCTTACCCCCAGCACTGCACCTGCCTCTTTCAAAATCCTTTTCTGGTGGGTCCAGTGACACTGAACTGAACGCCTTCGGGCCTACAGTGACCAGCACAGACCCCAGTGTGTTTAAAGAGGTTTCCATGAACTCCAGAGAGGAAACCAGCACTCGTGTATTTGGATAAAAACGTGCATATAGCCAGACTTTCTGGTACGCAAGAGTGCACTCAAAGAAAGTCCACCTGCAGGAGCAAACAGCAGCCGCTGTGGCGTTTTGGGGGCAAAGGGAAGATACCAAAACGCAACTCCTCTGCGGCACTGAGGGAGGGTCGGGCTCTGAGGGAGACTCTGGCTCTGAGGAGGGACGGGCTCTGAGGGAGGGTCTGGCTCTCTGAGGGAGACTCTGGCTCTGAGGAAGAATCTGGCTCTGAGGGAGGGACGGGCTCTGAGGGAGACTCGGGCTCTGGGGAGGGACGGGCTCTGAGGAGGGTCTGGCTCTCTGAGGGAGGGTCGGGCTCTGAGGAGGGACGGGCTCTGAGGGGGGCGGACCCGACCGCCCTGGGAGGCGGGACAAATGGTAGCCCCGCCCACTCGGCCTGGGCCTCCCGTCGCGGACAGCGGTGATTAGTGTTTCTCCCGACCAATCGGATGGGAGATCGCGCTCCCGGACGGGCGGAGTGGCAGCACAGCCGGCCAATAGGAAGGTAGCGTGGCAGTGCCCGCCCCCGCGGGCGGTGGGCGGGGCGGCGGTGGCAGCAAGATGGCGGTGGCGGGGAAGGGGGTGGTGTCGGCCGCCGTGAAGCCCATCTTCAGCCGGGACCTGGGCGAGGCGAAGCGGCGCGTCAGGGAACTGTACCGGGCCTGGTACCGCGAGGTGCCCAACACGGGTGGGTGAGAGGCGCGGGGCCGGCCGCTCGTGCTCAAGGTCGGAACGGCCTCCATGACATTGGTGAAGCCGACGGGCAGTGCATGAACGAGTGACCGCGCAGAGTTTTGAAGGGTTTGAGTTGAGTGCTGCCGGTGTGAAAATCCGCGAAGCGGTGCGGATGACCGCAGAGTCACAGAATCAGCTAGGTTGGAAAAGATCTCTGAGATCATAGACTCCAGCCTCTGACCTGGCACCAGCGTGTCAGCTCGACCACGGCACTCAGCGCCACATCCAGCCTCAGACGCCTCCAGGGACGGTGACTCCGCACCTCCCTGCGCAGCCCATCCCAATGCCAGGCACTCTCTCTGTAAAGAACTTCCCCCTAACCTAAACCTCCCCTGGCGCAGTTCTGGTAGCCTGGGAGAACAGTGGGTGTTGTGTTTCTCGTAGTGCACCTGTACCAGCTGGACATCACAGTGAAACAGGGGCGTAACAAGGTGCGGGAGATGTTCATGAAGAATGCCCATGTGACGGATCCACGGGTGATTGACATGCTGGTTATTAAGGTACAAAGTTATTCCCGTTTTGTTGATGCTGTAGAGAATGTGGATTATTGCTGGTGACAGCGATGGAGGAGAGGGACAGTTTTGTTTCTGCTTGTGCTGTATAGGCGTCTGTTGCAGCCAGATTGGTTTTACCTGTGTGGGCAAACCTGCTGATAAGGGATCAAGCTGCTTTAGCATCCAGAGGAGCAGGGCATTCATGCACCAAAGTGAGAGTGGCTAGAACACAGATTTGTGTCACTCAGGGTACTCCTGCTTCTGGTTTGCAGATCTTTGAAAGAGAAAGCGTATGGCAAGTAAAGCAGTAGTTTAAGTTTGTTTTCTGATTTTGTTATTTGCTTTTATTTTTTAACAATGCCAATCCAAGAACGGAGAAATAGATGCTGTTGGCTAGTTTACTATTAAAAATGAACTTTCTGTTCTCTGCAGTTCTTTCTTGGATTGGAAGATGGTTTTCTTCACTGATTCTGGAACATGTATTAAGAGTGTCAGTACTTGGTGGAGGCTGGCTTTGGGTGGCAAAACACCCCAACTGTGTAACACATTCAGTTGTGTCTCAGGCCTGAGAGATCTGTCTGGTCCAAAGCAATAATCATCACACTAGGCTTCAAAACATGTCTGAGCCACAACCACTGACCTCTGCAGTTGTAATGCATTAAAAAGCTTCCAGGGAAAGACTGCTGTGCTCATCTGTTGTGTTTCATGCATTTCAAGTCAGTTACTCTGTCTTTACGTGATGAAAAAAGCTGAAAATAGAATCCTAGGTAGTATCATAGGTGACAATTCCAGGCAGTCTCGTGTTCTCTGCACTGCCGTGCTACAAACCCAGCACAATACACTGGAGTCACGAAGAAGTTAAAAGTTTAATATCACTGTGACAGAGATACGGTGCAAAGCACTTGGCAGTAGTTGTACTTACTTTTGCAGGTGATGTGCTGCTATTCAAACAAATTCAGTAGAGGTGCTTGAAAGGAATGTTACGTAGAATTTTATGGGAGGGGTGGATCATGAGGGAAACAAGGCAGGCTTTAAGAAGGGGGCAGGGTCCCTTGCCTGTTTCACAGGGCTGTGAAGCTGTGCTAGAGAGACATCAACTGAAGTCATACGGCAGGAACAGCGCATTTGTGCCACAGTGTAGGAGATGCAAGCAGTCTTTAGGAGTACAGAATTGTTGATGCAACTATCTTAAGAGTGTTTCTAAGTGCATTTAAGTAACTTCCATAGTGCTGTGTGGTTAGACATGTGTGCTGGAAACTAGTCTAAAATTCTTTTGTCTGTGTGCAGGGGAAAATGGAGCTTCAAGAAACCATTCACGTTTGGAAGCAGAAGACTCATGTCATGAGGTATTTCCATGAGACGGAAACCCCGCAACCTAAAGACTTTCTGTCCAAATTCTACGCAGGCCACAATCCCTGAGAGATTGGCCCTGTGTCTTCCTGCCTTGTATTACAAATAAAGTTCTGTACAATGGGAAAAAACCCATACAGATTGTGTGATGTATCAGGAGTCTGATGATGAGCTGAATCCAGAGTGTGTGCAGGTGATTATGTTTGAAGAGCTGTGATTTCATGGTTTTGCCAATGTGTATTTTCAGTGGGCAGTTTGTTCCATCACCTGCCCTGGGGTGTCTGCGGAATAACCACAACACAACCGGGCTGTGGGGCACTGTGCTTAGCCTGCAGCCTCATCCTCATCAAGAACAGACCTTCAGAAAAGCCAGCGTAGTCACAGAAGTATTCTTGTGCTTGAGGCCCATCTGCATTCATGCAGGGTCTTGCAATTTCATGCTGTGACTTTGCTGACCTGGCGTTTTTCACTTGGACTAGTCTCTGTTTACCTCCTCAGAGAATGCATAAAATCCAGCAGGCAAATTAAGCCCTTTGTGCACTAAAACATCAGCAGAGTTCATTTCCCTGCTGTAAAATGAAATTATGTACCTGGGAAAATGAGACTGTGTACTGTTGTCAATAGGAAGGCTCTGTCAGAGCTTCTGATGCCTAGCAGGCATGGTGTCCTACCATCACTTCCTTAACTGAATCAGGAGTTACTAGCTTCCTTTTCAGAAGGAAGAGAATTTGTTCTTTAGCCCATTTCCAAGAGGTAACTTGGTATTGGAGCTCTCCCAGGGTGTGACCAGCACTATGTTTTTGTAGTACAAACTTCCTTTATTCCTGCCTAAATACTGGGGCTTTCTTTCCCATATGGGGACTGTAAGGCAGCACTCCTCAGGGATGTGCATGTACCTCGGGGCTTCAGGGGTGGCATGTTTTGTAAGGACAGGGTTGACAGGGACCAGAGGCCATGGGAGAAAGCAGTGATAAGGAATTTGGCAGCGGAGAAGACAGAACAGGTACAGGTCTGGCTCCCAAGAGCAGATGAACTGGAACAACCACTTCACAGGTGGAAGGAAGGGGCAACTCAAGATACCAAGCAACTCAAGAATCTTAACAGCTGCCTTCAGCTACACCTCTTGGGGTCACTCGGATTACTGGCTCCATTTTCCCTCAGTAGCTACACTGGAAAGTTACAGAGCAAACAGCAGAAGCTGTGCCAAAGAATAAGGGAGCAAATGTGGCTGTTTGAATTACACACTGCCAACATGTGCAACATTAAATGAAACTTTTTAAAAATGACACAAGTAGCGAAGGACAAACTGGGCAGTCAAGGTAACAGGCCAGATCTAGTGACCAGAAATCATGAGAGACACACTGGGGCAATGCTAGCTTAAGAAAAATAAATAACTGACCTTTCAAGGTTTGAATTTGAGAAAACAGCTGGTCTGATGTGATTAAAGATACTCTTCATGTGTACTAACAGCAGAGAAGACTTTTAAAGTCTATTATGCAAGGATTTAAATGCAATAGTAAACACTTGTATGAAAAGAGGAGTTGAAGTTTATATACAGTTAAGAAAACAAATATACTAGGGCTCATTCAGAAGGAAGTACCAAACTACCTCTTGGAGCCAGTGTTTAAAGATCAAATGCTATAAAACACATCAAGTCAGTTTGTCATTTGTGATCTTAACCCTTTACCAAAGCTAGTGGAAGTTTTAACTCTGCGGCCATAATACTGTATTTAATCTTTGGTGAGGTGAAATTAATGACAGTCTCCATCAGATATACCTGCCAGGTTGCTGGACTGCAGTGCCATTGTCAATGTGCACTCCATTCTTTAAACGGGCTGTGTTGAGGGGCTGCTTCTTCCCCTAGGATTCCTGTCACATACTGAATTACAGAAAGGACTCATAAGAAGAAATAAATGTGAGGAGAGACTCCTTACTGGAACAGACATACAGAGATAGAAAGGTTAGAAGACAAATGCACAGGCACATAATGTATAAAAACACAAGACCAAAGTAATACATCTCAATCTCTTGATCTTTAATTGTTTCCCATATTGCTAATGAAAGGCATCCCAAGCAGTCTTTGATGAGGTGAGCACGTGCAAGGATGCAGGGCCTATCAAGCCCTTCCTTCAACCCTGATCTACAGACCTCCGTTGTGTGCAGGGCACTCACTGGCAAAAGGGGAGCAAAGCCCCCTGTCCCCTTTAGGAAGGACAAAACACAGGTGGCAGGCATTGGAATCATTGCTTTGTCAATGGCTTTCTCCCTTCTGTTCTTCCATTAGGGTGCTGCAAAAACAATAAGAAGCTGTTACTCTTCAGATACAAGCTGCAGCTCAGTACAGTGTATCCTGCTCCCAAAACCACAGGTGGTGGGGTTTACATAAAGGGAGTTTCAAACAGGCCAGTGCAGTGTCTACAGTCTCTTAAGTCTTTGTTTTCAGCTGTACAGTGCATGCTTGAAAACCCCCTTATCAAGTACAATACATCCACCAAACTGATTATAAAGCAACACTGTTTACAACATCTTTCAAACACTTTCTTTGTTCTACAAGACAACACATCCAGAAAGTGTATCAGTGCAGATAAAGGTGAATTATTTCCACTCCTCCTTTGTCCAGTGAGTCTGAATGGTCCAAATACTCCACAGATTAGTGCTGTAACATCCTCCAGACAGTTTGTTTTGAGGCATCTGGAATTCTCTTAAATGGTTCACCTATACCAGAATCTCGGACAATAAGTGATCCCCTTTTAAAACACGTAGTCATTCTGTGACTTAGCAGAAGACTAATAAACAGGTAAACAAGTGGAACAAAATCACAGAATCATTTAGGTCAGGAAAGACCTTCAAGTTCACTGAGTCCAACTGTTAACCCAGTACCGCCACATTCACTGCTCAACCATGTCCCTAAGTGCCACATCTACACATCTTTTAAATGCCTCCAGGGACTGTGACTTCCCTGGGCAGTCTGTTCCAGTGCCAGACAACCAACCCTTTCAGTGAAGAAATCTTTCTTAACAACCAATCTAAACCTCCCTTGGCACAACCTAAGGCCATTTCCTCTTGTCCTATCCCTTGTTACTTGGGACAAGAGACCACTCCCCACCAGGCTACAGCCTCTGTAGAGTGACAAGGTCTCCCCTGAGCCTCCTTTACTCCAGGCTAAACAACCCCTGCTCCCTCAGCTGCTCCTCACAAGAGCTGTGTTCAAGCCCCTTCTTGGGCTATGTCATGTAATGTAATACGTAACACTGAAGCCCATTTGTACAGTTTATTTCTGATTCAGCTGGTAAGACCTAACCCATTCATCAATTTATTCTGATCTCTAGTGAAGGTATGGTGTGGAGATTTCACAGATACTGGTCTGGCCTACTGTGGTATAAAGAAACTAAAAAGTTCATAGCCAAGGGCAAATCTGTGTGTTTAACTGCAAGTGCATCTTTCAGGCTGTTCCTGTCTGTATTTCCTTGTCTGAGGTTCTCCTCCCTGCTCCAAGCTGAACGGGAAGCACAAGTAATTAAATTGCTGGTGCAGTTAATGACATACCCTTTAATCGTCGTCATCATCGTCCTCTGGGACAAAGATATCATGTTCTTCAAGTAAGGCCGCGAAGTTCTTACTGATCTGAGTACCAACGTACAGGAAAGGGATCACGACGCTGAACACTCTGAGGAGACCAAAGGGCGTCTGCAAGGAGTCGATGGGGAGAGGTGGAAGTTTACCAGCCAGTCGCACTCGGGCTGACCCGGCGCACTGCCGGCTCCGCAGGCGCTCAGAGGGGCCGGGAAGCGGCGGGAGGAACGCGCTGCCCTCCCGTCCCCGGCGCCAGCCCCCGGCTTTGCTGAACGATCACCGTGTCAGACATGCTCCAACAGCGGGGGGCTGGAACCCGCGGGGAGCACCGCGGGCTTAGGAAGGAGGGGTGGTCGCCAGTGCCAAAGGGCTGCGCGCAAGCGGGTGCCGATCTCCTCCTGACGGCGCGGCGAGCACGGCCGGGGCAGCACTGCCGGACCAGCACGGCCGGGGCAGCACGGCCGGGGCNCGTGCCGGACGAGGAAGGTCCCGGAGCCTCCGAGCGGCGATGGGCAGACGGGCTACAAACCAAACCGGCTCTTTATTCGCCGTCACGGCGTAAAACGCGAACGCTGAGCAATATAATGAGATGCGCAATACAACTTCGGGGCGTAAAACAAACACTGACAATACAATGAAATGTATAATACAAATTGCGAGTGTAAAACAAAGGCGCATGCAAAACCGCCTGCTAAAACCCCCCCCCAAAACCCCAAACCCACGTCGCCCTACCTAAAACAAGGACCTGGATTCTTCAGAAAACAGCGCCACGGTTTAACAAAAACGATGTGCGGAAATAATGTGTCACAGGGTTGAATCAGAAATGCCAGCCTCAGAAAAATACATACAAGGATTTTGCCAACTGTTTTAGCAGGAATGGGAGCCCTTCTCAGCACAGATTACAACTGCCATGTCTGAATTGCCCTCCCTTTCCCAATTTCTTTTCAATTTTAGCATTTTTCTGTCGTCACTTTTGCATTATTACGCTAAAGACGACTATTAGAAAAGGATCTTACTTCAGTACTTTAAGGAAAGCATCTGATCAGCTTAAACGTTCAGCTCCCCCTATGCCAAGGAACCTGGTTTGTGCAGCCCAGACATTCGCTGGTTTTAAATGTAAACAAGGGTAAGTGGAGGTGGGAGTGGACTTTTTGAAACAGTCCAAGCTTGACTGACTGGAGAAAAACCCGTGTGTGGCAATCACTCTTATTTCGCTGCCGGGGACAATGTGCACTGAAAACTCCCCGCCTTTCCTGGAACGACCTCTGCCTGCAGACAGGCAAGATGCCACATTAACCAGCTGCACGGGGAATCCCAGGAAACCGAAATCCTAACCTCTCGCCGGGGGGCTGCTTCCAAGGCTCTGCCAGCACAACCACTTCTCAGCAGGGCTGGTTACATAGCCTCTATTCCCGAGGAGGCAGTAGAGCACCCAGGAAGAAGCAAGCGGCTTCCCAGTCCCATATAGATTTGGGCACAGCTCCAAGTACGTCTCTTTTTACTCAGGAAACAGCCAACCCTGCCGTGAGAGTGGGATAGCGAGGAAGCCCTGGTCAAGTGCATCCAAAGTCACAGAGCACTGTGGAGATCTACCAAAGGCCCAGGCATGGACAGCTGGGCCAAGTACAAATGAGGATCAGGATTCAGCCATTTTTTTGTCAACCCTGCATAATAAAACACAAAATTACTGCCAATGCGATCAGACAGAAAGCAGAGCACAGCACCTCATTTGAAGGATTTAGGATTTAGTTGGGATATGTGCTAACGCAAAGGCAGGTAGCATGGAAATTGTGCCATTTGAATGGGACAGATTAAAGCATTAAATATAAGCTCCTTAGTAGTGTTATGAGTACAATCCTGGCTTACTAAAAGAAACTAAGCTTCTTAAAAGTGAAACTGCCCCTAAATGAATAATACTGTTTCAGTTCCAGTTCTGACAGAACTGGCTTTGTTAATTCATTTTCTTTTTCAAGTCGCTCCCAATTCTTGGATCTCTTGTAGGAGCTGCCACTACATTTTGATTTGTTTTGGAAGTTAAATATTTATCATCAAACTGCCTTATGTATGTCCGAGACACTGGGAATATTTTTCTCTCTGTATTCCATCTAAAAAAAAATAACCACAGGAAAATGCTTGACAGATTTGACTTTAGCCGCAAAATACCCACACTCAGAGCAGGGAGGCAGCAGGTAGTGTGATTCCCTGATGCTGCTGCCCTGGCATGGGGAAGGGGACAGGTTCACAGCCAGGTTCATGCAGTACGGAACGCTTCAAGCCGCAGGTAGGGAGGCTGAGCTGGCCCCTGCATCCAACCAGCTGGGCTGCTGATGAAGCCTGAGCCCTGACCCATGGCCACCTGCTCCTGAACTGTTTTCACTTAAAAAGAAAAATAATCTTCCCAAACTGGAAGATCTTTACTGTCAAGAAATACAGACACTAACTGGAGAGGTCTGGATAGCATCACTCAGAAGTGAAGGTCACACTGTCACTGCCCAAAGTCATATTGCTAAGATCTGATTTAAGATCTAATTTCCTCTAATATACCATCAAGCCATAATTAGGAGGCTGGAAACTCATAATCCAAAACTACCAGAGATTTATATTTTCAAAGGCACCAAGAGTTCAAGGAATTAGTTTGATTTCTTGCATTGAAAATCTCTATTGGCTATTGCAGAATATAAAGTTGAGTGCATTTAACTCCTGAAACGCCAATAGGTTCCAGCCAGTCATGACCTGGAATGGCCTTTTGCTTTCCTAGCAAGGTTCCTTATTAAACAGGACATAAAACAAGGTTTAACATTTTTAGATAGGAAGCACACAACTACTTCACTTTTTTTTTTTCCCCTCTGAAAAACAGCCCTTGCCAGGAGGATAAGGGAGATTTATAAACCCCAGTTCCAGGGTGTTCTAGTCCCTGGACTTGGCACACTCCTACTTGTACCATCTGCCTTGTGGCCAGGGTTTCTGACCTACTGATGGACAAGTCTGTTTCTGCAGTGAGGCAGCACATGTGTCTCCCTGCAGCCCTCCCAGCCTGCTGGGAGGATGGGATGTGCCACAGAGATCAGGCAAGCAATGCCCACAGGAAACTAGAGGGAAGCACAGGCAGGCCAGGTGCTAACTTGGTAGGAGGAAGCGATATGGCTTTGACGTTCAAGAGGCAAGTCCAGACACTGCCAACATGCAGTTACTGCTACCTGTAACTATTCCACACCTTCACTTCTCCTCCTCAGACCAGCCCTCTCCTTCTCCCTGCTCCTCCAAAGCCTCCTCCTCTGACTGAGCAGTGCTGCCAAGAACTGGGCAGAGCTGCAACAGTGAGACAGGCCTTGCAAGAGTGTGGCTCTGGACACCCTTTTAGCAAGCAGCTCGGTGAGCTGAGTGAGCCCTGTATGGCACTTTGCAAGAGCTGTGGTCTGAGAAAAGGCTGAGAAGTTTACTCCTGGCCAGGCAAAAGGCTTCAGCATCCCTGTTTTGGAACAGGGAAACCTTGAGCCAAAGATATTAACAGATTTGGCTACCACTTGAAAGAGTCCAGATCAGCCCTGAGGAGCTCCCGGTCCTCGCTGTTGCCTCAGGCTAGGCTCCATGTCTCCATTTCAGCCTTGCTGCTGAGTGCAAGCACCCAAAGAGACAGACGCAAGCCTGTGATATCCACATGCCGAAGGATTTACCTGGGAGAAGGGTTAGTCAGAGGAAAGTAAAACAAAAAAGACAATGTAAGAGCCCCAGCTGCTGGGCCAGCCACAGCTGCAGTGGCTCACACATGTCCTGTGGTGAGAGAGGCACAAGGCTGGAGGCATGCACCAGGGCCAGCAGCCTGTCAGAGGCACTTCATAAGAGCCTGGCCTTAACTGTGACAGAAGAACAAGGCAGAAGGACTTTGGCGCAAGACCACAGACAATAATAAACGCTGATGTGTGCAAACTTTCACACTGAGAAACAGAACCAAAAAAAAGTGTGAAGGAGAGGTGGGTGCTGAAGCACCCATGTCAGGACACCAAGGGGCCAAGCCTGTTGGCTGAGGTTCCTTGTGTATGTGCTGATTTGGGCCCCCTCTGCACCTCATATCACCAGCAGAGGAGAGTTCAAAGGTGGCTCCCCTGGTGTTAAACACTCTCCATCTGTGTAAATAGTCACGGAAATGAAACATGAGGTTTGGGGAAGACTTGGATCCCTCCCATAGGCCCTGTGAAGCATACACACATCACACTCTCAGCCACTGATGAGGGCAGGGGGCAAGCAGCACCCCTCGCTTTGCTCTTCCTGCATGGGAGGCAGGCTGCTGGGCATCAGCTGGCTGGTAACTCATGTCCCACACCCTCAATCACAGGTGCCCCCTCTTCTGCTTCTCCTGCCACTCCCGTCTCAGCGCCACGATCTCCTGCCCATACCAGTTGTGCAGCTTGGAAAAACAGATTGTATCTGGTGACACTGGGCTCTCCAGCATGGCTGGCGAGAGGCTGGGTGCTGGGGACCCTGAGGTGCTGCCAGTGGCCGAACGCCGGCGGGGAGGCAGGGGCGGGGGCTTTGCCTGTCCCCCGTCATGGTCAGGGCAGGCAGCCCCACCAGGGACACAACCACTGCTACCCCATGTGGAATAACCGTTCTCCAGGATGGCAGGCTTCTCCTGAAGAGGCAGCAAGGCAGGGTTGGAGAGATGCCTCTTCCTGCCAGAGGAGGAGGAC
This sequence comes from Pitta sordida, assembly GCA_013390025.1. Taxonomy (NCBI): domain Eukaryota; kingdom Metazoa; phylum Chordata; class Aves; order Passeriformes; family Pittidae; genus Pitta; species Pitta sordida. The sequence goes on along the minus strand of WEKX01017597.1, from coordinate 235,038 downwards.
CTCTGTGGAGACTTCTGGCAAGCAGCCAAGCTCTTGCAGGCCTCCTCCAGCTGCTTCTCCAGCTCCCTGACCACCAGCCGCATGTAGTCGAAGCTGGCCTGCGAAAGTGCCTTTACCCAGGCCTCCATGGCAGCCTGCCCATCAGCCACCAGCACGTACGCCCTGGCGCCAGCGTCATCGAAGCGGATGGCAAAGGCGAACTCCTCAGCAGCCTCGCACAGCTCCACGGTGCAGCCCTCCAGGACCACCAGCCCCATGGGTTCCCGGCTCTCCCGCTCCTCAAAGTAGAAGAGGAGGTTGCCCTTGAGGACGAACCAGCGGCGCTGGTAGGAAGTGCCATAGTGGTGGGCATGGTGGTGGTGCCGTTCCACACGCTTGCGCAAGAAGCCAGCATGATCGGCAGGCGAGTCACAGGTGGCGTAGTGGGCCACACTCCGCTCATTCAGCTTCATTGCCTTGCCTAGGAGCAAAGGAAGAGAGGGAGAAGAAGTCAAGGTGTGAGGAACATGTCACTGGCCTGATCCTGCCCCCACGGAAAAGCAGCCCTGACTCCAGCAGCCTGCAGTGCAGGACAGTGTCTAGCCCAGCAGGTGCCCCTAGAAGGGCAGGTTGGCCCCTTGCTGCTGTGAAGAGGAGGTGATCACCAGAGCCCCACCACTGAGACACTTGCCTTCTCTGGGGACACCAATACCACTGTTTCATTTCTTATTCCATGAGTGACCTACTTTGTTAGTTTTTTTATGGGGCACATAAAAAAAAATTGCCTGTGCCTGCAAGGCATTCATTTTGCTCTCTATTAGAGGGCAGAATAAGAAGAGTGTTTCAGACCCAAGGGCTCTGGAACTTCCATTTCAGCACCATCTCCCCACTCCCTGTTTCCATGCAGGACCACTCATCCCCACCAGCCCTACCAGCAGCAGAACCCTCAGTCCTGGAGGGTTCACCAGTGGCGGGATGCAAGGTGCCGTACTGGCTGCGTGGGTCAGACTGCAACTCCTTGCCATCTTCCTTGGCTGTGTTGCTCCCTCGCTGAGGGTCTCCAAAGCTTCACTGTGATGTGCCCCATCCTTTGTTGGAGGAAAGGTGGCAGAGAGGGATTCATGAACCAGAATGGTTTTGGACCGAAAGAGGTAAGAGCTACATCACTCCCACCCCAGAAAGCCAGAGTCCTCAGCACAGGTAAGCAGCTCTGGAAAGCAAGCTGGCAAAAGTGAGGGCACATGCATTGGCTTTAAACCCTATCTCAACTCAGGCCAGTGCTCCTGCAGGTTTGTTTCTGGCTCCCTGGCTCCTGTGGGTTTGTTTAGGTTTTATTAAAAAAAAATGAAGCACTTTGTAGAAGCTGTCACTGTCCCATTTGCATAGGTCCTGTGGCATGGGACTCTGCAAGTCAAGAAGGACAGAGCCTCGAAGAACAGCACCAGCACAGCCTTTGGGGATTGTACAACTGCAAAAGGATGTCCAACCACTAAAACTTCACACAGAAGTATGCAGAAAACAAGCCACCACTCCCTAGTCAGATCCGGGCACGGGGACCTCCCCGCTTCTCAGCAACCTCCAGAATCCCTCCCGGAGCTCTTTAGGGCTTGTGGGGCAGGGCTGAGAAAATGGGTGCACGGACCCCAGCTGGAAAATGCACGACACCCCGATCAGACACAAGGAAAGGCTGTTTCCTGGGGGTGCTCTGTCCTCGGCGTGGCACCCCGGGAAACCTCCAGCTCGGCACCCTGGGGCTGCGGGCAGCCGGGGCGGCC
>WEKX01017597.1:218610-233273 GCA_013390025.1 Pitta sordida | reverse complement strand
GGGGGCGGCCCCCGCCAGTCTGACGCGAGGGGCTCTGCGGGTCCCGGTGTGCGCGGGCTCTGCGTCTTTGTGTGCGGGCGCACGCCTGTGCAGCCGGGCGGCCAGTGTTGGTGTGCGTGTGTGCCCCTCCGTGTGCCTGCGACCCCCGCGGCCCCGGCGCCACCCGGCCCTTGCNGGCATCATGTGAGCGGGGCCGGGCCGGGGGTGGGAGAGACGCTCGGTGCCCCGGCGGCAGCGATGGGAGCGATGGTGCCGAGCCGGCTGGCCTGGGCCGTGGTCGTAGCCGTGGCCCTGGCGCTGCCTTCGGTGGCCCTGGAGAACGGGCTGGCGCGCACTCCCCCCATGGGCTGGCTGGCCTGGGAGAGGTTTCGCTGCAACGTGGACTGCCGGGCGGATCCCCACAACTGCATCAGGTCAGCGGGGAGGGGTCGGGTCGGACGTCGGGTCTGCGACAGCTCCCTGCTGCGTGGGAGGCGGGGCACTCGGGCGCTCCCGCCCTGCACTGGAGAGCCCCGGGATTTGCAGGACGTGTCCAGGCTTTGCAGGATGTTGGGGAAACGTTTCCTCTTGTTGAGGTCAATGAACGGGACATAGACGGGGTTTAAACGGCAGCCCTGGAGACCTTCCTATTGCCCAGATCAGCTCTGCAGTGACTGACCCTCCAGAGACCCCAGTTAACCCCAAAATCCCCCTGCCTACCTCAGCTAGTGGGGCACGGGGTTGCAGGGGCTCAGTCTGCCATGTCCCTGTAACCCACAGTGAGAAGCTCTTCTTCGAGATGGCAGACCGGCTGGCAGAGGATGGATGGAGGGAGCTGGGCTACGAGTACATCAACATTGACGACTGCTGGTCTGCCAAGCAGCGGGATGTGGCAGGACGGCTGGTTCCCGACCCCGAGAGATTTCCTAGTGGAATTAAGGTTCTGGCTGACTACGTGAGTGCCTGCTGGGTACCATGGGGATCTCTGTGTCCCCGTGCCACCATGGTGGGAGAACTGGGAGGAGACAGAGGTCTCTGGTACCTGGGCGACACCTTGGATCCCTTCATCTGCTCCTTGCAGCTCTCCTCTCCTCGCAGGTCCATGCCAAGGGCCTGAAGCTGGGCATTTACGGCGATCTAGGCAAACTCACCTGTGGGGGCTACCCAGGCACCACACTGGACTATGTGAAGCAGGATGCCCAGACCTTTGCAGAATGGGGTGTGGACATGCTGAAGCTGGATGGGTGCTACTCATCAGAAAAGGAGCAGGCGGAGGGTAAAAACTTATGGGCTGTCTGGCATTTCTCCCCTTGCTGCTTTGGTTGGGGCAGCCGGCCATCTGCAGAAACACTTGGCCAGCCAATTCTGGTGCCCTGGAGCTGGTGTAAGGCAGAAAGCCATGCTGGCCTGGGGATTCCTCTTGCTGAGTGGGCTGGAATGCTGGGACACAGGCTGCTGCCAGCCACCCCCTTCACCAGTTGTCATCTTCTCTCCCTAAGGCTACCCAGAAATGGCGAGGGCCTTGAATGCCACAGGCCGCCCCATCATCTATTCCTGCAGCTGGCCAGCATACCAGGGAGGCCTCCCACCCAAGGTGAGGGTTATCCTATCCAGTGGCAGTTTCCTGTATTCCCAGTACCCTGAGAGAAGCAGCCTTTGTTGGAGCTGAAGGAGCCGGGTGCTACATCCTGCTTTTCACACAGCCCCTGGATGCTGCTGCAGGTCTCCAGAGGGAATGTGATGTCCCTGACAGGCATCTGGGGACATTTAGGGTTCCCACATGGCTAGGTGATGCAAATGAGTGGGAAGAAGGCCCTGGAGTGTGTTCTCTCCACCCTACTCAGTTGGTGTGGGGTTGGTCATGACAGTCTGTTCTTGTGAGACAGGTCCTGTCTGGTTTCAGTGCTTGAAATAGGATATTCCTAGTATACATTTCTTGAGAATTGGTTGCATTCATGTACTTCCTCTTTCACTTCTGGAGTCAATTCCGAGGTGTCCTCATTCTTGTAGCTGATAGCTGATCATACTTCCCCATGGCCTCTTTGGTTGCTTTGCCAGACATCCTGTCATACTGGGATATGCCCAATCATACTGGGACACGGCAAATGACCTTACCCTTCTCCATATCCCTCTGTCTTTTACATGTTTTCTGGACATGCTGTACATACTTTCTCAACAATTTGAGCTGCCCCTTCTCCCCCATCTTGCCCATTTTTCCTCCTGTCTGACCCCATTCTTCTCATTCAGGTGAACTACACCATCCTGGCAGAGATCTGCAACCTGTGGCGTAACTATGATGACATCCAGGACTCCTGGGACAGTGTACTTTCCATCCTGGACTGGTTCTTCACAAATCAGGACGTGCTGCAGCCAGCAGCTGGACCTGGTCATTGGAATGACCCGGACATGGTAGGGCTGGGTGGTGGGTGCTCTGACCCTGGCTGGGGATGAGGATATCCAGGGATCCCCTTCCATGGGCAGGGCAAAGGATGAGTGCCAGGAGCAGGAGTCCCGTTGCTGCAAAGAAGCAAAGCTAGTGTTGCCCTTGGCTAAGCTGTGGGAAAACCCCATGGTTGCAGTGAACCCTTCACCACTCAAGTTTACATGTTGAGTTGCCCAGGTGTCCTTGTCCTTCCCTGCACAAATTGAGAGGGAATACTGGTGAAACGAAGGGTATTAGTGAGTGCATTTGAGTGTGTGCTGCTGGCAGAGCTGGGATCTCCTGGTGGTGGTGGACTGCTCAAGAGGAAGCAAAAGTGTGTGTGAGGTTTCCCTTGCACACCTCCTCCCAGCAGGCAGCAGCATCACCAAGAGTGACAAGCAGGCAAGTTTCTAACCATTTTCTGTGTATCCTCTCCAGCTCATCATTGGAAATTTTGGTCTTAGCTACGAGCAGTCACGCTCCCAAATGGCGTTGTGGACAGTGATGGCAGCTCCTCTCCTCATGTCCACGGACCTCCGCACCATCTCTCCAAGTGCCAAAGAGATCCTCCAGAACCGCCTGATGATCCAGATCAATCAGGACCCCCTGGGCATTCAGGGGCGAAGGATTGTCAAGGTTAGGGGGAAGGCAGCTGTATTTGGGAGAGCAGATAGGAGCAGGAGAGCATCACAGTAAGAAGGGAGAGGGAAGTGATGCAGAGAAACAGGCGCAGGAGAGCTGTGGGAGCTGGGGCTGTGCTGGTGTAGCAGCCCCCCAGGGCAAGATCTGACATTAGAGGCCAGTGCCAGTCCCAGCAGCTCTGCCTCACCCACCTATCCCCACTCCTAGGAGAAATCCCACATCGAGGTGTTTCTGCGTCCACTGTCCCAGGCCGCCAGTGCCCTTGTCTTCTTCAGCCGAAGGACAGATATGCCCTTCCACTACACCACCAGCCTGGCCAAGCTCCACTTCCCTGAGGATGCCGTGTATGAGGTGAGCCCCACTGACACACTGCATGGCGGGGCAGCCCTATGGCACCCGGATCCCACTCTTCCAACTCTCTATCCATTTTGAGGGGGTGGGAGGAAGGACTCTCACTCCATGCCTCCACAATGAAGAGGCAGCTGTCCATTGTCACCCTCCTGTTGACCACTACTGTGCCCTGTCCTGCTGTGCCATGTCAGTGACCACAGCTGGAGCCCAAGGTGAAAGATCTGGGGGAATCCTGGTCGGCACCATCTTTCTCTTCCAGGTACAAGACGTGTACAGTGGGAAGATCATCAGTGGCTTGAAGACAGGAGACAACTTCACAGTTGTTATTAACCCCTCAGGGGTGGTGATGTGGTATCTCCGTCCGATGGCACTCCTGGTGCAACCCTGGCATGGGATCAGACAGCAAGTCCCTGGCAAGAGTTTCCAGCCAGTCCTCCTGTGACGAGGCACAGTGGGTGGGGTGTGGGCCAGCACCAGGGTGAGCTGTGAGACCCTGGGACATGTGGCTTTCACTGCACAAGTGCCTTTTGCTGGTGTGCCCAGCAGCGCTGGGAGGTGCCCTTGATACTGGCTTAATTTGATATCTGCTTGAATCAGGAAGTCTTGGTGCCCACCTCCTCACGGTGTGCAGAGCCTAATTTCTTGGTGATTGTAAAGCCCTTTTTGATCTCCTGTGGAAGATGCCATGTAAGCAGCATCCAGCTATGGTCAGTATGTCAGCTCTGACCCCGTAGAACTTACTGCTTCAAGCTGGGTATCACTGACTGCTGCAGGGGCTGTTTGAACTGTACATGTAGAACTGCTTTGGATGCGTTAGTATCTTCTAGAGTTGTGACACTCCCTTCACCCCCCTCCCCCTATGTGTGTGATGGTGTTGATCTCAAGGATCAGACCTGGTCACCTTTCTTTTGCTATAATCAGTTTAGCTTAGAATCAGGGGCTGTGAATAGGGCTGGATCCCTCCCATGTTCCCCCACCAGGACCAAGAGCTTCTGGAGGCATGGCCGTCCTCTGCAGAAAAGCTTTGCTTGGAGGCCTGATCGTCCTGCCAGGATCCTCAAGGCCAGCACTACTGCAGCCTCACATGTGCTAGCATTGTATTAAAGCCTTCCTGGTAGCAGTTTACAGCAGAGCAAAAACTATGCACATGAGCTATGCACAACACTTGTAGCTGAACTGTGGTACAGCACCAAAAACTGCAGAGCCACAGTGTGTCATGTAAGAATGGCTTTGGGAAGATAGCAGCCGTCAGCTGAGGTGATCTTTTGGGTTGGGACATGATCACAGATACCTCCAAACTGCAAGCTGCATTCTGTTCTTGCTCTAGAAGGAAATTCCTGCTAGGAGGTGGCGCCAGCAGGCTGAACACTCACGGTTTCTCAGGGAAAGCCTCCTTCTCCCACAGCTCCACCCTGAGGAGGAGCCTGCACTAATAAACTGGGAGTGAGTGGCAGGACAGACTCCAAAGCACTGAACTCCTTCACCTTCATACAGTACACATGCAATGGAGGAGGTTTAGGTGAGACGTGTGCCCCAAAGAGAGGTGCCACATTCGTGAAGACTGCAGCCCAGGGAGACTGGCACAAGATTAAACCTCCGACTGACGAAACACCACATTTTAGATCAGGAAAAAGTAAATTCTCTGTTTCTACTCATCTGCTGGAGCCTTCCTGGTCATCTGCCCACTCTGGTTCCCACAGGCCCAAATGTCTGCAGTGCTAATAAGGAAGGACTTGCTAACAAACAAGGAGCTGGCTTTGTTCTTGGGGAATGATTGAGGCAAATCAATTGAAATAAAGGGAAGCAGATCAAACTGTCTCATGTTTGCTTAGTGTTGCAAGCTCTAACTGCTTGGTTAATGTAGGATTACACGGTCATTACCTCAAAGCAGCAACTGCTTTCCTTTTAGAGACTGGACTAATGCGGAGTGGGAAATGGCTTTCCAGTAGTTAAATCATGTCCAGCAGGGCAACAGCATTCCTCGGCAAAAGGAGAACCAGATTTTACCATCCACAGCTAAGTGCCATTTTTTTTTAATCATGTGACACAGCCCCACTAAATGCAGTGTTGTTCTCCGGACAGGCACATGAACATGTCCCAGTTCTGGATACCTGGATGAGAGCAAAGGCACCAACCAGCCTTCCACCATTCTCAGGATGCAAGGGGGTACGCCCCATCTTTCCCCTCCACCAGCTACTTCGTTCCAGATCCAGCTTAGCCATGTAGAAGAGAGAGAGAAGGACTGGCCCATAGCTGACCCGAGATCACCACCATGGTGGTTCATTCCAGCCTTCTACACAACACACAGGAATTAAGGTCAACACAACATACATACAACACTGAGCAGGCAGCTAAAGGTATCAACACTCATGTATTAAAGTGCAAATTAAGAAGTTACAAACATTCATTCTCGATTTTCTTTTAAATACAGAGTTATTAGAATATCTCTAATTCAAACCTAGAAAGCATTTATAGATTAGGAAATTTACTTTCCCCCTATGTGGAACTGCTTTAAGTTGTGCAAACTTGACTTATAGGAGCCCTGGCACACAGGGAAGTAAGGGGCAAAACACTCCTTCCTCCTCGGTGTGAAGGTGGGGGGGCTGTAGGAAGAAGTACAATCACCCTATATATAAAGGATCACGAGGGTCTCCACCAGATTAGAGACTTCAGAACAGGCTTAATGGCACTATGTCCTAAGGAAAAATGAAAGGTTGTGGCTGAGCAGCCAGAGTCTCTACAAGAGAGCTGAATGATAGTAACAGCCGTCCTAGACAGCGGTTCCCAGCTGAGAGAGCACTGCATCCCTAGGAAACTCAGCTCTGAGATTGCAGTGCCCACCTGCCCACGTTGCTCACATGTGGTCCTGAAGGAAAAGAAGACCAGATTTCCCCTGTGGAGGTAGCACACAGCACAAGCTTCCTCAGCAGAGGGAGCCAGGGCTGAGAGACCCGTCTCCTGACAAGGCTAGTGCCAGGTCATCTCATGTAACATTTTGCTCCAAGGCAGGCAGCTCCGTGTGCAGCACTTGACTCCATCGCTCTTGAAGAACAGCTGCTCCACACAGGATCACTGCACAGATGTGGGGCCTGCTTCTAGAACATGGAAAGGACGACTGATCCGAATGCCTGCCATTTAATCAGGTCACTGCCCTGTGGCACACCTTTGTTTCCTTTTCTATTCAGTGGCTACAAAGGCAGGCTGATTGCTGCCCATCCTCTTCCCTCTTGCTTAGCCAAATGCTTCAGTGTCTCTTAGAATGCACTTCCCAAGTTCATCACTCCATGACTCTTAGTCCAAGAGGGAAACACACACTTCCAGCATGATACAGCATTTCCAGAGCCCCATCTTCATGCTGAATTATGCTAGAATTGAAGGAATTTAACACCTTTCGGGGGCATCCAAGAATCTATGCAGTTAACCTAATGGCTCTCTACACCTTTCCTCTTGGATGGCGCTTCAGAAGTCAAGAGTTTGGCATTCCAAGTTGTTTTAGTCCACCATCCCAGAGCCTCCACATTTTAGTCCTAGATTAGTCATGAGATACACTGGTGATCTAAGAAGTCCATCTCTCCCCTCAAGTCAATGGCTGAGCAAAAGGTTAGCGCCTTGACCCCATGATAAAAAGCAAATGAACAGGTAAGTGCTGTTGTTCTGCCTTGTATTGCCACTGACAATGTTTAAGGAGAGCAGGTGCTCAGCTGCCCAGCACTACATCTATTGTATAGAAACAGAGATCCAGAGATATGTTAACTTGAGGGGTACTAACAGCCAAGTTGTCTTCAGGGAGAGAGAGAGTGTGGGTGGCTGCCTGCAATTTCCTTCTGTTAGTTGTTCTTCTTATCCTCAGGTGGTGCATAAGGAGGTGGCTGATCCTGGAAAGAGATAGAGTAAACATCCCTGCCTGTTTTATCACAAGCTCTTCCCAGGCATTCCCAGGCTTGGCTCACACGAAATGACTGTTCTGCAATGAGAGCCAGGTGCTATGGTTTAAGCTGTCATTTCATCACACCATGCCTATCTAGTATCAGTTATGCTCCATGATATGCACTGTCTCCCATAATGTTTCTAGGGAAGGTCCCCTCAAAACTAGGTGATAAATGGTCTATTGAACCATTTAATCTGTTTTAATCATCCTCCTCCCTTCCCTTCCAGGGCTTTGTCTCCATTGAAGCTCATAGCCCTGGCCCAGCAGACAGCAAGCTCCTGGGCTGAGGAGCAGCTTTGCTGCTCCATCAGTCTCCAGCCCACCAGAGCCACATGAGGCAGTGGAAGGGCACAGGCAGACTGTCATGTACCAGGTACAGGCTACAGCCAAGCTACTGGCTGCCACTGATCAAGCAGTAAGAGACCTCCCTGTCTCCATGTAGCCCAGAAAAAAATGAAACAGAAACCCACATGTTCTCATCCCTAAGTGATGTGTTTTTCTTCAACTCTTCCTACTTTCAGGATCAATGGATGCAGAGAGCTCTGTGTGCTCTCTATGCCCATGGAAATCTGTTATGCCTTTAGGAATAACATAACAAATGGCTGTTTGGATCAATCTTAAGGCCTTTCTCCTTTCCTGACTGAAAATTGAACAAACACCCCTCGTGGGACCAACATCCATACCTGCTTCCCCGAAAAATGCATACTTCCTGTGCATGTTCAACATGAAGTTACACTAGACTTTGCTAGGAAAGCAAACCACTGTCTCTGCCACTGACAGAGGAGGGAGCAGGTACACACAGATCAGGCAGTGTACTCACCATGGGCATGTACACATTGTGTGGGTTGGCAGGATTGTAATATGCACTGGAAGCAGCTTCCATGGCCTTATTGCCTCCTGAAAAGGAAGGAAAAGAAGCCACCTCAAATATCTTAGCCAGGGGTGCCAGAGCCTTCTCCCGAGACACAGCTCTCCAAGGAGGCAACAAAGGCTCGAAATGCTGACAGGAACTGCAGCAAGCTGGGTCAGAACTCAGAGCAGCTCAGGAAAGCTGGCGAGGGCTGACCACAAGCTCTGCAGTGCAGGGCTGAGCAGCTCCCCACTTAGGACTCTGAGCTCCTGCAACAACAGCTTCCCCACCAGGGCTGATGCCCATGCCACCAGGCACCCTTTGGCACACAGACCCTGGCAGCCCCCCCGTGCTATTTACCTGGCATCCCTGGGCTCCCCCATGCTGGGGGAGCTGAGGGGGCTGAGGGCCCCGCAGGAGATGGCCCGGAGTAGGGTGGCGGAGGTGGAACATATGCAGGGGTCATGTTTGGAAGTGGTGGGTAAATACCTGAAAAAAGACAACCCAAGACTGATGCTTTGGACTGTGGCAATGGGACCGAGGGGAAGAGAGCTCACACACCCGGCAGCACATTAGCTATGGACAAGAGCAGTGTCCAGAGGGAAGCTCTGCAGGCTTGGCAGGGATGCAGAGAGCAGGGATTTGACAACTTGCTAATGCCTGTCATGTCAGCAGGCAACAATTCTGACAAGCAGTGACACAATTTGCAAACCATTTTTCTATAGCTGGAACTATAGCAACACATGGGTGTGATCAATAGCACGTGACACATTTTTGCAAGGTCAGGGATCCGTGATGGAGACAAAACTACAGTAACCCTCACCATACCACTGTCATTTCTTTACAGCTAGTATCGAACAGCCATCATTACACAAGTTCCAAACCTGGAGTCTGGGCATATGGGTATCCCATGGGCTGCGGAGCAGGTCCGTAGGCATTCACTGGAGGTGGTGCATAAGGATATGGTCCGTTGGGTGGTGGAGGGGCAGCATAGCCTCCTGGCACAGGGGAATAACCCCCGGGAGCAGGCGCATAACCTCCAGGGACAGGAGCGTAGCCATAGCCAGGGTTCTGGAGAGGAACGCCGCTGGAAGCTGAGGAGCACATGTTTAGTAAGCCACACATCTTTTCTTACAACTGAATATGTACAATAGAAGGAAAAGAATCCTGTTAATGCAGCACCATTTCCCTTCACCTACAGTCACTGTATAGTCCTGGCACAGTACTGTGTTTGCAAGGCATTAGTCACAGGGGGCTAAAGGAAAAACTGCTGCAAAAATACCACCCAACAGTCACCAGTCCCAACACAGAGCTCCCACTGGTTGAAGACATGATCCTTCTAAAGCAAGTATCAGTACAGGGTTTTTTCCTTCTCTTAAGATTTTCTTTCTGAAAAAATTTACATTTTAAAATGCACATTTCTTTTAACAAAAAGAACTTTATCAGAAAAAAGGTACTTTTCCTCCCATTTTAAACTTTTAAATAGAAATTATTTTTTTAAATCTATTTTCCCCGTCTCCAACTGTGCATATTAACTTTCCCCCATCTTACTGCACTATTATAGAACTGGGCTGAGGGTAGTTAAGTGAGTAAGTGAATAAATTTTTCGCCATCACATATTTCAAATTTTTTGCAGGAGGAACAGGATTCTGTAGAAAATGAGGGTCCACTTCAGAAGCACAAACCCCAGAATACTGTGCCTGCACAAAGCACTAAGACAAACTAAAGAAAAATGATTGGAAGGGAAAACAAAAGTGCCCTCGGAAAGAGAAAAAACGTGGAAATGTTTGCTGTGGAAGAGGGCATAGTGTTCCCCTCATCCTATGAAATTCAGAAGGAGCATTATCTGCTTACTAGCTCCACCACCCATGGGGGAACCACAGGCTCAGAAAATCCCTTACCATGAGAAGCAGCTTTGAGCATCAGCTGTCCGAACTCAATGGCTCCTCCACTGTTGAAAGTCAGCTTAAATGTCCCCTGCCCTTCCCAGCCACCTAAGAGAGAAGCATGAGAATTGAAACAGACGAACAACCTCCTCAGGAACAAACACCAAAATTGCTAATACTCCAATTATTTTTTTCTCCTTTGTTTTAAAACTGTTTTGCATCCTATTACCAGGGAGAAAGAGTCACGGCACTGCTATCAGAAGTGCCCCAAAACAGTATCTCAAGAGGACTGGGGATTTACCCTTTAAAAGTTATAGTCATGTAGGAGCAGCCTACCCCAGATACAGTAATAGGCTTGTTTGTCCTTTCCTGAAAGGTTCAGTAGAACCTAATAATGAACACAGTGTCAAGATAGAACATTTAATTCACTGAGAATTTTAACTGAAAGCCTTCAGATGAAGTTTTATTGTTGACCTCAATGGACTGCAGATCAGGATCTGCAACTCAAGCTAGGATTTAAATCAAATGTAACATTTTTAATCTCTTTGACACGTGGAAGCTCAGATTATTTAATGCTGAAATATAACAGAAATTTTTTCAGAAAAAAAAAATCAAGTAGGTGACATACTGCGAGATTTTTGTCAGGCTTTTTGGATTTTTGGTGGGGTTTTTGGAGGGTGGTGCTTTGTTATTTAAATAAAAGATTTCATAAAACAAGATTTATCTTACTTGTCTAACAATGAAGTTCGCAAAAAGAGAGATAGTCTTTTGGGGAGAAAGTAGAAATAAAGTATAGAAATATAACATGGACAGCAGCCTCCTGAAAACAAAAGGAGCTGCTAATTTTAATTGTCTATCAATAGCACTGATTGGTGACTTAGTTGTTTACCCACCCTTCCAGGTACAAGCACATGAGGAAACTGAGTAAACACAACATACACAGCAAGACAGAAGTTACAGAATTAGACAAATGTCACTTGTAGAAGTCACTTCCTAACTTGGGGGCAGAAAGTAACACAATGGCAGCGCCTCAAAGTTCAGCAGACAGGAGTTGCCTCAGTGTGGACACACCAGCTACTCTGCCACAGCTACTCTGTCTGTCCTGTGCACATAAACCATCTGATGTCCAGCAAAAAAGGGCTTGCAACATTTGAGAAGAGTTTAGTCTATAAAGCACGGGCACCTACCTCCTGCCTCGGCCTGAATCTGTCCTTTGATGTAATTGGCAGAGAAAACAGGCTGCTCAATTGAGCATCCTTTCACCAAATAAAATGGCATCATGAAAGACAGCATTGGATCCTTGCCCTTCGACACAAAGATGATCTGCAAGACAGGAGGGAACACTTCTGAATTACCTGAACTATGTAGACATAGTGGGTGATCGTGGAGTTCCAGTCATACCAGCATCCAAAAAGAGGGCAACGTAACTCCTGGGATGAATATACATCATGTTATTTCACAGCTGTAACACTGCAGATCCCCAATGGATTTGGTGACACATAGCTCAAGCATTTATGTTCCAAAATAATAAACCACTTAAAACACACATTTACAGAGTTTCACTGTTCTGCTTTTAGGAGAGTTTTCCAAGAAAGTAATACTGATTGATACATCATAAGAAATACACTCTCTATACAGTATTTCCAGGGCTGCATATGCCTTTGTAGGGAATTGGGATTGTGACACAGGCATGTACTTCCCTTCTCCTGCCTAGTGCTGTCAACGGTTTCTTTCACTACAAAAATCCCTTCTTCTGTCTAACTAGGTTTCTGGTCTAAAGTTTACAAGACCCCTTGAGAAAGAAGCAGCCCTGCTGGCATCAGACTTACCCGGTAAGGGGTGAGATACAGCATCCCTTTCTTGGTGCCTTTGAAAACTTCAGGTTTCCCTGTAACATCACTGAAGGAGAGCTCCACATCTTTACACTGTTTGAGAACACTACAGGAGGAAATCAGACAGATTGGAGAGACAAACTCAGCAACAGCTCTGATACTCCCCCCATCAACACACAGGGAGGGGAATAGCACACCGAAACTCTGAATATTATCCCAAAAGTTCTGCCATTTTGACTTGGAAGAGAGAGGGATGATTTATGTGGAGTGGAAGAACTTGTCCTCTGATAAGCCCTGCTCCTCCTCCACAGAGAGAGACTTTAAATAACCGTTTCTCTTTCTGTCTCCAAAATCATCAGGCTGAAGAATTCTGCTCTGCACATAAAAGCCCTCAGCCCAAAGATCAGGGCACAGAAAGGGTTGAGGTGTCAGAAACCCCTTGCATCCCCTTGACGCAAAGGTGTAATCTCACAGCAATCCTCTCTCCCCAGTCCATGCTCAAACCCAGCCACTGCTCTGGGACACAGTACTGCTGTAATACCACACCCACTGTGCAAACTGAGGAAGTGGCTTTAGGAACACCCCCACAGCTGACCCTGCTTCTCAGGACTTACGCGTTTGTAATAAACAGGACCATGCTAAGGAACAAAACAATGAGCCAGCAATGCCAGCAATAAGGATATTATTGTTGGCTATCCATGGGAGCATTAACAGAGTTTGCGAATGACACAAAGCCAGATGAGAACTGTGAACACTGCAGGGTCAAATGTATGGAAAATTAAATATATTTTCTGAAAAAAAAAATGAAAGAGTCATCACTCAGTCTAGGGGGCAGATCCTAACCATACCACATGGTCAGAAAACTGGCAGAATAAACAAAAGAGCCATGGGGGTGATAAACTTTCAGCATGTTACAGTGGCAGAAGACTCCAAGGTCTTTCATGGTTCAAGAGTACGGAAAACAAAATCACAAAACCCTAAACCAAGACAATCATGGAACAGGTTGGATCTAAAGTAATCCTTATGTCTTCCAATCAGCATACTGTAGGAGTCAAATAAAGTCAGGAAACTGCACAATTATTTGGGAAACGGAGGAATCTGCAGGGTCACAGTATGGGAACATAACCAAAAGCCTTGTAGTTTCAGGTTGTTTGCTCTTTAGGGAAGAGAACATCATATACTTACCTGGAAAATGCACGTAGTCGGGAATAAAGACATTAAAAAGTCTGTCTTTAATGAGAAAAAAACAACCTCACCAGGAAATTCTACTGGGATGTTATTTCAGAACTGAGCTAGATGTAGATTCTCAGATTGGCTGGAAGGTACAGATTAATGAGGCAGATGTCTTTCCATTTCCCAAATGCAAGGGGGAAGCATTTCTGCTCAGTTAAATAAAACCAACTTCTTAACAGCTTTGACTCTATCAGAAGACCTCCTCCACCATGTCCAGCAGGAGCATTTCATGTCAGTTTGCCGCCCTGGGAAGAATTTCTATGTAGCCACTGTAATGTTTACTCCTTTGCAGCTTCTCACACAAGCAAATAACATGCAGCCACCAGCACTGGGAGTAGTAACAAGGCTGCTGAACTGGTTTGTACCTTCATGCCTGTCCAGGGCTGTCATGGGAGGACTGTACACCCTGTGGGGCGATGCTGCCCTGACCTGTGGCTAAAGCAGCAGCTCAAAGAATGACCTGAGATCATAAGATCGGAGACCTTTGCCTGTCATGCAGGAGACTGGGGGTTCGATACCCGCCTGGGAGGCAGTGGTGCTGTTCAAGAGTTGGACTTGATGAGCCTTGTGGGTCCCTTCCAACCCAGTATCGTCTGTGAATCTGTGAACTTCAAGGGTTGGAAGGAATCCTAAAGGTCATCTAGTTCTAACCCCCGTGCCATGGCCAGGGACACCTCCCTCTAGACCAGGTTGTTCAAGGCCTTATCCAGCCTCGCTGGTTCATCAACAACCTCCCTGGGCAACCCGTTCTGGTGTCTCACCACCCTCACAGTAAAGAATTCCTTCCTAATGTCCAGCCTGATTTTCCCATGTTTCAGTCTGAACCCATTATTCCTTGTCCTATCACTACAGTTTCCCTGCAGACCCCCTTCAGACACTGGAAGGTTGCTACAAGGGTTCCACACAACCTCCTCTTCTCCAGGCTGAACAGCTCCAGCTTTCTCAGCCTGTCTTCCTAGGGGAGGTGTTCCAGTCCCCTTAGAAACTTTGTGGCCTCCAACAGATCCGTGCCCTTCCTGTGCTGGGGACCCCAGAGCTGGATGCAGCACTGCAGGTGGGGCCTCACCAGAGTGGAGCAGAGAGGCAGAATCCCCTCCCTCCACCTGCTGCCCGGGGTGCTTCTGACACAGCCCAGGATTCAAAGGATGGAGAGATCTCCTTTAGACCAGCATGAGCCCTGCATGTCAAAGGCCTCCCTCGACTGACCTGTCAGCAGTCAGCTACAAACTCAGCACTATCTGGATCGCATTTTTCCATCACCACCTCCAAACCAGCTCCTCAGACCCTTCGCTCCGATCCTTTCCCGGGCTCGAGTGTGCAGGCTGTGTGCAGCCGGGATGCCGGGAGCACGGGAGCGGGGCCGAGCCCCGGGAGCCGCTCCGCCGGTGCCGCCGGGCCCGGGCCGCCCAGCACCCGCCGCTGCTCCCGTGGCACACACGGGAATCAGCGCTCCTTACTTCCAATTCAAGGCATCAGGACTCACACCTTCGGTGGTCTGCGCCTTTCTGACTCCACCAACTGAACGGCCTTAAAAAAAAAA
>WEKX01017597.1:78638-215030 GCA_013390025.1 Pitta sordida | reverse complement strand
GTTTTGCCAAGGCTTGGAGCACCCTGTTCCCAGCCCTGGCCCCGGTACAGCTCTGTCAAGCAGCCCCAGGCTTGACCAGAGTCCTCCTCCTCTGCTCGCTTGTTCCCTCTTCCTCTCTCCTCTGTCAGGCCTTCCAACCCCCCTCCCAAACCCACGGCACTTCCTCCTACTGACAGTGCTGCCATCCCATGCCACGGCAATCTGCACGAGCATTGTTAAGTGTGGCTGGCCATTCTCCTGGAGGGGACAGCCCCTGCCACCCATGTGACATGTGGAAACAGGCAGACAGTGCCAAGATCAGGACAGCTTTGATCTTCTCCCCTCCTCACATCTGCCCAGACAGACCCAACACTTTCCACCTCACTTGGGGACATCCAGGAAATGGCTGACACCAGCTAGACACAAGCATGTAGTCTTCAGTAAAGCTGTGCCTTTTTCTGCTCTGGAGTCTTTACCTTCCCTCCCCATCCCCTCCAGGGGAAGATAAAATGACAGGTTCTCAACAGTGCACAAAAGCACATTTTTAAGAAGGTGTAAGAGCTTGGGAGAGGGAGAAAACAGCCTAGAGAAGAGGATTATTTAAGTACTTTGAGAAATGAAGGAGAGACAGGGTAAAAAGCAGAGAAAATGAGATGGAGAAAAAGAAAGGAAGAAAGCTCTGGAGGGCTAACAGGGAATGAGGACAAAAGCATGGGAGTGGAGGAAGACATGGGGCAGTAGGAGGGCAGAGGAACAGCCCTGAGACTGCTGCATTAACAAATGCAGCCACTTCAGTAAAGAGGAGGAGGAGGTATCTCTTGTGTCCCCACCACTGGTGAAGACCCAAGGAGACACCCTAGCCCGGTGCTTCTCGACCCATGGCTCTTTGCATTCCTCCCAAGATCCACAAGGCCTGGTGCCGAGTGGAGCTGCCCCTGGGGAAGGTCCCAGCAGGGATCCCCCGTGGCACTGTCTTTCCTGTGCTCCCACAGGAAGGTTGGCTGAGACACGCTCAGTGCTGGTGTAGAGACACCGCTGCAATGGGGGATTGCAGCAGTGGGAGGGGGTGACCCCAGGACACCTTGGTCTGGTCTGCACAGAGTCAAATGCCTGTGACACAAGCATGGCCTTTGACCTTAGCACTGGGCAGGGCAAATACACCCTTTGCAGCCAATGCACCCTGTTCCTTTCCTCTGGGTTTTACTTCTTTTGGAAAATACATATTTTTTACCCAACTACTTGGATGCTTCTCAAATCTGTAGATGCTACAGCTCAAGAACTAATTTGTCTCCTCCCACTAATCACTTGCTCTGAACCACAACATGTCAGTCTTCTCTCATCTATCCAATTCCAAGCTGCCCCTTGAGAACCCACAGCAAGAAATGGGGATACAATGCTGGGCTGCCATGTGCTCAGACCAACCAGCTGCCTTTACAACCATGGAAGATCCAGGAGAAATGTCTGCTGACGCCTCCTAAAAGCACTGCATGCACCAACTCTACCATCTCTCCCAGAGTCTCTCCTTGCCATGTCTCCAAGTGATAAAAACAGGACCACAGCATGCTCCACACCTCCTACCTCCAAAATCCATGCCCCCAGAAATCCTACCCCCCCACACTCCCATTTCCTTCAGGCAAGACACACAGCTGAGACACAGAAATGAGAGAAAGGAAGATGACAGACAGTCCACTGTGCAAAAAACAAACCAAGAATGAGGATGCTCTGGGAAGGACGGGGGAGATGCCCTTGGTCCCTCTCTGGCACACAGGCAGGCACATGCACACTGACATGCACTCACACCCATGGAGGATGTGCCACGTGCTTCAGAGACAGGCCCGTGGCAAAGTCAAGGGTAGCAGGGGTGGGATGTCGTATCCAGAGCCACTAGGTGACAGTGGGGGGGAGGGTCATTCACAGGTTACTTTCGTGGTTTTCCTCTGTCTCGACAGTCATGGGGGGCAGCCCTCCATTGTCATTCAGGCGTTTGGCCCTGTAGGTCTCATAGTGGATGTTGTGGGTCACTTCTTTTAGGTCCTGAAGGTGGGTCCTGCAGGGGACAAAGTGAGGTGGGAAACACGATGTGATAACCAGTATCAGCACAGGCAGTATTAATCTTTTGATGATTATTTTATTCCCTGAAATAAATGGAAGATTTCTTCAGTCAATCTAGCTAATGATCATACCCTCTTTCTGCACGGGTGGCATGGGGGCCAGCATACGTAACTGAGAGCTGGAGCATCAGCTTTCAAGGACATATATGTAGGATGAAGGACATGGGCCGAAATTCCTGGCTGTGTTTGCCAATGCCCTGCCCCTTTCCCACCTGTGGGATGTCCTGGCCACCCTGGTGTGTCAGAGCAGACAGGGACTTATCTGAAGCAGTACCAGGTTCACTGCAGACCATAACCTGCAGAACACTGCAGTGAGAATTGTCTCTAACCTCCACAGAAAACCTGTGGGCTTGGATTGCTATATGCTTTGTGATGATCTTTTGGGCAGGATGTTTTCACTGGAAGACTTAAGGAATACACCTGTGCTGCAGAAGGTATCACAGAACAAAAAGAGGGCAGTAGGGTGATGTTGAAGCATGGTACCTGGCTAAGTGTCTCAATACCACCAATACCAACAGGTGGAATGAGCCACAGGGCTTTGGCTTTGAACTGTGTTGTCTTTATTGTCTTATTGTATTTATGGGGAATAAAGGTGACCCTAGACCTGCAGTTCTACAGAATCTGAGGCTGGTATCCCTTGCTAAGGCCACTTCATGGGACAGAGTAGAAATAAGACAGGACAATGAAAGCTGAGTGAAATACGGAGCTTTTCATTTCCAGCTCTTATGTTCCAGTATGCTCTTTAACCTGGAAAGACACATGGTCTAGGATGTGGTAGTGACCTCTTTATCACTGACCTGGTGTCAGCAACAGATGGTCATTTTTACAACCTTAAAAGGATGTAAGGGGTATGGTAGTACCCCGCTTTTCTTCAGCTGCCCAGCATATACATGAAATCCATCTTGATCCTTGTGGGTCCCTTCCAACTCAGAATATTCTGTGATTCTGTGATTTGATACGGTGGTTGATTATGTTGCTAAGAGAGGCTCTAGAGTATCTACCCCTTAACTCAGTCGAACCCTAACCACATAAGCTTTCACTGCCTGAAATGCACTTATCTTACTTTCCATAGGGGCTATTTCACTGTGAGTGGATCTCAGGAACACTCCTGGCTCATCAAGAGCAAACTGATGCATGACCATGGCCTTACCTGATGACAAAATCTCGAAGTAAGGCAAATTCACAGTGAGTGAGGTTTTCCACTGAAAAGAAAGCAAGCAATTGTTACATTTGACTTTTCCAACAACCCCCTTTGTGGTTACAGAGCATGGCAAAGTCACTGCCATGGGGCAGGTTCCGGATGGGTAGAGCCTGCAGACCTCAGATAGGACAAACAGTTTCCTGAGTGCCCCACTGTTGGACATGGAAGAGACATGCTAAAGGTCCTGAGTAGTCACACATGAATTTTCATTTGAAAACCGAGGCAGCCTCAGGAGCTTAGCCTCACTCAGTGTCGTGTCAGGAGTGACTCCAGCTTCTGCCAGGTGGCGGTAGTGGCACTGCATTGACCGCAGCAGTTCCCTTCCGGCACAGATATGTATTTGAGAATTCTCCTCTTGTTTGGTTTCAAGAAGTTTATTACAAATGGGATGGGAAGGGACATGTTATCTGGACCACTGTCTATTACTGCAACCTGCAGACATACTTTCAGCTCCCAGAAGCAACAGGTTTTTTACCTTCAATGATTCCCCAAGGTGTTTTCCTGCCCAGGACTCTTTTGCCATTCACCTGGTACTCCTTGTCGCTGCCCACTACTGCGAAGGGCATGCTTTCCTGCTGGGGGGGAGACGTGGAAAGACCTATTGAACCCATTCCACAGAGCAGCACCACCACTGTTCCCCATCCACCTTTCCTCCTCTCAGCTGAACAAACATAAGGCCTTCTCCAAGGCAAGAGATTCCAAGCAAAAGTCCATTGTCTGTCCTGTTCCCCTGTTGGAGTTGGACTAGATGATCCTATGGGTCCCTTCCAACTCAGAATAACCTGTGAACCTGTTAGTGCTTTCCCTAGCATTTTGGACCCTTGCTTTCCAGAGGTCCTTGCACCACCTCAAGCCTAGTGGGTAGTTTGCATCAGTGCCAAGGACTCTGGAGCAGGAGGTAGAGCTTTTCTGTGCCCATCTCCAGCATTTCTGAAGTGGGACATGACCAGAGAAGAAGCACCTTGGCATTACAGGGAGAGGGTCTGTCAGACCAGGGCTGCTAATATGGATAGTTTGAGGTGAGTATTTCTCACCAAGTTTGTAGTTCTTCAGAACAGAAAAAGGAGAGGACTCAGAATAATCCTCCCCAGTAAGACACGGGAAAATTCAACAAGTATAACCCTGCTATCCTTAAGGTTGTGCAGATGTTCATAGATTTACTCTGCTTTATAGATATCCCTGGGCCTGGGAAGAGACTGCAGTTAACACAGGAATGCAGACTACAAAGTAGTTTGTTTCATATGTGTGAGCGCAGTGGTGCTGAGTGCAGAACAAAATGCGGTGCCCTCCTCATTCCCCCTTTCCCTCCCACAATAAAATGTTTCCTACCCTTATTTTGTCGTTCTCTGTTTTATCCTCCAAGTCCTCATCAAATTCTTTCTGGGGATAAAACTCGATCCCATTTACTTCTAGTTCTTTGCGCACCTAAGCAGAGAGACATTTTGGAGCACAAAGCAGCACAAACCTGAAGGAAAGGCAGTTGGCATGGCCAGGCAAACACATCTGGGACATCCTTCCAGTGGGCAGGGGCTGGAGGGATTGTCCCAAGGAAGTGCACAGCAAAGTGAGGACGCACAGCAGCAATGATGACTCTCTCTTCCCAACCCCAGTTACTTGTCTGGCTCTAGTTCCCATGACAGAACATATCACAGGATGTCACAGGGATACACAGGTTTCTTCTTTCTCTAACGGATTCCCTCAGAGCTATGAACAGCTGCATCTTTAGGACTTACCCACCAACCCACTGCTGTACCTTGCACACCCTGGGGACTGTACTGTAATCCCAGAAGAAAGATACCACTCATTTCTCCCACCTCCAAGCCAGGGCAGGGAAGGTTGCCATGCAGGAGAGGAGATACTCACTCGTTGTTTGAATTCAGTCTTCTCCTCCAAGGTCATGGTGTCAGCCTTGGCAATAACTGGGATGATATTCACTACCTTGCTGAGATGTTTCATGAACTCCAGGTCCAAAGGCCGCAAGCTGCAGCCCAAGAGGGAAAAACATGGAAGGGATCACTTTACCCTCCTTGCCTTTCATCCTAATGACTCTCGCAGCATCAGGACATTGGTGAACACTCCCTTGTGCATACCGTGCTTGCTGCCACCATGCTCTCATCTCCTTCTTCCCATCCACCCTGCCTTCCCCACAAGAACACAGGGGCATTTCTCCTGCCCTTGTTATCCTAGACCTTTTCAAGCCCCACAGCACCTGAAGTTAGGCTAAACAGTGGCCAGCCCTGCTGGCAGGATCCCTGGATCCATAACTGAAAGGAAGCAGTGTACGGTATACACAGAGGCACCAAAGGCTTGAGGAAGGATGAGGAACTGTGTACATACGAGTGGCCTGTAGGGGAGATGAAGTAGAGGCAGCAGTGCACTCGCGTGTCTGGAATTCGTTTCTTCCTTGCAATATTCACCTCCTCTTTCAAAAATTTCTCATATTGCTCGTTGATGTATTTCTCAATAGGCTCCCAGCTGTTAAAGTGGGAGAGGGAGATTAATAGACAGGTACAAATTTCTTCATGTTCCTGCCTACAGTGTTCCCAGCTCTGACAGCAGCAAAGCAGGCTCAGGCATATAAAGTATCCACACCAAGCATATTGGCAACAGCAGAGATGTTCAAGAGGTTTTGTAACTTGGCACAGAAATAAGCACTCACCATGTAATATGTGCATGCCCCCAAGCATGGACACAGACCCATGGTATTCACAATCTCACAGCCCCATTACCAAACCCCTGCATGCAATAAGATCCCAGATGCTTTCCAGGGCCAAGTAGATGAGAGCCACTTCATACACCACCTTAATGCCAGCCCTTCTTGGGACACAAGGCCTTGACCTTGTAAAACTCACCAGTTCTCATTGTTGATCTGGTCCCCAAATCCTGGTGTGTCAATCACTGTCAGCTTCATTTTGACACCACCTTCTTCAATGACTGGGGGAGAAATTGCAAATAATCATACTCCTCGCTGGGGACTTGCTCTATCAAGTTTCTGTGTCCTACAAAAGAACAAGATGCTCTGCCCCTCATCCCTGCCCAGCAAGCATGACCAGACCAGGCTGGGTCATGCCTCAACAGTTATGACCACCACTTGCATGTCTGACCCCAAATTTTGGTAATATCTGCACCAAAGCCACCTTACATCACTCTGCCACAGGAAAACAGATTTGTACCCAGTTTGAGGCCCAAAGGTAATATGTACCTTACACAACTTCTGCTCCCCTCTAATGTATCATCCTGAGTCTGAGATGATGCTTTTTACCCTGCACCATTGTAGGAGTTGGGCTGATGCTTTGCCATGAGGAGGTGTGCTCTACCAGGCTTGGGATGGGACCCACCAATGCAACTGGTATAGATTATTCAGTGTCTGCAGCAAGGCTTGATCCACACATGCAGACTAATGTCTTAGCAGAAGAAACATCTATAACTATTTTTCTACCCCTCACTTCTAGCTGTGGCATTAGTGGCACTGCTGTTTAAGGAAACCCTTGCTTGACTCTGAGGCCATCCAAAACTGTCTTTTAGCTTCCCATGGAGAAAGGGCTGCCTAATACCAAAGAACTATTTGTGTAAACTACTGAGATCTTCTGCAGGACTGTGATGAAGCATCAGTATTGCTTCCACCCCAGCAGCCTGGCTCTTACCATGTCCAATGGCTTTGATCTCCACTGTCTTGGGGATCTTCTCTTCCCGGTTCCAGCCTGAAGACTTGCGGCTCACCTGGGATTTGAAGAGGGTGTTTACCAACGTTGACTTTCCCAGACCACTCTGACCTAAGGATTGCAGAGAGGAAGCTTGTGACTTTTACCACAGCCTGGTGATGATAGCAGGCCCAGGGGATGGAGCCAGGCTGGCAGGGGAAGGGGCTGTAGGTATCTCCTTGCCTTGTGCAGGCTCTCCTTTCCCTCAGAGCAAGTGCTATCTGCTCCCTCGTGCCCTCCCCACAGGGCTCGCTCTCCCACCTGGCCTCAGAGGACATTCCCTGGCCATGGTTCCCAGTTCCTCAGCTGGTCCCTGCCTACCTACAACCATGATGTTGAAGTCAAAACCTGTCTTCATGGTTTTCTTGCGCATCTGCTCAATGATGGTGTCAATACCGATGTAGCCCAGCAAGCTGGCATTAATGCCCATGGGTTTCATTGGTACGACTGGTTTTTGCCGTGGCTCTGGGACCACCTCAGACATGGCTGCTTCAGTTTTGCTCTCCCCTGGTCCTGCATAGGAAGAAAGATTGAACAATCTTCATTGAGATGTAACAACAACCTCCCTACTGACCCGTCACAGCGACTGAGGGCAACTTTGAGCCATTTCAAGGCCTACTGAGGACAACCGAATGGCAAGATTTTAGCGGTAAAGCACTTCATGGAGGAGCATCTACTTGAGTTTCCAGCACACTCTTCTATGCACCACTATGGACAAGGACATGAATAAATGTTCACTGAGCACGCAGCGTATCCACAGCTACATCCAATCACCAGGAGCAGATCCAGTGAGCCTGGCTGGGCTGCTAATTGGGTGCCCAAAGCTCTGTGTATGTCTCCTTGTTTTTGTCTCACAGTTCTCCACAGTATCACCAGTGCTTTTCCACTCCAAGTTTACCATGAAATTTGAGATGGAATAGACTCAAAAAACTATCATGTGCCAACTTTCAAAAACTATCATGGCATTGAAACAGATTTTGAGATGTACTGCAGAGACTTGCAAGCTTGGCCCTTATCAGGGGTGGATGAGCTACTGGCTGTGCTGTGCAGGCTGAATTACTCAGAGGAAAGCAGTGGTGGAAGTGAAAGCATGGCCATGATCTCTGTGCTTGCCTCCCACTCACAGACCAATGGTTTTTGTCATGCTCAAGAAACTAATCGTCATGATCTTAAAAAAATATTTCTGCACCTTTCCCTCCTCATCTCTCCCTCCTCACTTCTCCCACGTAAAACAAACAGGCAAAAAGAAGGGCCCTGAGGGCTTTCTAGCCTCCCTGACTCTTTTTCTGTGATGGCACTCATTGCTTGGGGCAGTCCTTGCTCATTGACGTATCTCCTTCTCTTGTCTCATTAGTGAGCAGCTTCCACTGCTGGCAGGAAGCTGGGGGTTCAGAGAGGACAGGACATTGAAGAAAAGCTGTAATTGGTGGGGAAGGGAGGCATGAGGGATAAATCTAGAAAGAAAGATGACAGGGATGGGAATCAAATCCATTTCATATGTAATCCAGTTGCAAACTAGAGCCTCTTCCGTTCTAATTACTTGACTCCTCCATGCTTTGTCTCATTTTCCAGAAGAGAGACAACATGTATTTTTGCTTGTTAAGCACTCCATTTGTTTTGGATGCCACTTCTGCTCAAGTATCTCGCACTAAATTATCCATTTCCATCATTTTGGCAGTTTTTTTCTCCTCTCAGCAGAATCCACTGGCTGCAGAGAAGGACATGAGCAGCCAGGCAGGTGACTGCCATTCGGTGGGTGCACACGCCCCTCTTGGCAAGGAATATGACTCAGAGATCATTCGGCTTGGAACACTGATGGCACCAATCCGGGATCCCTGTGACAGTTCAGCCAGGCCAGGCAGAGACAGGCTGGGGAGAGGTCAGAGAGATTTTGTTCAAGGACAGGGTTACACTGCAGCAGACTCCATGGCTAGCTGGGGACCCTGCCTGGCATTCCCACACCAGAGCCCCTATGCAGACACAAGAGCTAATCTACATGGTCAATATTTTAGATTTTACATTTTACATTTTATATAAGTCGTAATATATATCATGTGCTAAGGAAAGACCTTGTGGAAGGGCCACCCTTGGCAGGGAGAAGGATACCTCCACCCAGCTCCTTTTACACTGCTTGGAAAGCATTTTATTTTAAACTGACAGAAAGGATCTTTCCTCTGTGTGAGAGGATGGTAGCACATCCACTCATGCACAGCACTGTGGGTAACATGTGAAGGCTCTTGTACTAGCTCTGTTCCACCTTGCCCTCATAGAAGAGGTTAGCGGGAGGATATCCCCCCTCCTGCTCTTTCCCACCGAGTGAGGGCACCCTGAGCTATCATCACCCTCTCCTGAAGCAGTGAGCAGCACCCTGGGGGGACCAGAGCGCAAAACATATCGTTGGCTTGAGCCAGGCTGGCAATTTGGAGGACCTCAGACTGCCGGGCAGCTGCTGGAGGAGGCAGCCTGCTGAGCCGAGTGCTTCTCAGCTGCAATCCTCTCTTACACCCATCACAACTAGTCTGTGCCTTTCCTGCTGATGAAGCATCCCTCGAGGCTCCTGTTGTCTTTTCCCAGCTTTATCAAAGCTGGTGCCAGCCAGGAAAGCCCATCTCTCTGGTACAGCACAGAAGGCCAGGCTAGCCAGTCCTCCTGTACCCTGCCCTTCACTTGTCCTCTCCCAGGCTGCCCCACATGTATCATGATACCACATGTATCATGGTCACATGGCTGTGTCCTCAACCTGCTGCAGCATCCTCCAGTATGCACTCCACACAACTCTGCTGGTGTCCCAAACACAGGAAGAAGAGAGAGACAGATAATGATGAGGGTGGCCCCAGTGAGGCACTTGGCTACTGTAGTCAGTGGTGCCAGATAAACCCTGGAGAGTGACAGGGAACAGGCAGCAGGAAAGCCCAGCTAACCAGCTGTAGGGGATGGCTGCAGGACCTGGACTGTGGGCTGTGACTCCTTTGCTGCCTGGGTGGTAGCTTGTCCTCAGGGATTGTACTGCCCTCTCCCTTATTCCTACAACCCTTGTTCTTACACAGGGAGGAAGAGGAAGGAGGGAATTTGCTGGCAACCTCAAGGCTCACTAAGAGGTTTGTACCCCATCCCTCAGCCTCACCAAGGGAAGCTTTGTCCAGAACCAGCAGACGTTGCTAACTGCTACAGACATCACTGTATGTTGCCATCCCTTTGCAGGCTTCGCTGCTAGAGCCAGGAGCTTGCAGTGACTGGAGCAGATACTGTTTTTCAGAGTCAGGTTCCTGGGCAGATGTAGAAAAGATCTGAGACCAGGAGAAAAGATCTCCAGAAGTCTCCTTAAATATATTTCCTGGATTTTATATCTGGATATTCAAGGTGTCAGGGTAAGCAACCTCCGTTTCTGCTCTTGGCCACTTGCCTTCCTCTCTATGTGGAGTGCCTTCTCATTCAGCCTCATGCAGGGAAGTCCCCATTTTGCAGAGATTACCCAGGGGTTCAGCTTTCTGCACATGATTTTCCACCTCTTGATTCCCACAGATAAACCCAAGGAACCAAATGAGGCGCAGCCTGCCAGGGAGGTCAGGGTGTGCAAAACCGAGATCAGAGCTTTGAGGCACCCTGAGATGTGAGACCCTGAAACGTGCCTGCCAGCCCCTCTGGGAGTGGCTCTGTTTTGTGTCCATTAAAGCTAATGCTGCTAGGAAGCCTCCTGAGCGCTCTGAGTGGCTGGTTAAGGGGCGACATTATGTGTCCAAGGCACATCCCTTAGCCCTTCCAGCCGTTCCCTGTCATGAATGCATGATAGGGCACTACAGCCAGTAAGGCTGATAATGAACAGAGGGCTAGCCAAGGTTAACCACTTACATCCGCTGATCCCACGGCCCCCCTTTTCCCTACTGCTTTGTTCTGTGTGCTAAGTGAAGCTTATTTAAGAGGACAGTTGCTGGCGATACCCACAGGACTGAGATCTGGTAGGAGGTGGCCCAGGCTGGGCTGGGCTTTCAGGGAATAATATCTGGCTCACAGTAGATGCTCCACTCGGCTCTGGAGCAAGGAGAAGTGCACTGCAGCATTTGGGGCTGGGACAGGCAGGACCAGAAGCACAAGTGCCCAGAGAGGTCCCCATGTTCCCAGCTAGGTTCTGCTTCTGACACCCACTGACCCACCCCAGAATCTCTCCCTGGAAGTCTGGCATATGTGGTCAGCAGCAAACACCCGTACTGCAGCTCATCCTTCATGCCTACCTCTGACATTCTCAGCAGCTGCGTGGGGACAGAGGTGGTGCTACAGGTCCCTTAGGGGCTCAGGTAGTGGGGAGTACCATGTACTATGTTCTGATAACCCAGATACAGTAGCATCCCCTCCCCCTGCCTTCCCATCCTTTGTCTGAGTGGCAAGTGGGAGGGAGGGCTGCAAACAGTGCTAACCACAACCCAGCTTCCAGCAAGAAAAAGCTATTTAACCCCCATGTAACACATGGATGCACTCGCTGCCACTCTCCTTCCGTGTGGCGCAAGGTTGTCTCCTGCCAGTTGGAGGTGGTGGTCCACACATGCATCTCACCTCAGCCCCTTCCACCCATGTGGCGCTGGACCCACAGTTGCACTCCCTGCCAACATGGAAGAGGGAGAAGGGACGGGTTCATAGCCTGAAGTCAGCTGGCAGAAGGGGGCCCTTAGCAGGTGATGCCAGGTTCCCAGGAAGGAAAGCAAGCAGCTGCTTCAGTAGCACAGCCACCTTGGAGCTTGCAGGCAGTGGGATATGCTCCTTGCTTCAGATCTGCAAAGGTGCTAGACTGAGCATCTCTCCACTGGAAAAATACCTTTCCCCTTCAGTTTCTGTGATGGACCTCAGGGTACTTCTTCCAGCTGTGCAGGGCAATGTCTGAGCCATGATGGATGCACTGCCTGACCTCAGAGTACAGAACGGAGCCATTTTTCTTACCATATCTTTTTGCCTGGTTTGAACATCATCTCAGTCCCCTCAGCACTCTGCAGAAGGCATGGGCAGGAGCCTGGCTGCAGTGGAATCTAGGGCAGTATGTGCCGAAGCCTCTCTGGAGATGCAGAAGCTGGAGGTGAAGGGACTGGATCCGCAGCCCAGCTGCCCCAGCCATATCGCAGGTGCTGCTCTCCAGCCGTGCAGTCCTTACCCCGTGGCCCAGGTCACCACCTGGGGGGCATGGCTATATCGCAAGGTGGGAGGATGCTGAGCACCCCTGGGCCAGGGTACCCACACCACCGCAGCTGCCTGTGCCCCTGCCCGCATGCCTGCCGGCTCCTCCGCAGATGCTCAGGGAGCAGTACAGGACATCCCCAAAGCCCCCGCAGCGACTGCCTGTCACTGGCAAGGGACAAGCCTGGAGCCGAGCACCTTGTGGGCTTTCCCCAGCCCTGGACCAGCTGGGATTATCTGTTTCTTTCAGAGCAGCGCCTGGCGCCAGCTACTCCCCATTAGCACCACGGCTGGGCTGGCTCCTTCTTCATACGAGACTACTGCCACCGAAAGAAAAAGATGAAAGACAAAGCAAGGACTGCTTTCCCCTGGTGCCCTTCAGGATTATCCCTCCCCCGTGGCCAGAGCTGGGCAGCGTAGGGGCACGGCGGAGGGTGCCTGCACACAAAGCCCCAGAGGTGCTCCTCTGGCGTTTCCCAGCCCTGCCGAGCCCGGAGCATCCTACCTTTGAACATGAAGCTTCCTTTGTCTCCGAATCCTCTCGGAAGGGGGTGGGTCTCCCCCCACTTTTCTAGCCTACTGCCGATGAAGCAGCACGGAGAGCTACACGGCTCTGCTTGCTTTTACCTTTCTCTTTCTTCCCTGGGTCCTCTTCTCCCTCCCTCTCCTTCCCTTCCTTCTCCAGTGGCTATTTCAGCAGAGCGGGGATGCTGGTGCTGCTCCTGCTGCCATCGTCATGTGACCTGAATATTAAACATCTCCGCAAAATCTCCCCCCTCCCCGCGCACCCTCCCCCGGCTCCATCCCAGGCCCCCGGCTCCATCCCAGGGCCCTGCCAGCCTCCCTGCCTTGTGGCCGCGGGGTCGGAGAGGCCACTGCCGATGGGGCCCCCATGGCCCGGAGTGGCTCCCTTTGCACACCCACACTACACAGGCCTTTTCTTGCCCCTTTCCCTCCCAATTCCCCCGCGTTTTCAGCATCTCTGTTTGTTTAGGGAGGGGCATATTTAACCCTTCGCAGTTTAGCTCCGGCAGGGCTGAGAAAGGACGTTCTTTGCCCCTAGGTATGTTTTGGGTTCAGGGGATTACAAGCTCTCCTTCTGCTTTCCTGGGAGGAGGAAATTTGGAATTTTTTAGTTCATCAAATGCGATTTGCCCTTCAGCTCTGCTTGAGGAGGTGTGAGAATCCTTTTCTCCTCCGATACCATGATTTCTAGCTGCCAGCCTGTGGCACAAAGGCAGAGCCAGCACTGTCCCTCCTGTGCACGGGTGTGTACATGCGTGTGTGCATGCATGTGCACATGCATGTGTGTGTACACATGCGGGGAGCAGGGAGAGGCTCTTCCCCTTAGGCCATATTAGGGTACACAGGTCACATATGTATGCACTGGCAGGCACGTGTGCCTGGCAATACCCATCTGCATGTGCCCATGCATGGGGAGCCTCTGCTTGCACCTTTGGATGGGGATGCCCTTTTCCCTTTTTGCATTTCCTTGTCCTGCATTTGTGAGTGCTGGCTCCACCAGGCACTGTGTCCTTGCCATGCTGTGCTGGGACACCAACATCTGGGAACGCTCTGACCCTCCCCTTGGTGGGATGACAGGAGCACCCCTTCAGGGCTGTCCCCATCTGTCACTCCACCACGAGGCTGCACCCTGGGTGGAGGCCAGGCTGTGGGATGCCTGGCAGGCTTGGCAAGGGTTTGGGGTGCAAATTTTTGCAATGCTCGCGCTCTGGAACTAAAAAGAAATTGCATCTGCTGCAGGTCATGGGAAGATTTAGAATACTTAGAAATCACCATCAGCAGTTACCCAGGTTGAGCAGTTGACAAACTGGCTGCCTCCAGACAGATTAAGGGATAGATGGGCATCCTGGCACTCACCCCTCCTGCTTGGTGACCACAGCTGCCTGTTTTCCTGCTGAGTGCCAGGCTCACAAACACATGGGCTCTCCTCCCACCTGCTGTTGCCCACCCATACTCGCGGTGGGGGTCAAGGGGAAACCTCTCCCAGCAGAGGAAGCCCCATCTTCTCCCACCTCTCCTGAAGGGTCCTGCACCCCTTAGTGCTTCCCTCGCCCATGCCCAGCCCACCCCGTCGGCAGAGACCCACCGGAGCGTGGTGGGGCACAGGTCACTCCCATCTTCGCCACCAGGGTGTCTTCAGCCCCTGCAGAGCCGCCGTGTCGCTGGGGCCCCTCAGCCGCTGTGGGCCGGGGGCGAGGGGGGATGGGGGTGACAGGGGCGAGGCCCCGCAGACGCTCCCAGGGGGGGCCCCCGCCTCGCCCGGCAGCCCGGCGCAGGGTGACCGAGAGGCAGCTCCGCTTCGTGGAGACACTGGCACCAAGGGGGCTGTCCCGCCGCCGGGGGGGGCCCGGGATGCGGCTGGGGCCACTGGGGCTGCCTGGGGCGGGCAGGCAGCTGCGGTGAAGGGCCATGTCCTCCTCCATGGCGGTTGGCAGCAGGCTGGAAGCAGCGATGTGAGGGCAGGGGATTGGTGGTTCCAGGCCAGGTTGAGGGACCCAGGCCTTCTCTGCTCTTGGGGGCTGTGGTGTCTCGGGGTGCAGAGCTCCCTGGAGCTTGAGCCCCCACCTCCAGCCCTGTCCAGCCATCCAGCCCGCCTCCAGCTGGGACAATGGGGCCCTTGTACCCTGCATGGCACACTCCCACGCTGGGTGCCATGGCTCCTCCTGCCCCTGTCCCAGCACCTTCCTGCCCTCTGCCCCCAGCAGCCCCACACCACGGGCAGCCCCACACCATGGGCAGCCCCACACCACAGGCAGCCCCACACCACGGGCAGCCCCACACCATGGGCAGCCCCACACCACGGGCAGCCCCACACCATGGGCAGCCCCACACCACGGGCAGCCCCACACCACGGGCAGCCCCACACCATGGGCAGCCCCACACCACGGGCAGCCCCACACCACCACTCCCTGACCTGGTCCCATGGGTGGAGGTGAAGGAGGAATGCAGACCCACCAGGTCAGGCCTGTGCTGCCTGCTCCTGCGGACAGCAGGTACCATTTAAAAATAAATAAATTAAAATCTCTGAATATTTGAAATATTTTCCCTTGCTCTACAATTGCCCCCCCCTCCCTCAAATGGATTATTCCAGTGCAACAATTTGTATCCTCCTGCAGATGTTCAGTGGTATCTTGTTGGGTGTTTGTTTGAAGTCAATGTTTCTTTCCCTTATTCTGATTTTCTTTTGCTTCTTTATTATTCTGATTGTTTCTTAATTTTGCCAGCTTTGGGGCATTTTCAGGTTCAAGAGAACACCTACTGCAGGGATCCAGCTTGCTACTCTACACCTTCCTTACTATAAAAGACTTTGAAGGGCAACAAAATAAACAGAGAGAAAGGGAGAAAGGTGTTTTGGTGGGAAGGGATGAGTACACACATGGTTTGGTGGGCAAGTGAGAGCAAAGAGAAGGAGAGACAGGCATGCATAGCACTCACAACACGGCTGAGATAATGCTTGCCTCCCTTCAGTTGGCCAGGGCCGAGGGAAGTGGAAGGGGAATCACCATCCAGTGACCCACAGCAAGCCATAGGGAATGCTGGTGGAAGGCAGGACTCAGGGCAGTTTGAGTTCTGTGCTTGGGCAAAGAGATAGAAAAGGTGGAAAAGACCAACCTGATACTGTGTAGTATTTCCAGCACTAAGTATCTTCTCTGATGCTTTATGCCCTTTAATTCAGTGTCTGTGGCTATTTATCTCTCCCCTGAGGTCTCTCTGGCTACAGAGGTCCCACAGCGGAGAAACAGTCTCAGTTTTCAGGCAGCATTTGCCTTTGGCTTAATTATTCCCAGATAGCCAGGCAGCATAGCTGGCACAGGAACCAGGCAGATGAAGACCTGCCCTGCTGTAAAGGAAACCTCACTGCAGACTGGTCCTTGCTGCCTACCTAGAGCGGGAGGAAGGCAGCTCCTGGGGGGAACAACAGGAAAACAAAGTGTCAGCCATACAGTTTGTCACACACTTTTATTCCACAGGGGAGGGCTCTGATGATGTTGGCCATAAAGTCTTTCAGAGCCATGGAAAACACCTGGCTTTACACTGAATGCATTAGTGAACAATGCAAAACACAAGTCAGAGGGGATGAACAATTAGTTTCCCTCTAGTCCATCCCTCACTTGTTTGTTTTCTTCTTTTGCTCTGTTTCTGCATCAAGTTGTGGACAGAGTGGAAGTGAAAACAGGCAGGACAGCATGCAGAGGAGGACACAGAAGAGTGGAGGGGGGTCCCCTGTGGGTACAGGCTCCCCTTCCCATGGGGGTGGTTTAACTTGTCCCTGGCTGCTCCAAGCTCCTCAGTTCCAGCACAGAGGTTTTTATTGCTACCCCACGGCTCAGCTGTGTTTGTTTGCAGGGCAGTCCCACTTATGAGGGAGTCAAGATGAGGAAGCAGATTTCCAAGCTGGAAATATGGCTGTGATGTGCCAGAGGGCAGGAGCTGTGAGCCACGCAGCCAAGGGTGGCATGTCAGACCATGCAGCCCACACCCATGGCATTTCCCTTTTGCAGGCCTAAGTCACCAGAGTACAAAAATATGCCTGTCTAGAGCTGCTCTTTGAGTCATTGCTTGCCAGGGTGAGTGATACACTGGGGACAGGAGTAGTCTTCTATATTCCTCACTGCACTTCCCTGATGAGTGAGACTCCCCAGGTAGGGTACTTGCATCACAGTCTATTTGACTGAATGAAAGAATCCTGACTTGTCCCCCGTCTGAAACAGAACCAGCAAGCTCTTGCCAGTGTGCCTGGGTTTGGAGCAGAAGAGAATGGTAACACAATTGCAATCCGGTGTTTAAAATATCCCAGAAAGACCTAGGATATTTGCAGGATGTCCTGACCTATTCCTTAGAGCTAAAAATTAACTTTCATCCTCAGGGAATTACCAACTTTCAGGATGCACCTGCGCTTTGAGCCTTTGCTTGCCAGCGCAAATGAAGCGTTGGGCACAGGAGTAATCCCACTCACTGTATTTCCCCACATCACTTACTCAAAGCAGCCCAATGAACTCTGCTCCTTTCTCTGGGAATGGAGGAGAAAACTTCCACTGACAGGTTCACAAGTGAGGCTGAATAACACAAGCCCATCCAAGAGCTGTGGCAGATTTGGGCAGCTGGCCTGAGGAAATCCTACTACCAGAAGGAGCACATAGCCAGCACAATGGAAGGACACTGGAGATGTGCATCACCAAGATACTGGCTGGCCCAGGGGATGTCAGAGGATGCATGGGCACATGCATATCAGATGGTTAGCACCGGCTAACATACTTGTGATATGCAGGAATGGGGTACACAGGACCCCTCTGGGGCCACAGCATTCATAGGTAGCACTGCTGCACCTACTGTATCCAAAGGATGGGTGTTGGGATGGGAGGGGAGGTGACACAACCTCCTACCACAGGCTCAGAGCTCTCCCAAACTTCCCTGCGCACACTGAGCTGGGATGGCAGGGAAGGAGAAGATGTGCATGTCCCTGTTAGCCCCGGCGTCACAGCTTCAGTCATCACTTTGGTGACCAATCAGCCCCAGGACAGTGCAGGATGTTTATAAACATGGGATTTTGTTCCAGGCCCACGGTACACAGCTTGGGTCCAGAAAGCAGAGGGGGTACAATGGCAGGCTCAGGACCCCTTCTCAGAGACATGCAGTGAAATAGGGGGATGCTTCACAGTTTTGTTGGGATGACAGTTAAAGGAGATCCTATCTATGTCATAGGGCTCTGGACCACAGGGGACTGAACAAATGCAAGATACGTATTTCCCAAACTATCCCATCTCACTTGACAACAAAAGAGCAGGTCAGGCAGGTAAGGAGAGGTTTATGTGATGAACCTGACAGCACCCCTTCATGGAGAGCTGCAGAACATTCTCAGCTTGACAGAGGACTTGGATAAACCTCTCTAGTAAAGACCTTTAATTTGAATGTGGTGTATCCGTATTGGATGGATGGATTGATGGATGGATGGATGGATGGATAGTCTCCATCTCCCAGACAGAAACAAAAGTGGTGTGCCTTTAGCAGAGATAAGGGCAATCAGTCTCTGGGGCTTGCTGAGCCCTTGGTCCCTCTACACAGAGCTTCAGCAAGCTTACCATCCCAGCACCAAGGAGGTCCTGTGAAGAGCTCAGCTGAAGCAATGATCTGTGTTGAAATCCCATTTACTTCCCACTGAATATTCCCTGGACTTAAACAAATTGGGTAAGATTTAACTTAGTGAATAGGAGTAAAAGGTTCTGTATCCATGCGCAAGACTGGTACCCCACAGAGACCGTTCTTATTGAGGGTCATGTTGAGATGCCAGCTCAAACTCAGATGATTAACAAGGGATGATTCATTTGAGTAGTTCATCAGTTTTGATCATGGGGAGAAGCAGAAGTCCTTGGCTGGGTTAAGAGCTGTGAGCACATGGGGAGCCCCAAGTCTACAGTGCCACATAAATCTTTACTGAGAAGCAAAGGGGCAGAATGGTGAGCAGTGAGTACAAGATCCAGATCAGCAAAGTGATGACCAGCCCCACTTGCATCAGGTCAAGACTGTCATCTCTACTGAGGCTTGTGATCTCCTGTCCACTCAGGAGAGACTCTTCTGGATGTGATGGCAGGAAATCAGACCTCAGGCACCCCAAAGGCCAGGTTGTCCCGAATCATCAATGTCTTTCGAAGGTCTCGTTCCATGATCGGCCTCTGTGTTCGCCACTTATGGGCTTCTTGGAGTCCTGGCTCAAAGTAGTAAATGCAAGCCCCAAAGCCCACCAGGATGAGAATGGAGATCATCAGATACACGGGCACAAACCAATCCAAGAAGTGGGGCATGGCTGCCAGAGAAAAGCAGAGAAAGCTCATGCAGTGGGAGCACCCAAAAAACATCTCCACTAAGATTCATCACAAGATATCTGCCTCATCAGCAGTGCACAGACTCCCTGCACCCACCCTCACAGCCCTCCTGCAGCCAGTTCATGCTTGGCTGCACACCAAGGCACCTCATCCATTGGGAAAGTCACAGAATGGGATTCCTGCTCCCTCCCCCGACAGGGAGTTGAGACTGCATGTCCCAAGTTCTGCTGCCAGAGATTAGAAGTTGGCAGCAGGTAAGTACAGCTGCTTCTCATCTCCTGCTTGAGGGAAAATCTGCTTCTCCTGACTCTCCATGACCCCATCAAATTCCCAGTCTCAGCTGGTTTGGCTTGGAACTGAGCCCTCCCTTACTGCACCTCTATTTAATGTCCTTTGCCAGGGTTTAGGAACATTGTGGTGCCTGGTTCACTCACACTAGTCTGTGAGCAGAGCTGAGATCCCTCCACCACATCAGCCACTGGGTAGTGGGAGACACTTACCGGGAGCAGCTGGTCTGTCTTGCCAAGAGCCCCTTGCCACACAGGAGTAAGGTGAGTCCAGAGCAGCGTTGCCCTGGGGAACACAAAACAACACACCACAGGATTGCTGTTGACCCATGGGTTAAAAATGAGTGAGCAAGAAGGAGCAAACAATTCCTTGTCCATCTGTCAGGGCTGAAGATTTCTGGAGGAGTGGACAGATGGGGCCCCAGCCTCACAACCTGCTGGTGCCCTCTCCCCACCATTATGGCCCTGCTGATGCTGTTCTCTGGGAAGACACCTTGACTTGGAGAGTTAAAATCTGTAAACGGATCATGTCTGTGCCCATCCTTTATCCCCATCCTGCAGGAGAGAGAGAGCAACCCAGATTGCAACTCACAAAGGCGCCCAACTTATCCAACTTCCTGCTGCTTGCTCTTGCTCTTGCCAAGTGTGGGGTCATGCAGGGACAGAAAAGGGGATCAAGAAGCATACCCTCCAAAAAGCACAGCTATGGCCTCCCTGGGTTGGTTTGTTTTAAACTGTGAATGTGCTGCTTGTTGCAGGGTACGATGGATTAAACCAGGGACTCTCAGGCTTCAGAAAGCACAACAGTGTTGGACTCAGGCACAAAAATTCTGTCCTGAAGGGAGGCTTTCCATAACCCTGATCGCTCTGTGGAGGTGATGAAATGCCTCTTAATTTCAGCTGAGACAGAGTAAGGACAGAGCTGCACCTATGTCAAACTCTTGATTTTCCAGACACATAAAAGGTGTCACCTGTCACTGTCTCCCACCTCACTCCTCTGCCGATAACTATGTGTCTTCACCTCCCTTGAATGGGGACAATTGAGGGGAGACTGAAGAGAGCTCTGAGGTGGCCTGTAATGCTGCTGCCTTCTCCCTTAATGAGGGCTGGGCTTTTTTTTTTTTTTTTTTAATGCCACAGCCATTAGTAGTTTCTAGTGGGACCAGCAGCATTTATCTGTGAGACATTTCTTGCAACAGGAAGGCCTGCAGCAGGAAATGTGAGGTACATCTCTACTCTCTGAATGACTGCTTTTTTGTCACAGGATTAGATCTGAAACAAGCTGCAATTCTTATGACCACAAGCAAGAAATTGCCAACACTGCAAAAAAGCCTTATTTACTCTCACTTATTGGCATGAATGTTGGTATTTAGCAATGACAGAGGGGTCCTCAGTGGATTTTGCCTCCTCCTATCATGTTCTTTGGCTTTTAGCAGTCCTTGGTTTTGCTACACACAGTGCTGCAACTTCCAGACCTATTGAAAACTGAGGTTCTGGAGGACTTTTTCTGTCTCCCTCTCAGTTATTCACATCTTCCTTTTGCCAGGCCCTTGCTCCACCTGTTCAAGTGCAACAGGATGGGAAGATGCAGCCCTGGCCTCTATCTGGCCAGAGCAAAGGGGCAGTTTGGGTGCTGCACCTACCTCTTCATGGCTGCCTCTGCCTTCCTCGAGTAAGTAACTGGTAAGGAAAGCTCCCACCACAGCTTGCAATAACATCAGAGACGTGTTGTAGGGGAGCTGTGGAACTTTCCTTGCTCAACTCATCCCAAGGGACCATATAGGGAATTCCTCAACAGGAGTCAGGCCTGAGCTCCAGGTTTGTCCAGAAGCCCCTCAGCACAGGTTTCCTACATGCTCTGCAGAAGTAGTTCCTTCACACCCCCTGCATCCTCAGCTGCTGCTGCAGACAGCCCAGGGGGAACAAGGCTGCTGCAAACCCCTTCTCCAGAGGTGCCCCAGCTGTTGATACCCATCTCCAGCTGGCAACAGCAACAGGCAGGGTTAGGGACCCTGGAAAGGTGACTTTGGCTTGGCACCCCTGGAGTGACTGGAGGAAAGCTCTTTTCCTTCCCATATCATCTGCTTTCCAAACATGGGAGTGAATCTGCCATCCAAAAAAGCACCACAATAAAAAGCAGCCCTACAGACTTCCCAATTCATCATTCTTCCATTACTAACAGAGTCAGCATTTTCCATCTCTTTGCCAGCAACCTATTCTTCAGTCTACTTGCTATGCAGCCCTCACCTCGTGCCTCATTCCCACACTGCTCACCCATCCTTGCCCCCTCAAGGAAGGGTCCTCACCACAGCCAAGCTGAGTGCTGGACAAGGTGTCAGCACCTCCCCAGCCTCTGCAGTGCTGGCCTGATGAAGCA
This sequence comes from Pitta sordida, assembly GCA_013390025.1. Lineage (NCBI taxonomy): Eukaryota > Metazoa > Chordata > Aves > Passeriformes > Pittidae > Pitta > Pitta sordida. The sequence continues at coordinate 193,369 of WEKX01017597.1, read as the reverse complement.
ACTTGCTTTTGTCAGGTGCATGAGTAGATTCTAGCTGCAAATGCTGAAAAGAGGGAGTTCCATTCAAAGACACCAGCTTTTTGGAGCAGTTCTGCAGATAGGGCCTTAACCCTTGCTGGACCAGCTGATCTCAGTGTCCCATTTTGCAGTGGGACATCCAGGTCCCCTGAAAGACACAAAAGAGTCCTTGGTCTTTCATCTCAAGGAGTATGCCATATAGGTGCACTGACTGACCCTTTATAAATCAATGTCACTCCAGCTGCTCACCTTCAATGCCATGGATCCCCCATGCTTCCTCTCACTGCCCCTCAAGGTGCCATGGCTACACCTATGATGGGAGCCCCAGGGAACACACTACAAACGGCAGGGCAGAAACTGCTTGGGGGAAGCTGGGAGCAGGGTGCCAGGACACAGGTAACTTTGGGTACAAAACCCTCCCATATGCATGCTTGGGAACACAACCCAGATTGCAGTGTTACCAGCCGTGGGCTCACCACAACTGCAGAAGATCCCCCCAGGACTGGGCAGGTCGTATCTTGGAGCAAGGAGCTGCCCACGGCTGGGGACCCAGAAATGACCTCGCTCCCATGCACTGCATACCCAACAACCACCTGCTACCTGCCCTGCCACCTACCTCCTTCCACGGATGCAGGGAGACGGTACGAGGCTGCTCTGTCCGGCATCTGCAGGAGCCCTGCTGGGATAAGTCAGGCTCCTTTGCCGGTCAGGCAATGGCAGGGAGAAGGGATCCCGCTCCGGGATTGCTGGGCGACAGCGTGAGGCGACAGGCGCCGATGGGCGGGAGGCAGGCAAGGAGGGAGGGATGGCGGGAGCAGCCTTGACGGGCGGTGGGGAGGACAGGGAGCCAACACCGCGGTCTCATTGCGCACCCGGGCTCCCGGGGGCTTCCCCCACTGCCTCCCCGGCAGCGCCAGCCCCGCTCCAGCCTCCCCAGGGCACCCCACCGCCGGCCTGCCCTCCCACACAAGGACGGATCGTCTGCAACCAACTGCATCCCGGCGCGAGGAGGGGGAGCGTTTTAGCAATGGTCGCTATGGCAACGAGCTTCCCCAGCTCAGCCGCACATGGTACCCGGGCCAGAGCCACGGGAGAGGTGACCGCGGGATGCTCTCCCTCCTCCCGCATGATCCGCAGTCCGGGCTGCAGCCCCGGAGGAGGAGAAATGCCCGGGCAGACGTGCGTGAGCTCGGGCTGATGAACATGGATGGGATGTTAAGGCTCCACGGTGTGTCCAGCCCAGGGTCTGGGGGCTGGTGGTTTGTTGGCAGCAGGATGGAGGCAGAGAGAGGGAGGGTGGAAGAGGGCACGAAGATTAGTACTTCCTTTAGAGGTTTCATATAAAAAAAAAATAACCAACACCTTGATCAAGAAACAGGAAAACATCGCTGTCTGAAGTACTATTTTTGCTTTCAATTAAAAACCTCGTTTCCTAAATCCACGCTTGGTTCTGTCATTGATGCTGTTGATAGGAGAGCTTTTCTTAAAATATTTTCAGCTTTTCAGCAGCACAGAAATAGGAACCAGGAGTTATTTTGGTTTGTTGATATTGTTTGTGTTTTGGGATTGATTGGTGTTTTGGGTTTTTTGTGTACACATGGGAATTTTCACCATGACCCAGAAGTTGTTTAATGCAAGAATGTTTTAACAAAATCATAAACAACTGTATCCAGCTCCCAGAGTTATCTGGTCTCCTGCCTGTGCTCTCCAGCTCTGCCCATTTTTAGTCACTTCAATTAAGGCCCTGCAGATGTGCCACAGGGTGGTTGTAAAGGCTGAAGGGTTAATAGTATCTACCAAATTGTCTGAGCCCCAGCTCTGTGCCTGTTACACTCCTATGCCTCAGGAGCTGTGAGATTTGAGGTTTGGCTTCCTAGTATGTTGTATATTTCAGGTACAAATGGTTCTGTCCAAGGATCAGACGTTCTACAAAGGGTCTGTCACCTGGTCACCCATCAGTGCAGAGACAGGGCTGTGGTGGGAGCCACTGGCTTCCTCATGGACACTGTGCAAAGATGTGTAAGATCCCCTCATCATCACCAGCCAACTGTCCCAGCTCTCTGTCCTAGGTCACCCTGTGGGGACACCAAAGCCATTGTGTCCATCAGTCTGCAACTTCACCTTGGGTTTAAGCTTGGGCTTAATGCCAGCATGCTGCTCATGCAGCCAAAGCCCCAGAACAGTAAGAGTTTTGACTCACAGGGTCATTTTCTGCCCTGGCTCACTTCCCTGCCATGCAAGCACTGGGAGGGCATGAGAAGGAGCCGGAATCACCTCTTCCTGCAATCACCACCACAGCAGTGGGCTTGCACAAGTCATGATGTGACAGCCTCACTTTCTTCAAGCAGAACCCCCCCCAAGATAAGTCTGAAGCACCTTTGGAGGCAGCAAGAAATAAGCACTGGGCTTTGTGCTGCTGGGGCTGGGACATTCTTGTAGACCCCATGGCTCTAAAACAGCTGCTGGCTGCCTGTGAGAGGGCTCTCAGGTGCTGTCGCATCCTTTGGTTTCTAACAGGAGCTGTAGCAGCGAGACAGCTCCAGGCACCAATGTGCCAGGACAGCTCAAACTGTATGGAAACACTTCAGCTGCAGTTCAGCTTTCACCTTGGATAAGGCTGCTGTGCCACTCAGATCTTCCAGGCATAAGCACGTGCATATCATTCTGTCTGGTGCCTGGAGGGCTTTCAGTCACCTCCGCCTGTCTTAGAGGAAGCCCCTGAGTGACTGTGCACACATAAGCCTCTCAAAGCCATTTTCCCCAGGACACCTGTGCCTGCCACCAAGCCTCTGACTACCCTCCATATCTCTGGGCAGCCACAAATTCACCTACGTGATGAAGGTGAGCATGGGGTTGGGTTTGATCAGAGAGGGCTACCCAGCCAAGCAAAAATCATGAAACCTTTCTTTTACAGAAATCATGAAACATTTTCTCCAGCCCTGACTGGAGAAAGAGGAGATGGTTGGGCAACCTCAAGCACACACTTCCTGCTTGTAGCATGCCCATAAATCACAGCATGAACAACATAGTGAGCTCAGCTTAATCCCAAGCTGTTTTAAGCCTGGTTAAGTGTTATGCCAGTCTTTCCTAACAAGTTTCTTCACTGTTCTTTAGTGCCCTTTATGCTTTTATCGGCATCTCTGAGATGATCAAACACAGGCCGCTGTCTGTCTTTAAGGCAACACCAGCCGCCCAAATGTATCACTCTCTCAAGGTAGGTAGAGGCATAGGAGAAGATGGAGTTTATCAAACTTGCCTTCCCCCATGGTCCACAGTAGAGGACAAAAATCCAGCAAGACTCACAGAAGTGCTTCCCTGTTCAGCATCTGGGGGTGAGGGAGCTGCTGCAGGATGCTGAAGACACACTGGATGCCTGGCAGGGCATCAGTAGGTGATACTCTGGTTGGAAAGCAGAGTAATCCACCTTCTATTGCTGCTGCAGCTTAAAAAAAAATGGAAACCCAATAGAGAAGCTTCACTGAGTTGATAAAAAAGCCAAGAAAATGTGTATGGTGAGTTAAATTAAAGAGCAGAATGGAGAAAGATTACTTACTTTGGGTCTAACAATAGCTGAGAAGAGTCTTTGCCAAAGGAAGCTGAAGCTGCCAACATCATCTGTGGAAATGCCATTAGTTACTCTAATAATTTGCACTTGCTGCAAATGATACCATTTTTATCTTTTAGAGAGGACAAATGAAATTAAATACACGTGTTTGTATCCTGCAGGCTTCCTGGGCAGGACTGAGAGAGGTCAGCCTGGAGCCAGTGATGCCTGGCTAGGCTGTTTCTCAAAGAACTCATGTTGAATGGGGCTGGAATGAAGCCACAACCATCAGGAGGTCTGGGAACAGGTGCTGAGACAACTGGGACCATGCTGGGGTCACTGGTCTTCTTTAGACCATCTCCAAAGCCTGTGTTGTTCACTCCTCTTGCTGCTTGGGAGAACCAAGAAAGGAATCTGAGAGAAAATATATTGAGATGCAGCCACTGGAAGAGGCATGCAGCAAATTGGCCAAGGAGGCACAAGGGCGATGCGTACTGTGTAATATTTTTGTAGCAGCTTGTGCTGTCCTGCTGCAGGAGCAACTGCCCCATTCCCACTGGTGCTGGCCAGGCCAAGTCTCACTGTCACTAAATGCTTTTGTTGGCAGCACCAGAGCATTTTCACTTTGGCTACAATACACATCTACTCATTTTTGGAACAGTTTGTGCTACCAAGGTAATGTACAGTGGCCCACAGAGTAAAATCAGGAGCTCTCCATTTCCATATCATGCGGTGCTCTTGTCCCTTCTGCCTACACTGGGGGCCAGTGCACAGACATCCCCCATCTCATCTCTCCTGCATCACTCAGAAACAGATCAACTCATTAGTCCCACTTTGCAAGTTGGAAATGGGGTGGTGAGAGGTGAACAGCCAGATGCAGTCACACAGTGATATGTAAAAGATACCCTGGCCTCCAACACTACCCGTGTCTCATCCTCCTCTCCTCATCTCCTTGCCAAGCTACAGAACTAGACAAGAGCTGCAGGCAGGCTGGCAGCCTGAGTCTGCACCTCCTTACACCATCTACTACCATGAAAAATAGGTTTCAAATGCTACCCTTTGACATAAGATCTGTTTTACACCCCTTGGCCAATGAGTAAATAGCCAATGAGGGTGCAGCATAGTGACTTCTGTTCTCCCCTCTGGTTCCCCACTGAGCTGAGCTTGCACTGCAGGCTTTGCATCCCCCCTGTGGAGCATCCCTGGCTACATTTCAAAGAGGGAGGAAAGCAAAGTGAATCTGCCTGGCTCAGCTCACTGTGCCAGCTGTTAGACAACAGCTTTGCATCCCAAGAGGAAACTGGCTCTGCCAAAGCCTGGACTTTGAGGCAGGGACCATCAGCATTTCCACTGGCCTGCTCCAAGTCACACTAAGGTGGTCTGTACCCAAAGATCTTTTGTTAGTAAAGGGTTGAGGGGAAGGCATCCCCCTGGCAAAGGGGCACAGTGAAGATGCACACAATGGAGGAAGCAGGGTGAATCTCTGTGTCTCCGTGGGAAGTTGGATGTCAGCACTGCAGAGGTAAGTCTGCCAAGGAGCAGCCAAGAAACCTGTTGGGAACAAGCAATAATAACTGTGGGATCAGTGGTAGTGCACCTGGATGAACTAAACCTCCACAGACACCAGTGTTGTGAGGAGGAAGCCCACAGCAACAGGAGACTCATGACCCCAGGAGCATGACCCCACTGAAGCCACTCAGGTCCTTCTGTGGGGCCAGAGAGCAGACAACAGCAAGTAGCAAGTGTCATGAGAACAAACATCTTTTAGGTGGGTGACAGAGCTTTCCACTCCCTCAGCAGCTCAAAAGAAACATTGTCCCATTTTCTGTCTCCATCCCCACAGCCTGAGCTGGCTTTTGTTATTTATTGCATCAGCTTGCCTCCCATCTCTGGGACACATCTGCCCTGAATTTGTCCTCCCTTCCCCCTGCCAAACTCAAAACCAGCCAGAAATATCCTGTAATCTCTTCTGCTTCACCTGTAATTTGTCTCATGCTGGCAACGAGCGAAACCGTCTGCCTTTGTCAAGATCAAAAAAGCCACGGCAGCCATGTGATGTCAGCTTACATTAACCCCCACTCTCTCTCCTCTCCAGCTTGCTGCAGAAGAGATGTGTCTTTGTTCTCCTGCAGCCTTCATCCTTCCCCAGCACGTCTCCTGCCATTTGAAGGTGCCCTGATTGAGGGGCAATGAGAGCCAGCACCAGCAGGCAGCTAAAGGGGTCCTGGACTTCCTTTTGGAGCCCGACTCAGAGATGAGGCAAAGAATAGGAGACGCAGCAAGGTGAACCACAGGCCAATGAGGTACACTGGACCTCTGAGGACTTTACATCAGTGCACATCGTCCTCCTGTTCTGACCTTGGAGTGAGAAAAACTCAGCCTACATAACAGCAGTGCTTCTGCATGGGCTCCTTCCTGCCTGTATCACAGGGAGCGGAGCATGGGGGTGGGCAGAGACCGACCAGCCAGTGGGGAGAGGGGCAAGGTGCCGAGGGAGGGGAAGGGTGGAGGTTGAAGCTGCTGGAGCTGCCACAAAACCTTGCACAGAACAATTCGGTGTGCAAAGCCAGGCACTGCTGCCCTACAGTGCTAAGAAGATTCCCTTCCTGCAAGCAGTCCTTATGGGTTAAGTGTATTATGTAATTTCATTAACATTTTCCCCTCATATTAGGCACTGGTGAGGCCACACTTCAAATCCTGCATTTGGGTTTGGGCTCTGCGCTACAGGAAGAATATTGAGGGGCTGGAGCATGTCCAGAGGACAATGAAGCTGGTGGGCACAAATCTGGGGAGCAGCTGAGGGAGATGGATTTGTTTAGCCTGAAGAAAAGGAGGCTCAGGAGAGACATTATCACTCTGTACAACTTCGTAAAAGGAGGCTGGAGTGAGGTGGGGGTTGATCTCCCAAGTAACAAGCAGTAGGATGAGAGGTAACAGCCTCAAGTTGTGCCAGGGCAGGTTTACAATGGACATCAGGAAACATTTCTTCGCTGTAAATGGTGATCTGGGATTGGAACACACTGCCCAAAGAAGTGCTGGAGTCACTATCCCTAAATTGTTTGAAAAGGCGTAGATGTGGCACCTGGAGACATGGTTTAGTTTTGAACATGGGAGTGCTGGTTTATTGGTTGGACTCAATGATCTTAGATGTCTTTTGGATTTAACAATTCCATGATTAGTCCTAGATCAGATATTAGTTCACATTAAAAACTGTAAGGTAAGGAGACAGTTGAATTTTCCTGGAGCCTTTGGTATTGCTAAGCCTTGAGCAAATGAACAGGCATCAGGTCATGGCAAAGATCAGGGGAACTGCCCAGTCCTGGAAATGAAGGGTTTGCTTCTCAGCAGCTTAGAGCCATCCATGATGCCCCTGGACAGCCAAGGTGAGGCCAGCATCCCACTCCTCAGCATCTCTCCAGTATTGCCTGGTGCCACCCATGGATGCCTCGGGCACAACCAACGGCTGAGACACCTGGATGCTGTAGGAATACCACTGCTCTGCAGTTTTACCATGACTGGTCACAGTGTGTGGTACCCAAGGACTGGGGGAGCCTGTGCTGTGCCCTCAGTCTACAACTTACTCATGAGGGGAAGCAGAGGCACAGGCATTGCTCTCTTCTCTCTGGCCACCAGCAATAGGACCCTTGGGAATGGCCTGAAGTTGTGTTGGCAGAGCTTTAGGATATTAGAAAAAGGTTTGTCAGGAATAGGCTACCCAGGTGGGTACTCACAGCACGAACANGGGCGGCCCCGCCGTCCCTCCGTGACCGCGCTCTCGCCTGTGCCCGCAGCTCGTGGGGTCGGACGAGGGGCTGCAGCAGCAGCTGGCGCAGGCGATGCTCCAGGAGAAGAAGGACTTCAAGATCAACATGTGAGTGTTGGGGGGCGGGATGCCCCGTCGGTGCGAGCCGCACCAGTGGCTGTGAGCCCCGTCCAGGAAAAGCTTCAGGAGCGCACGCACCGAAGTCGGTTAAAAATGCGGGTTCGTCGGAACTGCGGCGCGCTCGGTTCAGAGAGAAGCTTGGCTCCTGCGAGCGCTAGGGAGCACTGCTGCCCTGATGTGGCCGCATCTGCGGCGGGCAAACCCCGCTGTCCTCGGGGCAGGCNGCTGAGACACCTGGATGCTGTAGGAATACCACTGCTCTGCAGTTTTACCATGACTGGTCACAGTGTGTGGTACCCAAGGACTGGGGGAGCCTGTGCTGTGCCCTCAGTCTACAACTTACTCATGAGGGGAAGCAGAGGCACAGGCATTGCTCTCTTCTCTCTGGCTGTCAGCAATAGGACCCTTGGGAATGGCCTGAAGTTGTGTTGGCAGAGCTTTAGGATATTAGAAAAAGGTTTGTCAGGAATAGGCTACCCAGGTGGGTAGTCACAGCATGAACACTGGCAGAGTTCAAGAAGTGTTTGGACAGCGCTCACAGGCACATGGTGTGACTCCCAGGGCTGTCCTGCGCAGGGCTGGGAGCTAGACTTGGAGATCCCTGTGGATCCTCATCCCACAAGACCTGCAGATCCCCGGGGGATCCCTGTTGATCCCCATCTCACAGCACCCGCAGTTCCCGTGGGATCCCCGCGGATCCCCATCCCCCAGGCCAGGCCGTGGCCGTTCCCTNTGCGGCGCGCTCGGTTCAGAGAGAAGCTTGGCTCCTGCGAGCGCTAGGGAGCACTGCTGCCCTGATGTGGCCGCATCTGCGGCGGGCAAACCCCGCTGTCCTCGGGGCAGGCGGTGTGGGCGTACTTGGAAATGGGGCTGGAAGCACTTCCCACGTTCAGATTCACCATGCAAATACCGCTGCCCTTCTGATTATTTAATTGGAAGGGTAGGAGAGGAACACAGTTGTTTGGTTTTTAACTCAGCTGAGAGATGGGCATATACAGAAATTAAATATCCTGGGACAGGAAGGGCCAAGTACAATGCCTGCAAGTACTTGAAACCAAACAAGTGTTCCTGAAAGATGTCCACTGCTTTTGGTGCTTATTGTAGCCATTTTCTGGTTTGTGTGCTCACACGCTTTTCCTCCTCGAGCTGTGAAGATGCGCTTGGAATTTTAGCTTTAGCTGCGTGACGAGTCCTGTCTTAAAAACTTGATTAACTTTTTATGATAAAATGTCCTTGACAGCTCTCGTGCCAAGACCAAACAAGTTTAGTCAGCTCTTCAGAAGGTGTTTGTGTTATTTTGCTGCTGTAATCCATGGCCATTCGCTAAAAGCAACCCAAGCTGGGTTGCACCACTGGCTAATTAGAGTAACTGCTGCTCTAATTGTGGCCTCTTGGATGTCTGTGCTAACTAATAGCAAATTAATTACCCCATTTTCTATGCGAGATGTGCTGCCTCTGCTGAGCTGTGTGATGCCGTAACTAGATGGCCACTGGTACTGCAGCTGGGTAACTACCCCAAAACACAGAATCGTGTGCTCACGCAGAGCAAGGTAAGTCTCAGCATTAGTATTGCTATGAAAGCAAAGTCCATGGCAGTTGGTTTGGGTTTGGTTTTTTTCCCGCTCCGCCGTGTTCCTTTGGGATTATACACATGACAAACAAATGGGGTATCTCCTCTGGCAAGTCTACCTGCCAGGTACAGCTGTTAGGAGAATTGCAGGGCTGAGTTTTTTTTGTGTCTCACTGCTGGGGAAAAAAAGGGCTGCAGTGCACATCTGGAGGCTGCTTACATCATCTAGTCATGTTGGTTTCAATATAGCAGAATTCCAAATAATACAGTGAGATCTGATACTTTTGTCACAACATCTCTCTAAATTTCACCTTAATTAATATGCTTATTTGTGTTGCAATGTCTTTCAAGCTCACTTTGCTTGTGTCTTATGTTAGTTTCAGAGTGTTTTTGTTGTATCATACCTTCCTTATACAGAAGAAACAAAACACCTTTATTTGGAGACTGGCAGACAAAACTAAATAAGATTAATAGAAGGGAATGTGTAGAGAGTGGCTTGTGGCTGCTTGGGAAAACTGTGAAGACCTTAAGATTTAATTGCTAGAAGTAATATTCCCCAAGAAGGTCAGAATCAGTGTATCTCTTGGCTTCCAGAAAGGAAGTGGATTATGACAGTGACTGAACTTTTGAGATTTTTGTTTGTCCAATTTATCTTTAAGATGATCTTCCAAAAAGGAGGTGCTGATGGAAGGTCCAGTTATGCACTGCTGAAACCTCTTGTGTTGGGTTTCTGGTTAGTTCATTTGCTTGTTTGTTTTTTGTTGTTGTTAGTGGGTTGTGGTTGTTTGGTGTTTGGGGTTTTTTAAGTGGGAAGAGACACAAAATTCCCCACCCTGTATTTCTTCCAACAGGCGTATGAGCAGTAGTGGTATTGTGTAGAAGGACATCTAAATTAACCTCGTAGGACCTGACAAGTGAAAGGGTTAAAAAGGGGAGGTAATGGTATAATAGAAGCTCTTTCTGAGTTCTGATTTCATCTATAAAGCTGTACTAGTGTTAAGTTTCTGGTTTAAGGTTTTTCTATACCTGGAAAGGTAGGCTATCCTGTGTGAGCCTATGAGCAATATCTCTGTAATGTGACAGGAAAGCACTGACGCATTTTAAATGAAACTTGGCAGCAAAATATACTGCTAGAGCATTGGGGTTCACTTTGTTAGACAGGACTCTTAGTAGAAATTAAATAAAATGACTTGCCACACAGATCAGTGCAGAGAAAACGTTTCTATGAGACTTGTTATGCTCTAATAAGCTTCCCATTATAACCAGCCTTGTTTAGCAATTACCATTGTGGCTGTCAGCAACTATGAGTGGGCCTAAGATATGAGAGTACCACTTAGAGTCACAATGTCTCTTCAATTACCACTTATTTGGTTATCAGCAGGCTTTCTGGTAACTTGGTGCCTGGTGAACTGCAGTGGTTATGTGCTTATGGGTAAGTGGATACTCTTACCAAGCTATTTGGTTAAACTGGCAAATTGATTATTTTTCAGTCACATTGCTACATCCCTCCCCTTGCCTTCAGAGAGGGATCACCTTCGGCCCAGGATAGATCTGATTGTCTTCATGATTGACATCAAGAGCAAATACAGGTAAAAGAAGGGGAAAAATATGAGAGGGGTAACTAATACTCTTTCTTAGTTTGATGGTTAAATCTACGTTTTTACTGTGTCAGAATGGCTGAATAGTGCATTTCAAACCCAAGACTTGCTGTGATGGAAGAGCTCAGTAATATATACAGTGGTTTTCTGGCCTCCAGCAGTGGATTAGGACTGAACTGCTGTGTCCAACAACATGCCTGTTGTGCACTGAGTTGCCGTAGCAGAGAAGGCAGAATTTATTTCTGGATCTGGATATGTGATGATATGAACTGAGCTTTGGAAAGATGCTGTCTGTAAGATTAGATGGAAATGATGGTAGTGCTGTGAAGTTCTGTAATATGCAGATGTGTGCTGATGCGTGCTGGGCAGTGCCACCTTATAACCAGGTAGTTGCTGTGTTTGTGTCTCCATTTCACTGATACTCCTGGTCAAGTGGGATCAGCGCTACTGGTGTCTCTAGGCAGAAGAGAAAGGTCTGCAGGGATTGATCCCTTTTCTATTGTCTTGTGCTTGCCTGTGTAGAAATTGTATTTGTGTCCCTATGCCCCAAGTAAAGACTTGCTGAGGCACAGAAGTCAGCATTTTATTACTTAGTTAACTTGTGACTGATGATCCTGGGCTTTCATTTACCAAAAATGACAGGCCCAGCTGCACACTTAGAGCACAGATGGTGCTGCAGAAATGTGTGGGCAAGCTCTTCCTGAAAGAGACGAAGTGGTGCTGAATCTCATTGGATGTTAATGAATTCGGATGCTTAGTGTCTGTAAATCATGGAGGACACTGTTCAAACTAAGTCTAACTGTTGAGTCTTGAGTAGAAAGGATATGTTATGGATTATTAAACAGCTGTGGGTATTGCAGAGGTCTCTGATATTATTCTTTTAGCACAGAGCAGAACTCTGCAAGCTCACAGCTCAGCAGATGTTAACATCACTGGTTTTCTAATTGTGCTTCTGGAAGTTTTTCCTGTTGTCCTTATGCTGCACTGGTTTAACCTCCCTGTCCAACTGGATTGTCTGTACTTTTCTGACAGCTTGAAGAATATTGAAGCTTCCCTAGCTCATGTGGATGGCAGCTTCTTCCTGGGGAAAGTGTACTTTCTTGTCACCGGGGGTATGTATGGCACCTCTTCTCCTCTCCAAGCAGCACAACTAACTCACTGTTGGTTTTCTTAAAACAAGTCAGTGACTTAACTTGAAACAAACCAAAGGAAAGCAGCAGCTTTGTTGAAAGCTTTGTTTATATTATTTCTGAACTCATCTGCCTTTTTTATTGTTTTCTTAGGTAAAACATGATTCTCTTCTCTCATATTCACTTGCTCCTTTTTTTTTTTTTTTTTGCCAGTCAGACATCTCTTCTCTGTCTCTAATCCCTGAATATGATTTGTGTTATTGACTTTTTTTTTTCACATGGCACTGCAGAAGTCTTTTCTATCTGCTCTTGCAGATTCTTGCAAATCTGCCTTAATGATAATCTTAATGAGCAGTGAGGAGCATATGATACTGTGATAATAAAGTGAATCTAAATGGATGAGGTACAAAACTATTAAGTATAGTTTTTATACTGGTATCCCTGCTGTGTACTGTCTGGCCCTATTGTGCCTCTAATCCTTCTGTGTCTGCCTCAAGCAGAGAGGGTGCTTTCCTCTGTACCCTCCTCCCGTCAGCTCTGAGGAGCTGGAGGAGGCAGACTGCACTGCTTAGTGTTGAAACCGAGGTGCTGTGTCCTTGGAGTTTGGGGGTCAGGAGGCCTAATTCTGGGGTAGAGGAGGAGTCTTAGCATTGTCTTGTGCTGTATATAAATTTGTGAATTCCTTGGAGATAAAGTGAATTCCTCGGAGACAAGACCACTCTGTGATACCACATGAGCTGGAGGATTTCTGATAAGCAAGTGGAAGATTCTGCACATGCTGATGGTGAACTGATCCCTTATCCAAAACCTTAATGTTCCATGAACAGTGGCAGTACTATTCCTGATGTTAGTATTATGAAAGATTTCTGTGCCAATTTTTAATCATTCTGTTTGTACTACTTACTGTTGCCTTACCTTCTATGGTGCCCTCAAAATTAGTTCTGGATCGTTTTTTACTTGTGGAATTTCCTGGCACTTTTCTTCACTGATTGCTGATTATGGGGCTTGTAATGTGGGAAACTTTTTGTAGTTGGCAGGGTGAATTATTGCAGCGTTGAAACAAATGCCATCTGTAAACTGGGAGAAGACTACTGCAGTCCTGTGCTATTCTGTGAGCTGGAGGTAAGGTGCTTATTTGATGTCTGAGGGATTTCTGAATTCCACTGCACTTTAAATTACTGCTGTCATGCATTAGTGTCAGAGACCAGTCTCTTTCTACAAAAACAGTAGAGATACAGGAGATTGTCCTTGAAGTGAGCCTTCTAGTAACCTGCTCCTTCCTATGCTTCTTCAAGGCCTCAGGGAGCCAAGCCTAAACTAACAGAGTCATCTCTGATATTCAGAGCTTTGCTACCCTTGTTCCTTGCTGTGTTTTTTCCTCCTGGGAGTCCCTGTGCTATTCTGGATTTGCCATATGACTCCCTTGCCCCTGCAATGCTTCATGTTTGCCAAACTTTGTGGCTTCACAGACTTTTGCCATCTGATATGTCACTCTTTGCAGTTACTTGCTTGGTGTGAAAAGCTGAAGGGAGAGTTTGGTATCCAGCAGTAGAACATTTTCTGTATACTTTCCGTTCCATCCTCAGAGATCGCTTCCCTACCAGCAGGTACCTGTGCTTTGGCAAGCCCTTCAGGGCTTTCAGCTGGCAACACTGCCTTCCTTAGCATTAGGGGAGTACGTGGGCCTGTTTGAGGTTTTCTGTAGCTAGCCACTTACTGCCTGCTCTGGTTCTTTATTTTATCACTGCTTTTCTTCTTTTCTGTTGACCAAATAATTTCTTCATTTTGTTTCCAGTTGGAAAGGATACGAGTTTCCACTGCTCAACGACTTCTCCGAATATTGCAGATCTGTGCTGGTCTTGTACCAGGAGTTTCTGCCTTGTCCTTTGGCTTACTGATGAAGAACTCTGCTGGTGATTAGCGTCTCATTGTGAATATTCAGCCACATTCATCAGGGTTTGTTTGGGGTTTTTTTCACTTCAAGCATTCAAGTTGCTGCAGTTGGAATCACACTGGGAAGATGTTTTTGCTTGACTTGTCAGAGCCACTCATCCAGAACTGTTCCTAGTTGCTTCTCTCAAGAAAAGCTTGATTCCTATTCAGTGGATAATGTATAGGTACTGTGGGGAGGGCAGTTTGAATTGGGGATTTCTATCCATTATTACATCTGAATCCCATCTCATGATTAGGTTTGAGTTTCATCCATTTAGCCAATGGCCAGGATCTGTATGTTCTTCTGAGAGAATACTGGAAAAACATGCTACTAGTATCTCTAAAGTACTAAAGAAGAGGCAGCAGACTCCTGCTTACTTCCAGTTGCAATACAGCACCTTGCACTAATGTGAAGCATTGCTGCCAGGTTTTGTCTCTCAGCCAAGAGAGGAATAGGGAAGGAGGGCTAGCCTGCAGCTTCTGGATAGACTGTACTTGGCAATTAATGATCCAGCTGTGTGAACATCTGCCCATCAAAGGACTCAGTATTTCCATGTCTGATACCTAACTGGGGAGGAAGAGACTAAAGAAGATAATCTAGCACTTTAGCCTTTTTTTAGATCTGGGAAGACAAAGACTCCACTTGTCAAGCCCAGGATAGCCCCAGCAACCCAGCCTCTGAGGCTGACCAGAGGTCAGATGCAGCAGGCTGGACCACACACAGAAAACACGTTGCCTCTGCAAGTCTGGTGTATGCTGTGTATAATCCCTTTACTAACAGTTCTTTAGCAGCAGTAGATTATGCCTTGTTCTTACTGCAAGTCACTAGTGTTTGAGAGTTCTAATTTAATAAAATGAGTAGTATTTAATAGTTGTATGCTCTTTATTAGGTATGTGGCATTGGCTCTAAAACCTGCAAACACTTGCCCTGGCAGCAAGTCTGGACCTTGCTGGCAGCTCGAACTCCCAGTTAGTTGTTGTCCTGCACTGGTGGCTTCAGCCACGTGGTGGTGGCAAAAGCTTTCTAAATACAGCCTTTCCTGTATGCATTGTTGAGCCACCTGCCAGAATACAGTGTTTCTTGAAATTCTGGGATGTTTCTTACCCAGAATTGCATGCCAGGTAGAAATGAAGCCTATAGAAAATACGTTGCGCTCCCCTCTGGTTTAATTTATTTAATTCCTAATGGTCTGCTTTAATGTTTGTAGGTGCACAGTCCTAGCTGCGTGCACTGATTCAGATAGCTTATTTCTGACATCTGTCTTTGAGCAGGAAAAGCAGAAAGCAGCACTGCAGGCTTAATCAGCTGTGAGTGTTGGCAGTCTTTGCAAAGACAGCTCAGCAAGGCACAAAGCCTGTACCCTTGCTCAGAGGACACACAAATCCCAGCTCCAGTTGTATTGTTGCTGGCAGGGGAGGGATAGGTTGTTTGTCAGCTGGAACAAAAGGAACTAAACCATTCAGCTGTGTTATGATGCCCAAAAGGGCTGGACTCTGGCTAAAACCCAAAGGAGAAAGACATGTGCATACTGTTGTGGCTATGTAAGGAGGATTGGAAGCTTAATGGGCATGCCCTACTTTCAGCTAGCTTTGTGATTCTGAAGGTACTAACCAAGACTTGGCCACCAGAGAGGGGCATACATGCTGAGAAACAAGTTTCTGTGTTGGTTATGTTGTCTCAGCCTTGCTCTCGATTTGGGTCCCTCAAAATAAAGGAGACCATGGTTTAGAATAGACTGGTTTCGATTTGCTCTTGATGAGCAGGTGCAGTCTGGGGGAGGGAAGGAAGGTATGTAGCATGAAATGAGCCACACTTTCATGTCCTCTGCAACTACTGTATGGCAAGGAGACTTTTCCATCTCCTAGGTCACTCTCCATTTGACTCTAATAACTATTGGACTTGGGTAAAATCCCTTGACCTCGAGTAATTTTGCTGTGCGTGCTTAACTAGTGAAAATGAAACTTTTTTGGTCCACCCAGAATGTTTTGTAGCAACCCACGCGTGCTACTGTCCATTCCAGTACCTTCAAACAAGGGGTTTTTTCCACTGTTATGTTTCAGATGTGGTATTTCTTCCCTTCCACTACTTTCAAAGAAGAAAGATGCTGTTTTTACTTCCTACAGGTGGCTGAATCTCAGCTGCTACAAAATAAAATCTAGTTCCTTAAGAGCATCATCTTGCTTCACCTTGGGGCAAATATTTTTCTTACTCTTAGGAGAAAGTATTTACTAGAATTGGCAGGGGAAGTGGAGCGTATCTAAGAATATGACACTGTGTCTCGGGTCCATCATGTTTTACAACCCAAAGTAGTTGGGACACATCTAAAGCTACATCTTCAACTATGTAAATACCTCTAGGAACTGTCAGCTATTAGTTTAGACAGGCCATAATACTGCCCTTACTACCAGAGAAGACAAGGCAGCTGAGGATATCTTTCATCTAGATGGAGTAGCCAGGGCTAATGTTTGATAAAGGTCTTGTGAAAGTAGTGCTTGGCTCAGGATCAGAGGCATGGAAAGGCCGAAGCAGAATTAAGGCTAGTGACTCAGGTTCTGCTGTGTTTAAACATCACGAAAGAGCTTGCCAAGCTGACTGAAACCTAAACTAACAGAAACATTTTGGAGTTACTTGCTTTCTTTTCTGTCTGTTGCCTCAGTTCCCTATCCCTCCGGAGATTTTCAAAGAGAATTCCCCCTCTGTGGCAAAAGTACCCATGGGCATCGCTGATTTCCCTGTTTCTGTTTGTGAATGTGTTTCTCTTTGTCAGTTATGTCAGCAAAATTAGCATAAAAGTGGTTTAATTAGTATAGAAAACCTTGCACCAGTTGCATTGGTGTAAGCTTCGGTCATGAGTGGGTTTTTTTGGATGGAACTGAATGAGGTTGTAATATGGTCTCCTGCTACGACCGGTTGACCTACAGGATTTTACCTTCAGTCCAGTCATTTGAAGAAGATTTTGTATCCTCAACCTGCTGGCCGGATGGCTCACAGAGGTCCTCTGTGAGAGATTTCAGCACAAATCAGCTTGGTTGGCATTACCTTTTGGGATTACAGCTCTCTGCTACCCCTGGTTTTCCAAGGGAAGGGTTTTTCTTTCCTGACTTTGCTGCACCAGCAGTTAAATTAGACCAACTTTGAAGCAAGGTAAGATATGCTCAGTCTATCCCAACAGGAGAGAAAGTCTATGTAGTGATATGGCACCCATAATAGAAGATCTCTCTGTGCTGGAACAAAGATCAAAGATAAATCCAGCTATGGGGATTTATTTGTCCCTTCCAAACCTTGAAACTGGTGGTAGAGATTTAGATTCAAGGCCTCTTCTAATATGTATTTGCTTTGGGGACTGGTTAAAACTGGTTTGAAGGGAGTGGTTGGGTTAGGTCAGCAGTGGTGGTCAGCAGCTGGTAGTTCTCATCATGACCACTGTCCACAGCAGCGGTGGACAAGAAGGGACTCCTGCTCTGCTGCCTGGAGGTGACCTGCAGAGCTGTGGCAGAGGTACCTGCTCTCCTGGCAAAAGCAAGGGAGACACTTCCTCCTGTGGGGTTTTTAACTTGTCTTGATTTTCCCAGGAGCACTGGTCTTTGCTCTGGCTGGATTCCAGCTGCTGTTTCCACTCAGCTGACCCAGATCCCCTGGCAGTCTCCTCTGTACTCGAGTGTTCTCCTCTTCCTACCCTAAGCTGGTGTGCAGTGTTGCTGTGGGCTGCTGAAAAACTGCCACTTTCCATTCAGTGGCCAGCTGTCCTTCAAGGGTGGGGAAAAGTGATTTATATGCAAGAGAAAGCAAAGCTGGCACAGCCCAGAGCTGGGATCCAGAAACACAGGGTTCATTTCACCTCTGTGGCTGATTTCTAGCATAACCCTGGGCACGTGTGAAAATTGGCTGTGCCTCACTTGCTCTGCCTCCACTGAGGAGGCGTACTGAGGGCAAATTGACGTTGCTTTGGGATCGCAAATCTGAATTGAGTGGAAACATTTGGAAGAAACCAGTTTTTCCTATTCAGTGGAGTTTGACTTTTACCTAAGTTCTGTGGGGGAGGGTTTGGTGGGACCTGCGTGCAGAGCACCTCCCGAGATCGGCCATGTTTTGTGCTGCTTACATGCCTGACTCTGCTGCAGGGAGGCTGCCTGAGACTGGGGATGCAGTCCTTCTCATGAGGAAGGCATTGCGGCATGGTTGAGTCTTGTGAACTGGAACGAAACCACCCTCTGAAATGCTGAAATTCCCTGCACAGTTCAATTATCCTTGAAGTGGCCAGTGGGAGAAATCAAAGACTCTGGATCTCTTCCTCACTGTTAAATATTAATACAGTGTAGTGATGCCAGGCAGGACGGCATCCCCTTGGGTCAGCTCTGTGCAGGAGGGGTTGTCTTGGCTGTGAAGAACCGGTGCATGAGAGAGGTCGGGCACAGGGGACTCTGGAGTGATGTGACTTGCTCAGACTCCTTGGCAGATGAGTCGTATGGGCTCCCGGCCCACGCTGGGCCATGTTTCCTTTGCCACGGGCTCCTTCTGGGAGAGCTGACACCTGCTGCGGTGTTGCTGGCATCCCTCATCCCCCTTGAGCTTACCATGTGGTGGGGCATTTTGAGAGGAGCCAGGAAAGGCACCGTGCCCATCCCCCCTTCGCCACCTCCTTTGCCGAGGGAAGTCAGCGGTGTGTGAAAGAGAGCCCATGTTTTACATACGTGCAGGCTGTCTCCTCACCGCCGGCCCAGGTGCAGCTGTGGGCTGGGTGCGAGAGCCCTGTGGCCTCTGTGCGTCACGGGAAGGAGCACCGAGGTGGAGCAAGGACAAAAACAATGAGAGAGAACACTTCCCCTTGGGAAACATGGTCCTGGTGCACAGAATCTGCTTTATCCTCTGGATACCACCACCCTCTCAGGACTACAACAAGCTGTGTCAGGCCTGGCTGGAGCACCTGTGCTTAAGCACACTGGAAAAACATAAAAATCCCAGTTAGCATTAAACATGCTAAGCAGGCTTTCCCTGTTTTCTGTTAGCATGGAGTATTTTCCTTTTCTGTCTTCCTGTGGAAGTTCTCCAGTCCTGCTCTGTGCTCACACTGCAGTGACAGGGTGATGGAGCTATGCTGTGTCTGGGCCTGCCCTTGCTCCTGCCCTGTGCTCAGGTTATTGACCTTGAGCGTTTGTTGAGGGTTGGCAGTCCTTGAGGCACTATTATGTGCAGTGGTCAGCTCAACGCTTTCTCTGTGCTGACCACTCTCCTAGGTTTGACGGCAGCATTGGCATTGCCCCACTGTGAACATTCAATTTTTGACCCCCACTCCTGTTTCTTTTACTTACTTTTCTAGAGACCAGAGATGTGAGGCCAGGGCTGCAACTGACTCAGCTCAGTGTGTAACAACCTATGGCTCGTGCAGCAGTGGAGCATCTCTCTTCAAAGCAATGTGCCAGCATCAACTAATTAATCCCCACTCCCCCATGGGACTGAGGGGTGACTCAGTGCCTCGTGCTGTTATGCTGAGCAGCAGAGGATCAAAGGCAATGGAGCTGGGGAAGCCCTGGGATAGTACAGTGTCACTCTGTGCCCGCACACCAGGTACCTGTAAAGGCTCAGTTTCGTGCACATATCTCCAGGGCTCCTTTTCAGCCATACAGAGAACTGGAGCTGCCTTTGACTCAACTCTGCAGGGAGTGTTCTTACTACCTGATGTTCCCTTTTTACATTTTTCTTCATTACAACCCAATCTGGCCATCCTGAGCTATTCTCCCTCCTGCCCTACAGGTCCTTCATACCTCCCTGGCATCGCCATGTGTATGTCGGTGAAAGGTGGAGCAGGGAGGCTCAGGCACTGTTTAAACAGAGCTGCCGTGATGCTGCATATCCCTCTTGTTATTTTTGACATCCCCCCCACCTCCCACCAAGCTGCATGCCAGACTGTTCCAGCATGGCACAGTGGCCCTGAAGAAGTACAAACTCCAACACCTGGCCCTGGCATCCATAGTGCTACTGTGTGAGCTGGTCCCTGGGAAGGGGAGTTGCCTGCACGCAGATGTTGCATAATACAGATCTAGTTCAAACACAGGTTTGCAGGCTGGGAAGTGTTTGCCCAGCCCTTGGGGAAGAGAAAAACCCTCTGGGACAAGGACTGCAGCATTGCATCTTCTGCTTTGTATTATGAAAGAGATGAAACGTGAAGTGTGTGCTTCCTTCAAAACCTGGGTCTTCCCTCTTACCCAGGTTGCACATGGAACATCACCTGTGTGAGTTCCCTCTGAGTGTGTATGAGCTGTGGTTTGGCTGAACTCAGCCACTGCATGGGACTAATACATAGTGATGGTGTCCTATAAATTATATAGTCGGAATGTTCACCATCTGCTCTACACTGAAAGCTGAGTGTGATTGAGACCTTCCCCACTTCCCAAAGCTTGACTCTTTTGCCAAGCTTGAAATCTGTATGTGGATCTCCTGTAAGTGGTTCTGATTGAATCAGGTAAAGAGGGAATTTTTTAAGCAGGCTGCAATGTTCCCTGTGCCTGATGTGAAAGCTGAAGCAGAGACCAGCATCCTATTATGAGGCTATGAGTAAAAGTGAGCCTGATTTCATGTTAATTAGGCTCTAAGAGGACTGAATCTTGATTGCAGTGGTCATATCAAAGATATAAAATAGTAATGCAAAAAGCAAAGGAAACCCCACAGTGATTCATACAAGAAGAGGAAATAAAGAGGAGGAAGAAGGAGTTTGAGGGGGCCTGAATTGCTCTGCTGCCCAAAAGCAGGAGGGGATTTGAATCAGATTATCCTCATTAGATGTCTCTTTAAAGCATCATCAAGCCAGATGAATGGTCCGGGGGAGAGCTTGCAGGCAGGGTGGCTGTGATTATCACTAGGGATTTACAGTCCTAGTTATCTAGCTTAGAGACAAGATTATTAGGGGGTATAAAGCTGTTCCTGCCCTCAGCCTCTGATGTGCATTTTTAGGTTGGGTGATGGGAGACGCTACGTTGCTGCACGCCCCCTCAGACGCCTGCCTGCATGCTCTGGTGGTCCAGCCCTCTGCAGTGCTCTGGGTGCATTGTGGAAGGGGAAGTATGACCCAGGGACCTGTGCTGGCCAGATGTTCCACGGGGATGTGTGGGCAGCTTTCTCTGTGGACTGCGGCAGAGAGACTTCCCCTATAGGTGAATAGAGACAGGTGACATAGAAATAGGGAAAGGGATCTTGGAAGGGGGATTATGTATGCCTGCCTTGGCAGATATGCTCACTTCCCACAGCATCTCCCTTCCTGTGACAGCCTGTGCTGGTGCAACTCATCCTTCCTACTGAGAGCTTTTGGGGCCTCAAAGGCTCAGAATTTAGTGTGGCTGTTAGAGAGGGAGCCCCTATGAGCTGTGGGACCAGCTGTCCCCTTGAAAGGGAATCAATGGA
The DNA here is from genome assembly GCA_013390025.1 of Pitta sordida. NCBI lineage: Eukaryota > Metazoa > Chordata > Aves > Passeriformes > Pittidae > Pitta > Pitta sordida. Next base: position 172,298 of record WEKX01017597.1, on the reverse strand, counting down.
CTTTGCCCACAGGTCCCTTGAATATGGCATAGGGCTGCTGGCAGTTGCTCTGCACCTCCTCAGCCCTGCAGATGCAACAGCTCCTCATCCTCCTCATTCCCTCCCAATCCCATGTGTTGCACCCCTGTTGCTTCTCTGTGCTTTGGCAGGATGGCCAAGATGTCATGCCCTGATCCCAGCCAGGAGAGGAGGAGGACAGGCCAAATCCACCTGTCAGCTCTCTCCTAAGATCACTCACAGAAATTCATAACATTATTCTGCACTCAAGCCTGTGCAAATAAAATCACTGGCCTTTTTACACCAGGCTGGTACCTAAAGGTCGGTGGGAAACTGGAGATACTGTGGAGGTATTGAGGCAAGCATGGCGATGACACTGCGGACTAATCAAATGCATCCCATTGCTTTGACTGCACGGGAGGGGAGGGGAAGGGAGGAGAGGCTGGCAGCGGAGCTGTGCAGCCGGCAGCGTGGCATTGATGAGCTTCCTGCTGCCGGCAGCCGACCGGCTGTGGGGCCCACCTTGGCTCAGAGGAAACGTGCTTCCTTGCTTCTCATCCTGGATTGGAGTTTCACTCACAGCTAAACATGTGCCGCTCCTTCCTCCTGCATCACTGCAGTTCCTCTCAGTGCTGGGGGCCTGAAACTAGCTGGAGTTTGGCTTCTGGGGTGCCAAGCAGCCTATAGTCAAAATCCCTGTGTTCCCTTGGCTCAGCTGCTCACGGAGCATTGTCCAGTGGTCGTAAATGGATTGGTTGGAGATCCTCAGTGGTGGGGGTGAGGGAGTCTGGTCTTGAACCTGCAGCCCCTGCCTATGCCCAGGGTGGTGGGAGGCTGCAGGGCAGCCCCAGGGACTTGCAGGGACCTGTTTCTAGGGCAGTGGCTGGTACTGGAAATCACGTGGTCTTTTGTACCCTTACGCTTAAGTTGTTGCAATCTACAGATGCCACTGAAGTTTTGGGGGGATTTTTTGTGTGCTCTGTTTCCCATTTGAGCTGTGCTTTTAGTTATTCAGGCATGCTGATGTTTTTGAGCATCTCGAGTAGGATGGCTCCCATGTCAGTGCTGAGAAGCACGACTGTGGAGAGCGGGGCTGGGGCTGGGCTGTCTCCTGTGGAGGGCCGTGGGGTGTTATTTCTATAAGGGAAAGGAGGGTGGTTGTATAGCAGACAGTAGATTAAGTTCAACAAATCAGTGCAATTAGGGAAAAAATTATTCTGTGTTGGAATTATATGCAAGTCCATTTGTATTTTCTCAGGCTGCTCCCTTGTTCAGATGTATTCACCAAACTATTCACATGAGTGAGTTGGAGCTGCAGCTCTCCTGCAAGCAGTTCATTACAACAAAGCACTGCAAGTGCAATCTGGGTTGGTTAGTTTAGTTTTAACCTCCAGGCTGACCAAAGCCATTTCCTGTTCCTTGCTGCTGGATCAAGCTGCAAAGTGTGGGGGCTCAGTGTGCTCCTCACTTACAGCAGGCTTTGACTTTTGCCTCTGGAGTCATCTGCTGGAGATTCATGACTGGAGAGTGCAGGAGGGTTCCCCATTGCCAGTGCTGCAGAGATTTCTGCCCCAGTGTAGGGATGGCTGATCTGGCTGATCTGTTCAGAGGTTTGTCCTGTGGCAGCACATCACCCTCAGCCACAGGTTTCTGTTTCAGTGCTGGAGGTGCTGCCTGGCCCTGCCCACAGCATGTGAACACTCCTTACAACCAGTCACAGGCAAAACTGAGGGAGCACTTGGCCTCCCCCCAGTCATCCAAGGGGGACAGGGCAAGCTCCCACCTCTCCTTAGGATGGGAGCAGCATCCTTGCTGTGAGCAGAGCAGACAGGTACCTTTTGTTCATGGGGTTATCCAGGCAGAAGGGCCAGGCTCAGCTAACAGTGTGTTGCTCATGACTTGGTGGGACTTGCAAGAGCCAGGGCAGTGCTGGGGATCCAAGCCTTGCTAAGAGACCTATCATACTCTGCGGAGCAGCAAGGACAGCCTGCACATGGTCTGGAAACACCCTTCACTCCTCCACACCATTCCTGGCAGGTGAGATCAAGGGCTCAGCTCCTGCAGGGCTGGATCAGGGAAGTGAGGTTTCCCTCACACCCTCTGTGCTGCCGTGTCCTTCTTGGGCTCTTATGGAGCAGGAAGGGGAATGAGCAGAGGGAGTTTGAGCCCAGGCAGTTTCAACCCACCACTCTGCAAACCCGGAGGGTTCTACAGCAGGCAGCCCACCATGAAGCCTAATTTGGGTGCTCAGCATTACCCCTGCAGGGGTCTAAGGCCTCTTGCAGAGGGAGCCAAGGACACCTGCCCATTTTCCTTAGTCTTATGGACAAGCACAGTTCCAGGAACATGTAAACAAGGAGGGGGGAGACAAATTATATTCAGCAGAGTGGGGCACTTCCCCATACCAAACTCCCCATGCAGGTGGCTGAGCAGGGTCACAAACCCCCTTATTACGAAGTAGAGCACCTACAGAGGGATCTGGGTTTTAGGATGACTGCGAATCTCTTAAAACCTTTGCTTTCCCCCATTATTCTTAAAATCTTCCCAGATGTTGTCCTTAAGATCAGCTGGCTCTGAGAAGGCAGAGCAAAGTGGGGCTGAGCCATGCTGGGGCACTCCAGTGAATACTGAGGAGGTTTATGCTGGAGCTGTGAGAAACCTGCTCCTAAGAACTATAGTGGGACTTTTTAGGAAGGGATGGTTCCCACCAGCCAGTGCCAGGGTGTTGGGAAAGGGGTGTGGGGATGACATGCGAAATATGCTTTGGGGATTGCGTCCAGCCAACGCATTCCAGAGGCACCATCGGGATGTGGGGCACATGTCAGGCAGTGCTGAGACGTTCCCGAGGTGTTGGGTGCATCCTGTCAAAGGTTTGTCCTGAGGTAACTGGGTCTGCTCAATAAACACCTCGCAGCTTCTCTGATCGTCAAGCCTTTGGGCTTCCGGTGTGCACGAGCACAAGGTGAACTTTCAGTGGATATTTTTTGCTACAAGCGGTTTTGCAAGTGCGTGCGTGAGTCACTTCACCCACCCCTGACACCAGAGGAATCGCTCACACGAGTCCAGCCACTCATGTGTGCACAAGCACTCGCAGGACACTGCCATCCCTCCACAATCCTGCATCACCAGCGCTGCCATATCTGCCACAGGGATCCCACCAGCCAACCTCAGCCAAAGACAGGCCTCCCTGTGTGAGACGGGAGCAGGAGGCACTGGAAATTGAGCTCTCTGACTCTGAGATTAAGGCATGGTTCTTAAATCACTCGTTTGATATCTTTCTTCATTTGTTTAATAAAAGCACTTAGTTAGTCGGAGACCCAGGCTCCTGGGGTTTTCATTTCTCTGCAGAGGAGATAAGAAAAGCACATTTCCTTATCCAGTGAGTCATTTTTCCTGCTCTTTAATTATGCATTTGTGTGATTATCAAGCGTATTCAGCTCTGAGATGCAAACAGTTCAAGCTACTCACCAAGTTTAACTTTTGCTATTCCAGAGATGAACAATCATAGTTATGAAGGACAGGGTTGGTAGAGACAGGAGAGGCAAGGATGGGGGAGGTGAAGAGGGGGCTGGCCAATGCCCAGAGCCTGGGCTGTGCCCATGAGCAGCCACACGTATGACTGCTGCTGGGGCAGTCAGCACTGATTTTCTCCATGAGTATTAGCAAATGTGAATTCAAACATCTTGGCCCAGGAGGATGTGAACAGGCTGGGAAGAGGGCATAGAAGACCTGCAGAGCATGATGAAGGGGACTGAGAAAATGGGGGGAATAGGACAAGATCAATTACAGCGATGAGGCTGTGACATCCTTTCATGTAACAGGACCTTAGAGCACTTTATTCGCAGGAGAACGTGATGGCTGAGATCCCTGGGCTCCCCACCAGACATTTGCAGCTTCAAGTTTTCATTCCGTGTACTGAAAAGGGAGCCATCAGCTCCTGAGCTCTATTGTAAACCTCACCCTTTCACGTCAAAAGCAACATGTAGGTTACTTGGTTTGGGCTTTCCCCAGTGTGCGTATTTGACTGGAGGGGTTACAGAGCTAATCTGTAAGTGAGGTACAGCAGATGTTAGGAACCATTTCCCACCCTGCACTTTAAGCCGTGCAGGGAGTAGAGAGGGGAGGAAGAAGGGTGGGGTGACAGTCCTACAATCAGACCCATGGGAATAGGGGCTGGAGTTCACTGAGAGATGATTGACACGCGGGAAGCACACTGGGGGCATTTGAGGGAGGAGGGCAGAAGGGGAGTAATGGAGCAGCATCCCCCTTTGGGCAAAGAAAACTAGCAGGTGGTAACAACCGAGGGAAAGGGGAACTGCAAAACTTTTGGAGCAGGGAGACAGAGCCTGAAAGAGCACTGGATATTTTGTGAAGGCTCTCTGCCTCCATGCATGGCTCCAGCCCCACAGCCCACAAGGCAAGGTGTTTTTTGGGCCTTAGTCTCTACCCTTACACTTCTGTGAGCTGCCTGCTGGGGACAGTGAGGATTCTGGGTGCCTTCTTGCTAAGGCTCTCCACTGTGGAGCTCAGATGTGGACTGGAGTGAGCTTTGGCTTTTCTTTTTCTCCCTGCTGTCGGTCTTAGCACTGCCTCACAGCTTTCCATCCCCTGGGGCTGCTCCCAGTCCAGTGCCCTGCTGCTGGACACATGTCCCTCTGACTCCCACGCCTGTACCCCAGTCCTGCTCCTTGCTTGGAGTGAGCAAGAGGCAGAAAGCTGACTGAAGTGGGATATGGAGAGATGTCCTGCTGTTTGACCCAGTTGCCCTGGCAGGTACGAGCAGGGGCAAGCGCAGCCTGTTCAGGGAAAGCATCAAAGCGAAGGGTGCAGAGCCGGCTGTGCCATTTGTGGCTTCAGAGCTCGGGGGTGCACTGAGAGAAGGAAGTGCTTGGTGTGCCCCTAGTCACTTGGGGAGTTGTATTTTGACTAAGACAAGCAGGAATAACTGAGCCACAGGCACAAGAATAACGTCTGGGCTCTCAAAGCACCTTGGTGGAACTTGCAGACCCCTCGGTCATTCCCACTGGCATAGCACAGGGGCGAGAGAGAGCAAGAGACTGGGCACACCAGGGAGTGATCCGTTTTAGATTGGGACTTTGACTTGCCTGCAGCCCTGCAGCACCCAGTGGGAGGGCTGAAGCTGTGGTGGGGGCTACTTTGGCACTGCCCTGGTGCAAGCCACCCTTCAGGAATTGTGGTGGCAAGGAGAGAGGTGTGCTGTAGTGCAGCTTCTGCTGTGCCAGGAGCTGTGGGGTACTGAAGAACCGTACTTGGGCTGAGATCTACTGTGGGGAGCTGATGACTGCGTCCCACCCAGGGCTTCAGGGATTTGGGATGTGGAGGCTGTGGGCTCAGCTTGCCCAGCAGTCCCTGCAGATGGGGCAGGCACATCCAGGGACCTGGCCTGTCTCAGAGGCCCTCATTTGTTCAGTGGGGACGCCTGGTACTCTGTCATCTTGATCCAGAGCACCCTTTGGATCTTTTCCTCTCCTTCTCCCAGCTTTCATCCTGGACAGTGAGTGGCAGAGGCCTCACTAGAAGGAGCAACTAGTTGTAGCAACTGGAAGGATGTGACTCCAGCAGTAAAATCCCATTAGAGATCTCCTGTCTAGGGCAGGTCACTTCCTTCTCCTGAGACCCAGCTAGCAACTGTGACTAGCCCCTTTCATTCCTAAGGAGTGAATAAAAAGAGGATGTGACTTTTGTTAGGTAGGAATAGAGGAGAGCCACTTACAGCACTGAAATCCATCTCTTCAGACCCCAAGCATCAGGCTTTGATGTGTGGGTACTGATGGCAGGACATTTCCCCTTAGGAACACTTAAGACCATTAAGGTTTTTTTTTCTTAGTTCCTTTCAATGGTTTGGGGGCAAGAATTGTTTGGTGTGACCTGCTTTGCCCATTCCCTGGGCAGTTACTGAGCAGACCCAGATCTGAACCCTGGAGAATGAGACATAGTGTTGAGGAGTCACAGGTCTGAAGGTCTGTGATGAAGAGGATGGAAACAGCACGGTGATGGAGAGCACCATCATTAGTAGGCATGGAGGACACACCTCAGTTGTCGTGCCCACACAGCAATCCCTGACAGGCCATGTCCTGGGGGCAGTGAGAGCTTTTTAAAAGGACAACATCAATGCCCCTGCACTCTTTTCTCCTCTGGTCCTTTAATGCAGTCGCATCTGTGGCCCTGGGATTTGGTCTTGTAAAGATCCCGGGACTGTAAATTCTCCTGTGGACGCTGGAGGAGGCTGAGAATGCTTTTCACTGCCAGCAAGGGAGGGTGCGGGCAGGAGGACACACCTGGGCACAACATACAGGGAGGGAAGAGTGAGGACCGAGGAAGTCAGGCAGGGGCACTATGTCGCTGAGTACGTGGTGCTGCGTGGCTGAGGTACACGAGGGGCTGCGGGGATTTTGGAAACATATTTTGGAGGAGAGGGGTAGTTTGAGGGCACATTGTACAGGCAGGCAGGGGTAGGGCTTGAGGGTTTGCTCTCCTCCTCCCCGTGAAGATCCGCCCCGGGCCAAGCACTGCGATTGTGAGCCCCGAGGGAGACGACGCATCTTGACAGACTGTATCTCCCTCTGCCACGAGGCCGGGGGCGCTGCGATTTCACACTCGGGCAGCCCTGTCACCGCCGCGCCATGCGGGAACGGGGCTCTCACTCCCACTCCACCATGTCCTCGCCAGGAAAAGCTGCCATTGCCTCCTCCTGCCTCTCTCCCGAGTGCTTCGACACCCTGACCAAATCATGCATCAAGTGCTCCGAACTATTCAAGGACAACACAAGTAAGGGGACAAGGGCAGCCGGGGTCTGAGCTTCCCAGGAAAGGGTGGTGGGTCAAGGAGCCTGTGGGCACCCCAGGGGTGGGCAGGTGGAGGGCACCTCTTCCTGAGGGTGGCTATGGAGGTGGCAATGGAGGATAGAGCACTGCCTTCACCTGGAGAAGGAGAGGGGAGGAAGGCAACCAGTTCCAGTGAAAGGAACAGGATGAAGGAAGAAGCTGGATCATTCAGGTTACAGAATGCCCCAGGCAGGAAGAGCAGGATCCCTTATCTCCTGCCACTCAGGAATGGCAGAGGACGGGATAAGGGTCCCATTAAGCAGGGAGATATTTGTTGCTGGTGGTGGGTGGGTAGCAGTGAAGTGCCACTGTGCTTCCCTGCTGCTGCAGCCCCAGGACAGACGGGCCAGTGGAAAATGCTGCTGCCCTCCTTCCCACCCCCACCTCTCTCACTCCTGACACTGCTGGCATCTTGCCCCACAGCAGAGCCTACGCTGGCACCCACCATGACCAGCGCTTTCCTGATCTTCGGGGTCCCAGTGGCAGTGGGGGTCATCCTGATTCTGGCTGCTCTCTGTGGCTTCCTGGCCTGCAAAGTGGGAAAGTCAAGGAAGAGGAAGGCAGCAGACGAAGAGGCCAAAGGTAGGGGACCTCTTCTTCTCCCTCTCACAGCACCCTGAGGACCCTAGAGCAGATAGGATCACTTGCTGCTGGCTCCTTAGGCACATCCCTGTCAAGGCTCGCTCTACTGCCTAAACATCAGCTCCACAGACATCCCAGGGCATTTTGGATCACCACCTGAGTGACAGTGTCCTCTATTCCCTGGAAACCTATGCCTGTACATGACTGCCAGGGCAACCCTGCTGAGCCCACCCTTTCTTTGCTGGGTCTGCTTCTGCCTTTGCTTGCTTAAAGCGCCTGCTGGCACCATCCCCGCTCCACAGAGGACATGTACAGAGCACTGATGAGGAGCTCTGTGAGCGTGCTAATGAGAGCCCTCTCCCTTAGTAGCCAGAGGGCCATGGATGGAATGGGAGTTGTAGAGGCAGTGGTGGACTGTTTCTGGAGATAGCTCCAGAAACAGCCTCTCCCTGTGGTGCTGCAATGGGGTCCTGTGTTGACTGCCCAGCTTGCCTTTCCTGCTTGAGATGCCTAGGATCCTCCAACATGCACCCCAAAGACCTCGATGGGGTGTCAGAGCCAGTCCCATTGACAGGAAACTGCAGCGCTGTGCACTGTCATCTGGTACATCAAAAACAGGGATGAGGGCAAGGGCTGGGTCTGAGCCTTTCTTGGCAGGAGAAGGATTATTCTCTTCCAGGAGAATAAGGCCACAGTGCCTCATGATGGCTCATTTTGTTGGGGTGGCTCTTTCCTCCCTTGAGGGCTTCTGCACTGGCACTGACTCAGCCTGGACACTCTTCTCAGAAATAGTCTTGCCTGTTTGCACTCCTCCTCATTTCTGGGCATGGGGTATGGCTCCACAGGACCCCCATGGGGGGCTGCCTCTGGGGGATCCTGGCACCCACCACTGCTCCCCCACCCGAGTGGCTGTCCATAAGGGGCAGCAGGGCCAGGAAAGATGGTCCTTGTACCCTGGCTTGTCTGTACACTTCTGGCAGTGCCAGTGACTCAGACCAGGGGGACATTACCTGAGGCCTTTCTGCTATGCAATAGCCCATGACGCATATGCCTAGGAAAAATACCAAGAACAAAAGAGGGGAGAGAAGTCCAGTGGCAAGAGAGATCTGGCCATGATGGAGAGTGTTGGAGGCACTGCGTGGACAGTCCCCTTCACCCCCTAAGGCAGCACCACAGCAAGCCCATTGCTGCAGCACTGGATGTCTGGAAAGTATCAGGAGGCTTGGGCCTGGAGGTACACGCCTGCATTCAAAGTGTGTAAACAAGTCTATTTTTAAGCGGGAGGCAATCGGGGAGGGCGAGTCACCATGGGCTGGGCTGCTCTGCTGCCAGCAGGGTTTAGCAAGAGAGCTCAAAGTGGAAGTGCAGGTTTCTGCCTTTCCCTGTAGTCTGTTAGAGGGGAAAAAACCCATGAGTTGTAAGCAGGAGCAACTCTGCAGCAGGAGAAGTGTGGTGGGGACCTTGCAGGCTCCTCCTGTTTCAGCTCCATCTTCTCCCTCTGGGACAGGACTCTCTCTCTGGGACCCACCTTACCCCAATTGTGAGCCCAATAACCCCCTTTTCTTGCCCCCTCCCAGCAAACATGGACACTGCCAGCCCCCTGGGCAGCCAGGACCCTGCTGTGCCAGAGGGAGATGGTGCCCTGGACGCAGATCCATGCCTGCATCTTGATGGGGACCTGAAGGTGCTGGGGCCACCAGGGAAAGCCAGGGCAAAGCGGAGGCCATGCTGCCAAGGCAATGCTGATGGTGACGTTATTCTGCTCTCCACTGTGTACCCCCAGCATGAGGAATGCAACCACAGCTTCCCGCTGCCTGCCACTGAGCTGGGGGCCACGGCCCTGGTCACCACCAAAACCACACAGAACTGTGCCAGAGAGGAGAGAGTCTGAGGGCGGGGGGAATGGGGCTGAAGTGCTCCAGTTGCTCCCTGTGGACACACGCAGCTTGTTCCTGAAGTGAGCAAAGCCTTCCAGAAGTATGAGCTCTCTGAGGTCCAAGTTTTACCCTGAGCAACATGAGCCTTTTAAGATGACTATCCTTTTTCACTTTCCTGTTTGTGCTGAGTCCTAAGTTACACCTGTAAGCACTGGAAGAAGCCGAAGTGGATCATACCAAATTACAGTGAACTGCTGATAGCTGCCATGGCTGAACCATTGGGAGGAGGCAGAGGAGACACGACTGGTGAGGATGGAGCGTGGTAGGGACTGTTGTGCCATTTGCAAGGCTGCCATTGCGCCCGAACAGGTCTGCTGCCAGATAGTTAGTTCATGAGAACATGGGGTTGGACTAGCAGAAACAGCAGGGAAAAAGAAAGATGGAAAAGGAAGCCTAGAGTTACAGTAGGACCAAATCCCACACCCAGTAGCCCCATTTTTGCTGCTGACCTCAATAAAAGGAAACTCAGAGCCATATAGAGCAAGGCACATTCAACATCTACTCCATTCAGGGTCCTGCGACCCCGTCTTCTACACTGTGATACCTGGATCTCTTCTCCCTTTGAACACTCGCACTCAGTGGCAGGCATCCACTGGCACTCACAGGAACCCCCCCAGCTGGGTACCCTGGGACAGGAAAAAAGTCGATCTCCCCAGGCATTGAAGAGGGGGGAAAAAATCTGTCCTTGCTCTGACCTACAATCTCTGAAGTTAGGGAGGACCAGGGGCAGGCAACAGAGACAGCTAGTCTAGAGGAGCTCCATGTACTTGTCATTACAGCCCCAGACAACCGTCACTTCAGCTCATTGTCGCTGCAGAAATACTGTGTGTCACTTGGCATGGATGTTTCCACACTGCACAAAATCAGTCAGGGAGTGATGCGAGCATAGGCAGGACGACTTAATTTATGTGAGTGTCCTCAAGGCTTTGCCAGAGCTAGCCAGCATTGCTGGTCCCAGGCATTTCTCTGTAGATGATTTCCTTCACCTGCCTGCAAGTGGCTTTACTGCACAGGTAGGGCTCTGTTTTGGAAATGAAACAGTGTGGGATTGCTGTTTCCAAGTAATTACAATAGCTGAACAAAGACAGGCCAGGGGCTTGGGTGAGAAATCCTGCTGGCCCTGGAAGAGATGATTAGACAATGGGAAGTGCCTGAGGGGGGTTATTTGACAGCCTGGGTCTGGTCTTAGGTGAGGTGGCTTTCTTGTCTGGAAAGCCTTGGACACTGAGAAGAGGTGGCCAAGCAAGGTGTGGGAGCACTGCCACCAAGCCCCAATGGGCCACTGAATGCCATATTTCCCAGTAGGGTCACCTGGTGGCAATGTGTGGAGGGGGTGTCCTTCTGATGATGGGGAAGGTGACTCCCTGCCCAAGCCTGAGTTCTCTTCTGGGGCTGCAGGACAGATGCTGCTGTTGAAGAGTGATTCTCTTCCCTGTTCGTGGCACTGGAGCCAGACTTGTGGCATCTGTCACACAATGGGAACCACAGGCACTGCCAAGGCCGAAATTCCTCACCACAACTCCTCTCCCAGACCTAAACATACTGGCAGAGGTGAACCTTCGTCTGGCTGAGGCTCTGCATGACCCAGAATGGGATGGGTCCCCATCTGAGCCTTAGGGCTGAGGCTGGTGAAGGAGATGGCCCATGTGCTCAGTGACTGTCTCCTGGGGCTCCAGGCGCCTGTGGCTCACTGGCCGGAGCTGTGGAGGCTCCAGCACTGGGGTCACAGTTATCCACAAGAGCCATGCTGCCCATTGCAGAAGAGGTATCCCCACAGCATGAATGAGACATCTCATCCTCATGCTCCATGCACAACCGTGTGAAGTAACTTCAAGCAACCTTTGTACATCCAGGGTGGGTAAATGAGTCCAAGCCAAATCAGAGGATGTTTTGGTGCTGGAAAAAGGACTCCTTGTGGGAGGCAGAGCAACCTGTTCCATGGGACATGCAGGTGAGAGGCAAATGGAGAACTATCGGGACCATCTTCCACTTCCCAGCCAGTGACAGCTGCAGCCCAGCCCTATGGATGCACTGCCCACTCCAGACAGTGTGGTGATTTGATAAAGAAACACCTGTACAAATTTACTGAAAAAGCCTTTCTTTCTGCTCAGGTAAGGACTTCTGCACATTTCTGCTGGAACTTAGGCCAGTCATCTCCTTACATGTGATGTCACTGGCACTTGCAGTTTCAAGAGTAGCAATTTGATCCGCATTGGATTCCTCAGCCAGTGAATGCCCCTTGAATCTCCTCTCTGTTATGGCATGTGGGGTGTTTTCCCCACATCCTGCCTGCCTGACCACCAGCTGTGGTGAGCTGGTAGTGATGGTGTGGCTCCCTTCCTCCCATGACCTCAGCTGGATTTGCAACGTCCTCAGTGTTCCTGTCCATCCTTATGTACAGAGCAAGGGTCTGTTTCCTTTGTCTGGAAGGAGAAATGAGGGAATAGAGATGAAAAATATGGTTGTAAAATTAAAGAATAAAGTGAACTCATTTTCAATGAACGCTCAGACGTCTGCATGGGGTCCCTATTCCCCTGGCTTTAGGGGTCCTTGGGGTACAGCAGGGTTTTTCAGCTGAAGAAGTTCTCCCTGCACTGGCTTCACCAGCACATTCCCTGCACACAGCCACCTGCATGGCCAGGAACAGCCGAGCCCAGCCACCTGCATCTCCCCATGGCCACACCAGTAACTGGCTGACAGGACAAGGAGTGGGGAAAGTCATTTCATTTGTGGGGGGAGGGAGGGGGGAGTGGAGGGAGTGTTGTTGCCTGTCTTTGACTTTCCACAGCAGTTTCTCACTTCCCTTTATGAGGCAGGAGCTGTGCTTCCTCCCCAGCCTGGCACCCGCCCCACTGCCTGCACAACTTCCTAGAAAGACTGGTGAAGCCTGGCTTCACCTGGCTGCAGGGGCATGGGGATTCAGAGAGAGACGGGGGAAAGTCTGAGTAAACTCCTGGGCAGGAGGAAGGAGTGGAGGCTACTCGACTGCAAAATCACCTCAGGTATCTCCCTAGACATTTCAGCTCCCCTGACCCCACTGTGGGGGAGGTCACAAATCTATTTAAGCTCCTACAAGTCCCAACAGTAATACTGGTGGTAAAGGAAAGAAGCCTTGGTGTCCCTAGGGATGGGGGGTTGTTTTCATCCCTGATTCTAATGGTAGAAACCAGCTGGCCAACAGTGCGTGGCAGCATGGGAAGGGGAGACATTTGGCTAAGGGTCTTGTTCTGAAGCCACTAGTCCTGTCTGTCAAACACTCCTCAATCCCACAGGTTCCCCAGCCTCCAAAATGCTCAGCTTTCCCTCACCAGCCTCCTCACCTGAGTCCTTCTCCATCACTTTGTCATCTCCACTCCCATTACTGGTTCATCCCCCAGTTTAATCTCTTAATTATTCACCCACAGGTCCAGCTACTCCAGCTTAAAGCATCCCCCACAGACTCTCCCCCGAGACCCAATCTGTCTGTCCGTGGGCTTTCTGTGGGTGGTGGACCCTGGGGCAGGCGGGGCAGGCAGGGTAAGGTGGTCACCATCTCATTCCATGCACAAAGTAATACCCTGGTGGCCAATGTCCACCAGGGACTGTCTGTCTCTGGGTGCAGCCTCCAATCCTCCCACTTGCCACAAGAAGATTGACCCTGTGTGGTAACCTCATCACCTGCTTGCAAGACGTGTACTTCATCCCATCCCACAGGAACCTTTCCCACCACTCACTTCCCAGTGCCAGTCATGGCATAGGGGCACATGGTTGCCCCTGCAATCCTCCGGGGACACCCATGGGAGGCTGTGGGTGAAGAAGAGAGGTCAGCAGGCCTAGGGCACCTGCCACGAGGTGGCACTGACAGCACACACTGGCCTGCACGGCTGCAGTGCCGCAGGGGAGCTGCATGGGAGGGCAGATGCCCAAACGCAGCAAGGAGAGCCAGGAAGAGCCAAGCCGGATAGTGGCTAGCCCCACTTTGGCCGGACAGAAGGGTGACAGCTGAGTCTGACTCTATCCAACCACGCAGGCAATCACCATGGCCTCTGGGCTGCCTAGGAGAAATGGTCATTGAGGGCTGGACACCTGTGGGCAGGGCAGGCATGGAGTGGTGGGGCAATCAGAGGCACAGAGAGTTGCTGCTTCTTTCCCCAACAGTACTGAGCACCTTTACCATTCCTCTGCTTCCCCGAGCAGCCCATTCCCAGTAGTGCCAGGTCTCCCTGAGCATTCTCTTGGACACGAACCTGCCAGCCATCACCCCTTCCCCCATGCCCTGCGTGTCAGCCTCTACTAAAAAAGAAACTACCGTGCTATCCAGCAAGCTCCCCAGCAAGCTCCCCAGCTGGAAAATGCCCAAGGATGGGGAGAAGGGGCTGGCCGTTTCCCTGCATGGTGCTGTCGGGGGACCACAGCCTTCCTGATGCTGCTCATCAGCATCCCTCCCTAATTGCTACCCACTGCCTAATGACAGTAATTAGGAAGAGCGAAGCTGCCTGGGGACTGGAAGCACTGACCGAGTTGGGGGAGACAGATGGTGTTCGCACTTAAGGCAAGATTAAAACAAAAAAAAAAAAAGAGGAAAAAATACCACTCAGCTTCTATCAGCCTCCCTTTCCTTAGTGTCAGGATCACTTTGGTCCACAGGCGTGCTAGGGAGATGCTGAGATGTGGCATTGGGCAGTTTCAAACACAATACCTGCCCCCTCCATCTCTGGTATTTCAGGGTGCTGAGGGAGCTGTGGGAGGGGGCACAGCACCTGGGTGGCTGGCATGAAGGGGGTTTCCTCACTGCCTTTGTGGGCTGATGCTCTCCCCTGGGGCCACCCCCACTGCTCCCCGCTTTGCTGGCCATGCTCAGTGAGAAGTTTCCCAGGGGTGCAAGGTGAGGGGACAGCCCAAAACCACCTGAAGGACTGTGGTGAGCAGGCAACAACTCTCCTGTCAGAAAGAGTTGGCCTAGGGACAGCCCCACACTCTCCCCATCACTGTGGAAAAGCCAACATACTGGGTTTTCCAGGAAGCACCTAAAACCGGGGGACTCGAGCCTTGGGGACCAAAGTGGTTGGACAGGGACTATGATGTACTTGGTTTCATTTCCTTGGAGAAACCCCGCCTGCAGAAGACTCCCTCCAAACCCTTTCACACAGCCCCCTTCCCTGAGCCCTGTGGTGATGACACCTGCCTCCAGAGCTACCTGCTAGGCTGTGGGTACACGCTGCACTCGGGGAGGACATGGAGGGTGTGAGGGAAACTCCCTTCCTGCCCCAGCAGCTCCCCTGAATGCTCTCAAGGTGCACAGGCCTTTGTACTCCATCACACTCTGAGCATGCAGGGTCAGAGTGGGGTGGATGCTCAGCCCCATGGAGGAGGATGCTTGGCCCTGCTCAGGGAATGCTCCAAGAAAAGGCCTCAAGGCAGGCAGAGGACAAACCTGCACATCCTCTAGGCTTTGGGAGGTAACTTCCTCCTCTCCCACAGCTGCTTGGGTCATTTTAAACCCGCTCTTCACCCTGGGCACAGCTAGCAAGGTGAGTTGAGCCTTGCTGAGTGACACAAACCTCATCTGACACCTGAAGTGATGAGTGGCGACAGGCAGATTGTGCAGGGAGAGCCTCTGCACTCCTTTTGAAGCGCCAGCATGACAGGGACTGACCTGCTCGCCCCACCCCTCCCTCGCTCCTGGGAACACCTCCAAGAGGTGCAGGGCTCTCCTGCTGCTGGGAGGATGGCATTCCCAAAGGGCTGTTGAAGTCGACATGGGTTGTGGAAGACCCAAGAAGAAAGGGTCCACTTTTGGACATCCTCCAGAAAGGATCAGCCAGGCAGAGAGGTGGCTGGTAACAAAGCTAGAGCATATGGTGCAACACACCCTGCTCCAAGTCTATGTTGCATCCTTCCCTCTCTCTTCTCTCCTATTTCCTCTTCCCCCCCCCCTTTTTTTCTGAGAGTGGGGCTGTGCTGAAAGACCAGGGTACAGCCAGAGGGGTGCAGCAGGAGAGCCACCAGCAGTAGGGTGCTGTCAGGATGGAGCACCACAATGTTATTCTGGCCGTAGCCCACTGGTGCTGGCAGGAGCTATTCTGAGCCTGGATCAACGGACCAGCGTGGGGGTTTGGGTGACAGCCACGGGAGGCAGGCTGGGAGGAGGGCTGCAGGCAGGGAAAAGCAGGTGAGATTTTTCAGGAGATTCCCCCATCTTCCCCCTGCTGCTCTGCTGTCCTGTAAGGTTTCAGTGATGCAGATGTCTTTCTCATTTCCTTCCCTATGGGGGTTGCAGTCTGACTGGGTCCCGCTACCCAGATGTCGCTTCCTGATTTGAGAAGTGACGGCATTTCATGGAGTGGCAAAACTCCAGGATGAAGGCACCTGCAGCCAAAAACTGTTGCCAAGACTGAGCTCAGGATGGCAATTTAAATAGGCGTTTATGGTGGGGGCGACACACAAAAGATCATCTTCCTTCTCTGCCAAAAATAATTGCCATTCTTACTCTGTGGCAATATTAACATTTTTCGTAAGCCTATTAATTCTTTTTGAAGTTTTAATTTTAAAGCTGGTGCTTTAAATGCAGCACTGGCAAAGTATCTGGAATTTTTTTTCAGAAAAAAATTAATGTTGTTTTCCCTAGTTAAGAGGTTTGCCTTCTCCATCAGCATCCCCATCGGTGGTGTCTGACAAGGACCTCAACCCTTGCAGAGGGGATCCACTTTCCTTCCCTGGAGAGGATTGGGGGTAAAGGATAGGCATATCAGGGACAGCTGCAGCTAATCACCATTGTTAGTCCCCTGTGGCCACCATCGTCCTCCTTTGAGGGCAGTCCTGGCTTATTTGAAGTGTGAGATGATAAAAGTGCTTCCTGCTCCAGATGAGAGGGAGCATCATTTTGACATTGGACAATCCTATTGTGGAGGGTCAGAAAGGGCTGGAGCAGTGGATTGGGATGAGGGAGGATGACAGACCCTTTAACTCCCTGCTAAATATTCCTCGGAATCACAGCCCCAGATCCCTGCTTCCCAGGTCTAGCCCTCTTAATACCCTCCTGCCAAATTCCCTCTTGTGTCTGTTCCCCCCCATTGCCACTAATATAAAAATTAAATCTATAAATGCTGCTGGGGTGACACATTTCTCAGTGTATTCCCAGTAGTGGTCTCTCTGGGTTTCTGGTTTGCTATTCAGCTCCTCAATTATTTATCTCTGCAAGGGAACAGGCAAACAAACTCAGCGAAGCAAACTTCATGCCCTGTAGTGACACCGTGAGTTATTAAAAAATATAATAAAAATTCCCCAATGAGTCACTTAAGATGCATTTAAGCAGCTCTAACCACAGAGACGATAGTCATGACTAACTGCTTACAGCCAGCATTAGCTGGGGAGGGCCAGCGGCAGGACGGGATCCGGTTGGCCTCCAGGCATTTCCCAACAGGGATGTTTAAAGGGGAATCCTGCTGGTGGAGGGTTAACTCTAAATGTCCTCAGTTACAGTTTAGGTTGGCTGGGGGGTAATTGTAAGGTCCCTGTGAGCCGCATATGTTCTGGGGTGGTGGAATGTGGTGATGCAGTGGATATGGGAGGGTACAGAAACTGTGGCAGGACGCAGGGCATGGAAAGATGCAGGAGGATTTGGGGGATGCAGCAGGATGCAGAGGCACGTGGGGGATGTGGTAGGAAGTAGGGGATATAGTACGACATGGGGGACGAAGAGTATGCAGGGGAATGCATTAGATTCAGGGATGAAGGAGATGGAGGGGATTGGGAGGATGCAGGGGGTATAGGGGGATGTCCATGTGCATGGGCACATTGTGCCGGAGGGCTGCTGAGAGCCCTTTGCAGGGATTTGGAGAGTAGCAGGGTGTGTGCCAGACCAGTTGCTCAGGAGCCCTGCTGACCTATCCCCAGCACTCCCCTGCCCACCTGAGCCCCATTCCAGCTGTGACATCAAATAGTCATGGGAGCAGCAGTGAAAGGGCCCCCTAATCACCACCTTCCTGTGGCAGTGAGTGTCCACTGTAACCAACTGAGCAGTGACCTCATGCACAGGAGATTCCTCCTTGACCCCAGGAGTCGTTTTATGTGGGAGATTCCACCTGCTGCCTCTCACATCAAGGCCAGTCCTCTCCTCCCTAAGCCCCAAGGACCTGATGTGGTGTGTCCAATTTTCCTGCTCCTGTCCCAGAGAGTGTGAGTGGCAATGCAGGAGATGGTTAAAGGCTATGCAGGGAGTGTTGGGCATGGGTGGGCACAGAGAAACGGGGCGGGGCGAGGAACCACTGGCCTAGGAGGTGTTAAGAGAAGCTTATCTTTAGCTGATCCCTTGCTTTCAGCCCAAATCCAGAGCTATCCACAGCTAAAATGCTCGTGCCTAAATTGAGATATACTTTAAACGCAGGTTTATGTGTCCAGTTATAGGGGAAGTGTTCAAGCCTGTCTTGCTTCGAGGGATCTTTTGATCCATCCTCCTCTCCCCACCGAGAGCAGCTACGAAGTCCAAGCAACAGGGTGGGTTCATGCGGACCCCTGCTGTCCCCCCTCTGCCCTGGAGCCAAATGCTCACTTGGGCAGCGCTTAACCCCTCGCTCCACTGCCCCTGAAGCCGGGCACAGCTGACAAGCTGCTCTCTTTGCATGCCACTGGCACACCGGGCTCTGCTTCAGCTTGAACGCTGGGAAAAGCAAAGGGCATAATTTTAGGAGAAGCGTGTGAAATGTGTTCTGGCAGATCAGCCGAAGAGCTCTCCAGCGCAAGGAAAGCATTAACATTTGCAAAAGGTCCTTGCAACAAAGCAAAAAATTCCCAGCAGGCGAATCCAGATGTGGGGATGTACAAGTCCTGGGATGCAGACGGGAATGGGACAGGTCCACTAGTCTGGGAATGGTTCAGGAGCGTCCTAGGAAAGAAATGTCCCTGGGCAGGAGTGTTATGCTGCTGGGATGAAATGGTGGAGGCAATCAAGAGTGGAAGGGACTGCTTGCTCCTGGTTGGGATTGACAGCATGCAGTGGTGCAAGGGGATAGGTTTAGATTTGGTTGGGACAGGATCTCCCCTGGGTCTGAGCTACTTTTCTCTGTCAGTCCCTCTCCCCCACATGATGGATTTGCGGAGAAAGGAGGGGAAAAAAACCCTGAAGCCTGCAGCCTGTGATTCATCCTTACTATATTTGCACATATTATTAGAAAGATGAAAATATAGCCAGAGCTGGAATTACAGATTTAGTAAGCAGGACTGCCTATTTCAGCATATACCACTTCTCCCAATAACTCTAACTCTCCAGGAGACCAATTTACACCCTCACTAGCATTAAAGCATTGCCCTACACAGTCTACTTATATATTTGGATGTATATCAAGTGAGCAAGTCCTTCAGGGACACCAGTGTTTGGGTTCTTGGTGCTGCCCACTCAGCATGCTGTGCAACTGGCTGCTGCCCACAAACCTCTGCCTCAACATTCAGCCTCCTGCTAATGCTCGCGCAGATTTTGGGCACACACCAGTCCATGAAAGCCATGGACAACAGAAACTTGCTTTCTCTCTGCTTTGCAAGCCTTCTACATCCCTGGCAGGGAGTCTGGGATGAGGAAAGAGGAGGAGATCCTGAGCTTACCCAGGTCCTTGCTGTAACTCACCCCAAGCCCCCAGCTTTTTATGGACACAGTATTAACAAGCTCCACAAGGTCTGAGTGCCTTCTCCTTGAACCCATGGGTCTTGGTAACCATGCCTGGCCTCGCACCGGCCCTTGGTCCCATGTCTGGCCAGTGGGCTTTGCACCCACCAGGAAGGGAAAGTGGCTGATGTCTCCCCATGACACCTTCCTGCGCTACCCCATGTGAGGACAACTGCTGCCCTCTGTGAGCCTGGGCACAGCACCCTCCTGCACTGATTCTTCTTCCCCCCTGAACTGCTAGATGCAGTCAAGGAGATGGGGCATCTGCTGCAGTCTGCTTGCTTGGTTTAAGAGCTTTTGATTTGCTAAGAAACCAGGTTCATTCAATATTTTGCTGCCTGAAAAAGATGTTTTCCAAGGTTTAATAAATGAACAGCCAGCTGCAGGGCCAGAAGAAGAACAAATAATCTACCGGGTACCAGGTGTGGTTGCTGATCTCCAGCATCTTGCTTGCAAAGCAACAATGTGCTGAGCCCACTCCACGTGCAAAAGCTCCCAGGCATGCCAGTGTGGAGGGGCCAGGAAGACAGAACCAGACCCCTGCTGCCAACTCAATTGCCAATAACTGTGTGTTTTCCCATGAGATAGCAATGCAGTGCCTGGAGTAGCTCAGGCCAGAGAGGTGGGCAGGATCCCAGGATCTGTGCTCTCTGGCTGCAGTGGGATGTATCTCCACAGGAACATGATCTCAATGGGGTGAGCAGTGCAGTGACACAGACATTTCAGCACCAGTACAGTGACCTGCATGGCTGAGGTTTGCAGGGAAGAAGTCCTTGTGTGATGTTTTCTTCCTTTTACCAGAAGTCAGGGAGAGTCACTGCTTTTCAGTCGTTCTTTTTCTGATTGCTCTGGCCCCAAGGAAGGAAAGGGAGGTTGCAAGGGAGCTGCATTTTGGGACAATGTGTGACAGGAGGCTCTTAGCAGAGGAGACCCCACCGTAATCCTGTTTGCTATGAGAGACACCGGGGGACTCCTCTTCTAGGACTGCAAAACACTGTGACCCCAGCCACTCACTAGAGAGGTGATGGCACCCCTATTTCTGTACCTGGCCTCATAGTGAACATGTGGGAGGTATTTTTATCCTCCTGCCAGCTCCCTTAGTCACCGGTGCTTGCTTTAAATGGGTCAAGAGGGAATAAAGATGCAGCAGCCCTTGCTCCCTCGCTGCCTGTCTTGGAGCTCGCTTACCAGCGGCACTGACTCTCCGTCCTCTTGTACTCTATCCTGGCCAAGTGCTGCTGGAGACCCAGGACAGAACTCCCTGGCTCAGGCAGTGTCGGCTGCAATTAAGTCTTCAATAAAGCCCGGTGGTGAGGCAGCCCCCCTGCAGAGTTGCTCCACGTCAGGACCACAAAGGCTCTCGACTGGGCCAGAGGGGAGGAAGGTGGCTGCTGTGATGGTGGCGTAGGCAGTGTCTTGTTGAGGTGGATGGATGCTCAGGGGAAAGAGGCAGCAGGAAAACTGCATCCATCTCGCATGCCCCGGACACATGGGCACAGGGTGACAGGGATGGCTCTGAGGCATCGGGAGCAGGTATGGTCCATCTGAGCCACTCTGAGAAGAACATGAGGTTCACTAGGAAAGCCCATGAGATTTGCATCTGCTACCAACGAGGTCATGGAGCAGATGTAATGCACTCCATCGTTTGATATCAATGACCCCAAAATGACAGTGGTCTTTCTGGGAGACAGAGGCACTCAATGCCATGACTCCCAGTGCTCCCATGTGCCACACACATCTTGCGCACCTTGAGATCTTGGTGACAGCACCATGTTTCACAGGCTGATGTTTGGTGACCACCCTGGGAACTGCAGGAAACCTTGGAAGATTTGGAGACTGGGCTCTGCCGGAGTATCTCCCCCTGCCCTGGCTCAAGCCCCCCTGCCCTGTGCAGCCTGGCTCATTCTGTGTGCAGTGATCTCTTCCAGTGGCAATGCTAGCTGGTCACCAGGCCAGGACATTATAAAGGCTTTGTTTGTGAAAGGTCACAACACAGCTTCTCATCTGCTTGTGCCTAGCATTTCAAGGGTGCAATTTCCACTCCAGGCTCCCTTTGTGGCTGAAGCCCAGTTTGGAGGGGACAGTGCTCGCCTCCAAGGTGACCTCAAGAGATAAGCGGGGGGTGAGCACAGCACCCAGGGGAGATTTGGGCCTAATCCTTGTGACATCTTATACCCAGAGAGAGAGAGATACAGCAGTCAAGCTGGGTGTGGGGGGAGGAGGGCAGAGGGGGCAATGGCTGACAGGACCAGGCAGTTGCCTCCATCACATTTAAGGGAGTTCATTTTCCTCCTGTCTCCTCAGATCTGTCCTCCCGCCGTGCTTGCACAGAGCCACGTGGCTTGGCTGCCCTGGGGAAGAGGTGAAGGGAGGGGGACCAGCTCATCAGGAGATGTCCCAGAGAGGAGCTGTGGCTCCAGGCACACTGTGCAGATGGAAATGCACATGCTGGTGTGAGCCAGATGGAGAGTGGGGGGCCAGCAGCCTGCCTGGGACCCCTACCACGTACAGGGGAAGTGGGATGGGTGCCAGCAGCCCAGCTCTCCCACTCCTGTGGGAAAACATCTTTGCTGCAGGAGGGGACTACAAAGTTCTCCTAGGACACCACCAGCTCTCCCAGGGGACCCTGGCACAGCGCTACCCTCAGGTACCTTGGGGCGGGAGTCAGGCCTGTGGAAAGCCAGAAACTAGTGTAAAGATGGTGAAAGTGAAACAAAAGTGAAGTTTTGGGACTTTTCTTATTTCATCTTCAGTTCCTAAGCCTCCAGGCTACACTTGTTTTACCTTTTCAAGTATTTTCTCTGTGAGCAGGATGACTAGAAACCCACATCTTGCTGATGAAGGCAGAGCCCCATGGGCACTTATGTGGGTGGGGAACCTGGCAGGGCTTTTGGAGCTCCAGCCCCTTTGATTTCTAAAGCCACCAAGCCTGCCTGGCATGGTCAAGGAGGGGGAAGTGGCATGAGAGTGGCAGTGAAAGCAGTATGGTTTGCAGAGGCATCCATCCCCTGAGATAAAGTCGGTGCAACAGGGAAATGTCTCTGGTGATGATGTGGAAGACGGCAGAAGGGCCACTCAGGTGTTGCTAATTTTTAAGACTGAGCTTTTTTTGTCTTTGCAATTCAACTGCTCAGCAAGGCATGACATATCCCTGCCACCACTTCTGGTCCTGCTGCCTGATGAGGGCAGGCTGGTGGTGACCACTGGCACCATGTAGCCAGCTCAGTGCTAAAGGACAATCTGGAAATGTGAGCTAAACATCTAAATGTGAGACCAATACTAAAACATCCCCTGCCTCTCCAAAGATGCCTTTGGTACCTCTGATGCAGGTACCACTTCCCTGCTGCAGGATGGTGCAATTATCTCAGCTTTTCTCTTTCTCCTGACGTGTTGGAAATACTTTAGCTAGAGCAGCCTTGAGTTGTCAGCCTTCCCCATGAAACAGGGGCTCCAGCCTTCACTCAGGATGGGCAAACTGGGGCAAGAGAGCTCCCACATTTACAAACCTTTAGCACTCTGCATCCTGCACACCTCCCAAAATCAGGGGCTTGAGGTCTGGTCTCAGTCTCCTAGGTGCCAAGGGAGCAGAAATCAAGAGATGCTTCTGGCCATGCAGTGCTCAGTGACACATCTGTGATAACGTGGCAGCCCTGGGGCAGACTGGAAAGCAGCTTCCTGAGCCAACTTGGTTCTGCCTAGGGTGTGGTTCCCTCTTTTCATACCCCAGGCAAGATCCTGGTGAAGGGATCCTCTGGCCAAACTCCTCACTCAGCTCCCAGCTTGGTGTATGGCTCCCCTTCTCCAGGGTTGCTGAGGCCAGCTGCCTCATTCCTGCCAGCTGCTCCACCTTAAAAAAGATGGTGACTGGGGGTTATGACACCTAATTCAGACCTGGCCCAACCTGTTGGGCTCTCCATGTTGCTGGTGGTGGAGGAAAAACCCATTACTGGTGGATGGCAAGAGTTTATCTTTCTCCTCATATTTACAATTACCTCCACTGGTTGTGACAAATATTGGCAGACTTTAAAAATTAGTGGGGCAGCCACACCCCTGCATTTACATACCTTGCTCCAACCCATCACCAGCCAGGGCATGACTATCACCATTCTCTGCCTGCAAAAGGATGATGGTGCAACCGCATGTGTCCAGAGGCTCTTGTGACAAGATGACTGTCCAGCAGTGAGAGGCCCATTTTGGGGACATCAGGGACATCTCTCTCTGCAACAACTATGAGACTGTGAACTGGTCCTCCTGAAGAAGTGATGAGTGAGGATTAATACCTGGGGGATCCGAACACTGCTCTCCCCACTCGGTCACATGCCTTCCCTGTCCATGGTATCAGCCGACACATGGGAATTTTCACTGTCCCCTCACCGGCACCCTGCTGCCATGCTCACGGAGTTGCAGATATGAGACCAGGCCTGCCACATTCCCCACCCTTCTCTTGCTCTGCTGGTTTAGGTACTTTTCAATGATGCTTCTTTTGCTACAGCCTGAGATGTTTCTATAGCCACATACATCTCACTGTCTGGATTTTCAGAGTCCAGGGTGACAAACACAGGACTTGTTTTACCTAAAGCCCTGCTGCTGGTGACATCTGTCCTGTCCTTGGGACAGGGGATTTGGGAGGCAGAAGGAAAATAACATATCTGGTGGGAGCACCAAGGTGACTCCTGATTGCCGCAGCGAGGCTGCTGCCGGCATGGCACAGGGACAGTTCCTATAGGGGAAAGCACTGCTCTTGATTTTTAGTCTCCGAAAAGACAGAGGCTTATTGCACAGTGAAATATCATCAGGGTAATGGTAGGAGACCTGAAGTAAATCTCTGCCACTAATAGGATTGGGCTGTCTTCAGCAGGTCTCACTTGCAAAGGCAGATCATGCCAAAATGAAGCTGGCTCGAGAGCCCACAAGGCTCCCAGTGGGCAAGGGAGCCCTGCCCACAACCAGCCCTCTGACAGCAAAGCCCTCTCCTTCCTCTGTAATTTGGGGAAAAGAGACATCAAAGGGCAAGCACATGCATCCTGGGACCACTCTTGGGAATCCAAGGGCAAACAGAGCCTGCAGTCCACTGCTAGAGGGGAAGTGGCAGCTTGGTACGTACCAGTGCCCATGGAAGGGCAGCTGGAGAAAAGTGGTCGTCCCAAAGGCAGCAGACTACTCTGTGGAAATGATGCATGGGGACTGCACATCCCAAAGAAAACCTCTGTATTTTCTTTACCTTCTTGTTCACCCTTGTTCTCTGTCATATGAAGAGCAAACTTCATACTCTGTGCCTCTCCTCTCCTTTCCTGGTTTTAATTAAGGACCTTTTCTGCCCTGTTCTGCTCACAAGACTTCCCTGATGTCTGCCCAAAGCCCCTCTTTCTCAGCATACTTTCCTGATTGCTTTCTCACACCTTTGCAACTCAAGAAATGGCAGGAACAGAAGTCTGGAGCCAACCTTTTCTGGAAAAGGGTCATCATGAGAGGAGGAGGATGCTGAGCCCCTCCACATCCCTACTGGAGAAGCCTGTCCCCTGGCACAGGGCAGAGCAGGTAGAAGAGGAGGTGCATATGCTCCTCCTGCCAATGTCCCACTAGAAACATTTCACTGACACTTACACCCCGCTGCAACCACATACACAGTTACATCCACCCGGCTCAGACCAGTGCTGGGTGGGGGTCATGAGCCCCTACATGTTTCCTTGTTCCAGGGAACAAGGAGGGACAGCTGGTTTGCATGGAGGCATCCTGCATGCTGGCCATGCCATGCTGCCCTGCAGGCTCCAAGCCGCCCGCAGCACCTGAGTGTACCTGGCAGCCAGCCGGCACCTGTGCCAGAGCCTGTGCTTGGCACGGCCGCCCTTCCCGAGGAGAGGCTCTGACGCCGGGACAGCACGCAGCACGCTGCTCCTGGCCATATGGCCTCCTCCTGCAGACCCTGCCTCAGCTGCCGGAATAGGCGTCCTAAATCCCCCATCTCAACAAACACCAACAGCTCACTGCCACTGCCACCATCTCAGGCCCTCAAGCATAGGAGGAAAGCATTGGGTCCCTTTTGTTGCCACAGTCTGGTTTTTATTGCTTCACAGTTCGCAAATGCAGACCGAGGCTGGCCCTACCACCTCCCATTCGCCAGCATGAGGATGGCTGCTCTCATCCCTTCTCCATTTTGGTATGTTTTGCCCTAGATGATTGTGATTGGAATCAGCGCCTTGCATGAGGGATGCTCAGGGTTGAGAGCAGAAGGGGTAGGGAAGGGAAGAGTAGCCAGCAATGTCATTGCACTGCTGGGTAAGCTGGGTCTGGCCAGCACCTGGGTCATCACAGCCTCCAGGTGCTGGCCTTCTAATGCTTGAAAAACTGGTGGAAACTTGCTTTAAACAAGAAAGCAGAGGATGCTCAGGCTCTACCCAGGAGAGTGGCAGGGACTAGCTGCAGAAATCTATCATGGAAGGGAGGTTTGAGGCTGGGCTGCTCCAACCTTGCCTGCAGACAGGGCTGAGGGAACAGTTTTGGGTCCAACATCCCACTGGTTGCCCTGAAGTTCAGATGAGTGTAAAGAAGGCTGCAAAGACCCTGTACCCACCCACAAAACAGTCTCCAGACTGCGCCAGCAAAACTGCTGGGCCAGTGTGCTGATGGGTACTGAGTGCCTTGCACAGGGGGAGCATGTACCAGCACTGTCTCTGGGTTTATTCCTAAATGCAAAGTCCATATGCAGCCAGCCTGGGGGTCACAGCTGATACTTATGGATCTCTCTGACTGTATCTGGAGGCATGGCTGCCCTCTAAGAGTGGCAGCTGAGGGAATTCAGGCTCCCAGCCCAGATCCTGCTTGCCCATACTGCAGCATAAATTAAAAATAAGCCCCTGGTTTGAGCTGATTTCCCCCTGATTCCTCTGGATGTCATTTGGATTCGAATCCAGCCGCCTCTGGGAAGCTGGAAGCTTGCAAATCTCAACTTTTGAATGTTTGCAATTATGATGGTAATGGTAAAGGCACATATGCTTCTGTGTTCTCTCTAAGCCTTTATGAGGTGAAGTTGTTACTTTACAGCTGTTTTACAGCCAGACCATCAAGCACAGGCAGAGGAATAAAACCCTTGTGCACATTGGGCTGGAAATAGGGTAGATGGGAGTTGCTCTGGGCTCAGTCACTGTATCCCTGTGCCTCCCCTAGTGCATTCAACCTTCCCCTGCTTTAGCTTTCTGCCACCCGTAGCCCAAGGTCTCCTTTGGTTTCCCTGATCCATTGAGCCTATGATGATGTGTGGAGGGGAAGCAGCATCTTACTGCGTGTTAGCCCAGCACTTGACCCGAGGGATTCCTTATCCCAGTAGTAGATAATGGGTCTGAGAAAACTCAGAACATCCCAGTGGGATGCTGATAGCCAAAGAAATTTCCCTTGTAGAGACAAATGAAAGGAGAGATTGTACCTCAGCTCTAGCTCTGGCTGGAACAGAACTAGCTTCAGTAGCTGAAGTTTTGGAAGACAGCAGGTTTCTCTGGTAATATTCCTGGGGGATGGTGGGAGATGCAGGGCATGCCAGTACTCCATGTACCCCTGGGGATGGTGGCAGGAGGTCTGCCTCTCCTCTGCCTTCAGGCAGGGGACAGCATCGCAGCGCATGTTGGAAGCTTTTCTCGACAGCCTTCTTTTGCCTTCAGCTCTCCCCAGCTGATGATGTCGGGTGTTAGCTGCTGATTTGCAAGCAGCAAAACTCACTCTGGCAGCACTCCTCAGCACACAAGAAGAAGGTGCCAGGGCCCTCCTATCCCAGCACAGCCCTTCAGCGTGGGGCATCCACCCCACAGCAGCATCCTTTCCTTTGTTCACCACTCAGCCCAGGGCCCAGCTCAGTCCTGCATGGCAAAAAATCACTCCTTGGGGAAAAATGTCTCTACTTCCCTTGGAGGGGCTTCCCAGGTAGCTTTGGAGTTCCAAAAAACCCTCTGCTGTCTTTCCTCAGGAGCTGGCTGCACCCCAAAGCCTCCCACATTCAAGGAGGCTCCCATGGCTTTGCTTCACGTTGGTGGTGGTGAGGGCTCCCTCCTTGTCCTCCTCAGGCAAGAGCCTGGCAGAGCGTGCACCCCCACGATCAGCAGGTATCTGGGTCTGTTGGGCTCTCTGGCTGTGACAGAGAGGATCTTCTCCAGATCACCACACTCTGACAGAAACAATCTGCTTACAGTGTCAGCACACTGTCCCCCCCCTCCATGTTTAACCGCCTGTACCCTGTTTCTGCAGGCACAGAGACACTCTTCTGTAGCCCAGGTGGCATTGTCACTAGAGGGAATGTTTCCCTGACATCCTCCAAGGCTGGTGGTCAAAGCCTAATGGAACTCTTCTCTCAAATCCCCATCCCTAGAAGTGCCCATGGATGTTGCAAACACGTAGTTTGCTTTTTCTCTGGAGCTCCCGGCTGACCTGAATTTTCCTGCGGGTCCTGCTTGCTGATTCCCGGGGATGCGAGAGTGTAGGTGCCGAGCTATAGGATTTCTCTCCCACAGCCCCCTCCCTTTGGGGATGCAGCTAGTGGCTGGGTCACTTATTTGACAAAGATGAGCTGACGGCTCAGCAGGGCTGCGGGCTGCAGCCCCTGGTGCCAGCACTGCGCGGAGCCAGCGCCTGCCAGCCCTGCGCGACGGGGACATGCCGCGGGGGTGCTCCCCTGCACCATGCCCTTGGATTTGGTTTGCTTCTGGGTTTGGGGCAGGCAGCTAACGCCTGCGAGCGGATCTTCCTCCCTCCTTCTGTCTCCCAGAGACCCTTTAAATCGGCTGCTTCACGCTCAGTAAACATCCTCCCCCCGCTCCCTTAAAACAATTCTGTTTCTCCCAGGTCACGCCAGGCAACCATTTTCCAGCAAACTCCCGATTTTGGCCAGTTTTTCGCTCTGCCTGTTAACAGCCTGTTAAACCCTCCGAGCCCCCGGGGCGGCTCTGCTCGCACACACGTCGGGAGCAATAAGCCGGTGCCTGGGAAACGATTGCTGGCATTACCTGGGCAGCAGCAAACTTTGCTTGCGCAGCTTCTCTCAGGGCCGATGCTGCTGTTGGCTATTAGTGCTAACGACCCCCATGACTGCAACTTCCAGCCGATGGGGCATTTCATTTGAGATCCAGGGGTAGTGTGGCTTTTGGAGACACACAGTTTTCTTCCGCCTCACTAGCTTTTTATCTCTTTCAGGAAGATCTGGAGGTTACAAGCTACCTTACCTAATGGCTCTCTATTACATTGCGGCACTGAGGGCCGATCGGACGTGTTCCAGGCTCCAGTTGCTCTCCTCATCCATGTTTTCAATGTCTTTTACTTTTGCCAGCCTCCAGATGGGAAGCAGCCGGGGGCCTGCAAGACTCGGGCTTGGTGACTGGGGAAAGGATATTTTATCCCCTAAATCCGTCTCCCAGCAAAGCACAACAGTGTTTCAACATCGCCGTGGGGGGAAGCTGTTTGTGCAAAGCTCCAGCACAAAACATTGTACAGCCATGATGCACAGGCAGGAAGATGTTGGAGGGTTTCGTCCCGTGTGAGACCCTCAGCCTGCCGCTTACAGTGTAGCAGGTAAGGCATGAGTCCTAGGGACAGACTCGTCCACGGTGCTTCAGTATTGGCCTGGAGACACCTGTCGGGTAGAGCTGAGCCTCACTGACCTGTTTAATCCCACTTCCATCATTATAAGGTGTTTTTATATCATCCCTTGCCTGGGGACTGAGTTCTCCTGTCCTGGCACTGTGCAGCACAAAGGCAGCCCCATGCTCCAGGTTAGAGTACTGACAGGGCAAGACAGGAAGAGGCATTATCCAGTTTGTCTCTCATGAAACATGGAGGAAATTATATGCCCAAGAAGACAGTGGTGATGTCAGATTTGCTGCACCTTCCCTGGTGCAGGATTCAGGACTGTCCAGAGAGGATGAGGCTGCAGCCACAGCTCCCAGGTGTTACTGCCCCTCGCCCCACCCACCCTTGTTCCAGGTTGTACAGCGTTTAGCGCTGGGCAAGAGGCCCGAAGACACCTCAGTTTCCCCCACCCTGCTCTTGCTGCAGTGGTCCCAGAGCAGGAAAAGTAAATCTTGCCCTCCTGGGAAGAGGAGCTCTGGCAGTGAGGATGAATATCACCTTTACGGGTGGCACCAGCCAGAGACCAGAGCAGTGGGTGCACATCACCCAGAGAGTTCTGGACTTTGAAGACCAAGCATGGGGCCAGCCACTGGCTGGCTAAAAATCATCGCGGCTCTGGGGGAGGAGGAGTTTCTAAGGGTGCCCCAGTATGCCCCCACTTCGCCCATCCTGCGGCCCCCCTGTGCACAGCTCCCCTTGGGGGATGCTCTGATGTTCACAGGGGGCTGCTGTTCTCTCCCCTTCCCTGTGTGTCCCGTAGCTGTGGGGCTGCAGGAGGCTACCCCACCCCGGGGGCTCCGTCTCCCCAGCACACCCCCCTCCTGTCCGGCTCCCGCACAGGCGAGTGGGGGTTCCGCGCCGAGGGTGGGGGTACCTGGGGGCAGGCGGGCAGCGTAGGACGAGTGCTACGCGTGCCCGACCGCCCGCGGCGGCCGCCCGACGGGGAGGGCGGGTGTCCTGCCGCCCGATGGCGGCGGGCAGCCTGGCAGAGGACTCGGTGAAGGACCTTCTCCGGTTTCCTCGGGAGGCTGTGAGGCGCAGGGGGAGCCGAGCCCCCCGCGCCTCGTTGGCCGCGCCGGCTCCCTCCCTCTCTCCCCCGCACTCCTCCTCCTCTTCCTCCTCCTCCTGCTCCTCCCGCCCTGGTGCGAAGGGCTTTGGCTGCTTCTCCCCGGCTCCTCGGCGGACCGCNTTTTTCCCACCCTTTTTTGCCTTCCCTCCGTTACGGCCCCCCTCCTCCCCAGCCCGTTTCTCCTCCACCGGGGCTCTTCGGCGGCCATGCAGCCGGTCCCGGGCGAGCGGCTGTAACTCGCCTCCTCGCCCGGATGGCCCCCCGGAGCCGCGGGCAGATGGAGCCGAGCTACGTCGTGGGTATCTGCTGCCTGGTGCTGCTGGAGCCGGGCCGGGTGTGGAGCGGCGAGCCCAGAACCGGGGAGAGCAGGAACAGCAGCCAGGCACCGCCGCCGGAGTCCACGGCCCCCGCGCCTACCGGAGCGGCACCGCCGGGGGGAGACCGCTGCCGCGGGTACTACGACGTGATGGGGCAGTGGGACCCGCCGTTCAACTGCAACGCCGGCATTTACCAGTACTGCTGCGGGACCTGCGGGTACCGTTTCTGCTGCCAGTTCAAGCCCGGGCGGCTGGACCAGAGCGGCTGCTCCAACTACGACACCCCCAATTGGGTCAACACGGGCCAGCCGCCTGCCCGGGTGGACGAGACCCCCGAGGACCCCACTCGTGACAAGACCAACATGATCGTCTACATCATTTGCGGCGTGGTGGCCATCATGGTGCTGGTGGGCATCTTCACCAAGCTGGGCCTGGAGAAGGCACAGGGTCCCCAAACAGAGATGACCGTCTCCAGGTAAAGGGGTCCAGGCCCCCAACCTATCCCATTCCTTCTTCCCTTGGGTGGCAGCTCGTATTCCTAGCCCATTGTGTAGGGTGAGCTCTGGCTTCACCTTGGGACTGCCAAGAGGTGATCCCCAAAACCGCTGTCCCAGCATGCTGAGACACCAGGGGGCTGCAACCCCCCAACCTGTCTGGCAGGGAGAACTGCTAGCCAGGACAGCCTCCACAAGAAGGGGTGGTCATACACCCACCCTTCTCAAAATTCCCTGCTCTGTTTCTTGAGGAGGCATGTCCCTGACTCAGGAGTGCCAACCCACCACTGGGGTGAGTGACTTGTGAACTATAGGATGTGGCTGGTCCCCCAAAACAAATCTGTGGTTCCCAAGGGGAGGCTGGGTCTGACTATGCATAGGTTGACTCTGGACTGCAGTCCCCTCAGTCTCAGCCTCTCTAGCAGTGCAGAAGGAGAGGACATGGCAAAGACAGCTCCACCGTGCCTGCTGCACCAACTCGTGTGTGTGCGTGCATGGGTGTGTTCTAGTGCCTGCCTCTGTGCACCAGGGTGGGACATCATCCTTGCAGGGGGAGGGGGTCCACATTCCCCAGAGCTCACCCTCCAGCAGAAAGTTGGGCAGTCTCTTCCTGGACCCCATGCTCTGTGACTCCAGCTCCTGCTTTTTCAGCCCAGTCCTGGGGCTGAGCACCGGGAAGGTCAAAGTGTCAGGCACCCTCTGGCATTGGGGACCCTCTGCATCTCCCCCGCCTCCTGTGCTGCTGCTGTGGCCATCAGTGCATCTTCCTCTCTCCCTCCTGCTGCCTATACACACTTCTTTCCCCGTTATGGGGCTCTACTTCGCGCCTTCCCAGTGAGGACATCGAGCCTGGAGAGAAAATAATTTTCATGTTAAGGGATTTTGTTAGGGGATTTTAGCTTTTAGAAAAAGAAGAATCAGGGCTGGAGAATATGATTTCACTGGGGTCATCAGGGATCCACCCTGATTGCAACCCCCAACATGGACATCCTCTCTTCTCCCCCGGGGCACCTTTCTTCTCTTGCCTATTTGGGACTTTGGCAGCCACTGGGTGCTGCATCCCAAATCGGAACCCACTGCACCCCATCCTCAGACCTGCCCTACTTCTTTGAGCCAGGGGAGAAGAGGCTGACCACCCCTGCTTGGAGGAGGGTGATACTGAGGAATGCAAGAGGGTCACAGTACCCTCCTGAGACATATGAGGCAGTCTAGGGGGGATCCATGCTGTGCCCCCTCCTTGACAGGGAGCCTGGCTATGCGCTGCCGTGTGCCCGCGCCTCCCCCCGCATTGCCTGAGGAAGCGCTGGCACCTTGACAGGATCAATACGGCCTCTGCCAGCCTCCCGACTCCCCTTCCACTCGCCTGCCGCCGCGTCTTTTTTTGGTCATCCCCCCCACCCCTAGAAAGGAGATACTGTTCTTAGAGAGGGATCAGACCCTGGGACACCCAGACCCGTGTCCTCATCCCCTGCCACTGGGTCTTGGCTTCTCCCATCACCAGATGCCAGTGGGACTGCTGCCACTCACTGTGGGCTGTTCTTCTGTGGGTAGCCTCAATTCTGTGCTGCTGGAGCCATGTCTTTCCCCATGTCCCCCCTCCCTCTTGCTCATGCAAGCCTGAATTTTCCCAATGAATTCAGGGAGATAGGTGCCTGTTCTCCCTGAAGCCACGGATCTTTTGGGCACTAGCATACAGACTAGGAGAAGATGAGTTTTCTTTGCCCGCCTTTGTGGGACAAAATCAGAAGGGCACCTCCATCACTGCAAAGTCAGGAGAGATCTTGCCA
This sequence comes from Pitta sordida, assembly GCA_013390025.1. Classification (NCBI taxonomy): domain Eukaryota; kingdom Metazoa; phylum Chordata; class Aves; order Passeriformes; family Pittidae; genus Pitta; species Pitta sordida. Next base: position 140,027 of record WEKX01017597.1, on the reverse strand, counting down.
GCTTCCATGCCCTCTATCCTTCTGCGTGGCTCCGGTTTCTCAGGGATGGTGACGGGTGAGCCCTGGCAAGGCAGGAGTGGTGCATCAGGTGCAGAGCCCCAGGAACCCAGCAAAGCACCAGGCTGACATGATCTCCTGGGTGCTGGCCTGATGGAGACAGTGCCAGAATCTGGATACATGGCATGGGCATTCAAAAAGCTGGACACTCTCACTTCCATTCCACTGTGCTCCTGGGGAGCTCGGACAATATATTTTGTCTTGGTGCCTCTGAGAGAGCTGAGCTATTTCTACCTGCCTTGCTCCTTTTTCCACACACAGTGCAAGGTGTGGGCAGTGCCACTTTGCCTCTCTCCTGGCACCTCAGGTAGGAGTTTCTCATTTGCTCCTTGGGCACCGCATCATGGCCTTGGGCCAGCTCCCTGTTGAATAGTCGTCTTGGTTTGCATTCCTATTCCTCCCTCCCATCAGGGTTTTTTCCACTCCTGGGGAGCACTGCATGCTCCCCCGGATGGTTTCCACCACTACTGCTCGCAGGTTTCTTACATTGCGGGGAAGGTCAACCACTTCTGCTCCTCCAGATGTTGTTTTTCATGGTTCTGGTCCTGGTCCAAACCCAGGAAGAGTGACCAGGTGCAGAAAGTCCACTAGCTCCTCCCCGATGGAGACACCTGAGTCTGTGTCCAGCTTGTCCTGAGATCCCTATGCCTTGGCTGCCTCCACCATGTCTTCTCATGGGTTTGACTACTGGTCCACCCAGGGAAATGGGTGCTCAAGTGACTGCAGCTACCTGATTTGTCCTCCCCTTCTCATCTGCCTTCCTCCCGCAGGGCCTTATGGCAGCTCCCGCAATCCCCTCTCCTTCCTGCTCAGCTCACACTTGGCATCCATCCCCAGCACTCGCTTCGCCTGGCCAAACCCCGCGTTGAGTCAAGAACACCTGCCCGTGTTTTTCTTCAGTCCCCGGATCTCCGGGGACGTTGGGTCCTTGGGCGCTGCAGGGATCTCTCTGTGCCTATTGCACAAGAGCAGGCACATGCCCCGGACCTTTCCCAAAAAGCCCCCGGGAGGGGATTGTAAGGTTATAGCTGGGGCAAACATCCCTATGGGAAGAGCTGGGCAAAGAGCAGTCTTCTGGGGAGTAGCGGGGATTCTGGAGAGGGGCAAAACAGCCTTCAGGAGCAGATGCCCTGGCAGCTGCAGTAGGTGAGTGCACAATGCTAGCTTTTCACTCTCTGGGTCCCCCCTTGCTATTTGGGGTCCCCGAACTGCACTGTGTATTCCTCTGGCACTGCTCAAGTCTGTGGCCGTGCCTGCAGTGGTAGCACGTTGTGGTGAAGACCTAGAAAAAGTGTTTGCAGGCAGCATGGTGTGCTGTCACCTGCTGCCCTTGCTCTCTAGGGGATGAGAGAGAAACCAGCTCCAGCAGAGAGGGAGACCTGGAGCCCTGTCTCTAGACGGAGCGTGGTGTCTGGGGAGCCTCACTTTCACCACTCAATGCTTTGCCCGAGCTCCATTACCCTCCACTGCAACTCCAGTTTTGCAAAGACACCTTGCTACCCCTACGCCTTCCTGAGAATCCCTAAGTGTCTCAGCTCCACTGGGCAGGTGTCCCACAGTGCCCATGCTCCTTGGTTGCGTAGATGTGCACCCCCTGCCTGGTGCAGACACACTGTAAGCCAGGGGACATGTCCCTCTCAGGAGGTGAGGATGATCCTCTCACTGAGCACAGAGGTGGTGTGGCTGGCTGGGATGCCAGCCCACCCACAGCTGTGGTATGCTGTGTATCTCCTGCAACACTCTGCCTCTGCTCCAAACCTCCAGCTTAGGGCAATGTCACTTCACCCATCATTCCATCATCTCTCCTCTCTTCTGAAGGCTGCACCCCTGTCTCCTCCCGTCACTCCCTGTTCCCCTGCATGGACTTGCAGCCTCACTCCTCTTAGGCTTGCCAGGTGTGGGGCTTAGCCCTCCCAAAAGCGAGTTGGGCCCTGGGCTGGGGTGCTCTGCCTGATCCTGGGTCCTGCACCCACATGGACACCTTCCCTCGGGATGGCTCAGGAGCACTGAGTGGTGCATGCATGGCTCCTGCCATGGAGCTCTCTTGGCCTCCATCATCACTGCTCCTGGATCTGCCTCTCTGCTTGGTTTCAAGGCTTGCACTAGGATGGTTTGGGACATCTTAATTGTATGTGTTGGCAGAACTAGGCTTGCCACAGAAGTGACTGCACACCTGCCCAGTTGATGCCGTGTTCAGGTAAGCTGGGTGGCAAGTGACCTTCACACATGTGGCCACAGTGGTGGATGGAGCCCTCAGTGGTGCTTTTCATTTGTGCTTTGTGCAAACAAGAAGTGGAGGGCTACAGCCATGTCTAGTCTCTATTTCCCTCCTCCATCTGCAGCCCAGAGCCACCTTAGTGCTGCAGACCACCAGGTGACATAGGACCAGATTAAGGCTCGTAAAACTGCCAAACCCATGTTTGGTGAGACAGCAACTCTTCAGCATAGTGTCCACCTCCCCTGTGCTGCACCACCTGGGGATGAGCCAGGGAGGGCATGCAGCCCCCAAGAGTCCTACTGGCAGCCCTGGCCTGTGGCACCACTCGTAGTGCAAGGGCAGGGTGAATCTGGGTGCTCATGGACTGCTGGTGCTCATGGACTCTTCTCAGTTTAGCAGAATAGCTCATTAAGAGCTACTCATGCTGTTGTTAATCGTTATCATCCACGCGCCCTGGGTGGTCAGCACAGAGGGCACGTTTATGAGAAACAGCACTGAAGGATTTATCTGGAGAGGAAGTCACAGATAAAGGATTGCTCGAGCTTCATAAATAGACCCGAGGAAAAGAAAAAATAATTTAAAAAATAGGTCAAATCGCATTGAACTTCCTGTTGAAACAATCCTGTTTGAGCGCTGGCCCTGGGGACAGGCAAGAGCAGGCAATGGGGAGGGGACCGGCGAGCAATGCACCCCAGGGAAGGTGGGAGCTGACAGAGCGGCAGCTCCCTTTGTTGACATCCCACACCCATGGCCTCGGGGGACCTGCCTTCCTCCTGCCCTGCCTGGGAATAGCCCACTGCTTACCCAGGCTTATGCCCAGAGTTTTTCTGGACCTGTCCCGGACCCTAGTTGGGTCAATCCGTTGCATGAGGGATGATGAGGAGGTGCAGGTTTTGAATAGCTGCAGGATGGCGGTGCCACAGCCTCCCTTCCCAGGCAGCCTAGCCATGCATTTAACTGCTCTTACAGGAAAAAAGGTTGTTCCTTCTGCTTGAACAGTATTTCCTGTGTTTGTGTTTGCACCTGTCACCACTCGTCAGCCTGGCATTGTCCTTGTTGGACCCTCCCTTCAGATACTCATGTACTTTGATAGGATCCCACAGAGCCTTCTCTTCTACAGGCTGCGTGGTCCCAGTTCTTTCAGCCTCTTCTCATGTAAAAGATGCTCCAGTCCCATCTTTGTGGCCCTTCCTTGGGCTCTCTCCCCTATATCCATGTCTATCCTGTACTTAAGGTAGCCAGACCTCCAGGAGTAGCCTCACCAGTGCCATACAGAGGGGAAGGATCACCTTCCTTGGACCTACTGGCAACAGTTTGCCCAATGTAGCCCAAGAAACCATTCAGCACCTGTGTCCCAAGCTAGCTCAACTTGGTGGGCACCAGGATCCTCAGGTCCTTTTCCACCAAGCTGCCTTCCAGCTGGTCAGCTGCCAGGGTTTGTTCCTCCCTCATTTCAATTTGTTCAGCTCCAGGAGGTTCCTCTTGGCCCATTTGGAGATTAAGTTATCCCAGAAGGATTGCTGCCCAAAGCTTCCCAAAAATGTGAAATTAACCCAAAGGGCAAGTGAGCCTCCCTTGTAGCTTTGCTCTTACCTTTGCTCTGTGATGTTGACTGGAGCCAGACTGGGAGGGAAAATGTTCCCTTGAGGCCCCACAAGCATATGCACCCCTCGGCACGACATGTTGCTTTCCCCCTTGTTCTCACTGCCTTTCCTGACAATTCCCTCCACTACGTTCACTGGGTTTTTGAGCACTCCAGTGCCATTAGCTGACACATTCACCAAGTCAGGATTATTCCCCGCTTCCTCTCCAATTTGCATTTATGCATGTTGAGTTTAATCTGCTGTTTTATCGTCCAACCACTTGCTAACCGTCAGCTCCTGCCACAGCTCCCGGTGTGCGTCTATGAGCAAGCCAGAGCCTTCAAGGCGCGAGGCATGCTGACAGCCAGCTGGGGATTAGGGAGCCAAAAAAAGCCCCGTGTGGACTCTCCTGCATTCTTGCAGTCACACAAGGATGGTCTCTGCAGGGGCAGTGGCCTGTCTGCTCATCACAAAGCCCTGCACCAGCAGGAGCATCCCAACCTTGGGACTTGCTGCCAAAGGCTGCAGTGGCATACAGGTATGCCCTGCTCCGGCACTGCCGCTGTGCTCCCTCTGTTACTGATGGTGTATCTTGCTCTGGCATTGCTGGTTGCCTCAATGTGGCACCACTGCTGTGCCCCACTCTGGCATGGCCAGCGTTCCTCGCTCTCACATTACTGGTACGCTGTGGTGGGACTGCAGCATCTCTGTCCATGAATGTTAAACGAAATAGGGCTCTATCTTATGTAATCGTGTTAAATGTTTAATGCTGTTACTTACAAGGAGGGCGTTATGCATGGACAGCGCCTGCGCTGGAGGCTGCCACTAGTTCATCCCCTTCCCTGAAAGGGTGCAAGTATCCTCTCTAATCCCTTCCTCAGGGTCTCCTCTCTTTCAAAGGGACTTGAGCGGAGGTGCTGCCTCCTCTCCCCACTTACACCAGGCTCTCATTCCAAGGGAACATCCCCGAGGTGTTGCTCCAGCTGCTGTCAGATCAGGTTCCTCTGTCTCAGTTTATCATACCCTTGAACCCCACTCCAAACCACGCATCTCACTCACCACCCTCACCTACTGACACCCCTGGCTCTGGAAAGGTTCAGCCCTAGCCCGATCCCAATTAACTGTTCAGTAGCCCCCCTGCAAAAGCTGTTAGGAGCCTGGGTGCACTCCAGGCTCCCAGAAGCCATTTCCTAGCCCCAGGCTGCCTGGCTCTGCCTCTGGAGAGGAGGTTTTAGGGCTGGGTTGCATGAGGGGAACAGGATATTGTCCTAACAGCGGTTTCACCCCTTCCCCAGGACACTAACAGATCTGCTGAAGCAGCCAGGCCACAGCCCCTCTGAGAACATGGACAGCCTCATGGGGGGTGTGCAGGTCCCACTGGGCGAGGGGCTGGCCAGGGGGCCCCCCAGAACCAGCACAGGTAAGGCACTGGTGTGCTGGGGAAAAATAAATTCCCTTGGGTGAATAAAGGCAGTGGGAGGGTGCAGCCTGTGGCTGAGCAACCACCTGCTTCTGCCCCTCCAGACAAGCCACCCTTGAACAACGCGGTGGCCATTGCTCCCTCACTGGGGCGGCTGCACAGCCACGGCAAGCGCCTGCCACTAGCTACCAGCCTGGCCCTATCGTCCCCGGACTACACTTCCTACACCACCCTCAAGGTTGGAGGTGAGTATCGCTGCCGTGTGGGGTGGGATGGCGGCCGTGGGACCCCAGAGGATGAGTGGGAATGGGCGAGGTGCTCACAGAGGAGCATGGATTGTACAAGCATCCCAGTTTCCCATGGCTCCTGGGGTTGCTGCTCACAGCAGAAACTTGGCAGTTCCTCCGCTGCTCCACCAGCCTGCTGTGCTGCTCAGCCAAATCCATGTCCAGGGTCCTCCATGGATCCGCAGCACTTCCCAGCCAATTAGCACCCAGGATCCCACACAAAGCTGAAGCACTGCCCACCCCATCAGAGTTCAGGATCCATATGGACACTGCACTGCCCAGCCAATTGGTGCCCAGGATCTCTCAAAAGCCGTCCCCAGCCAACTCAGTGCCAAGATCTCCCCCACTCCCCAGCTAATCAGCACCCAGGATCCTTCCCACAGTCCCATCCCAGGCTTCCCCATCACTGCACTCTCCCTGGTCCCCCCCAAACAAGCAGAAGAGGGTGTTCCTGCAGGGGTGACACCACACCCCTATCCCCACAGAGAGCACTACCGAGGACTTCTACAGGCGGTTCGGGGGGCTGGAGACATCCCCTGCCAGCACACTGCCCTTCCCATCCACTGACAAGGGCTGCCCCCTGCCCAAGGCCAAGGGCCCCAAACTGCCAGGCGGCCTGGCCCTTGCAGGGGGCTGGGAGGGGGGCCCCCATCACGGCCCTCATCGTCCAGGCCTGGCCACCATGCGCCCCGAGGGGCCACCTGAGGTCTTCAGCCCCTCCACCCCACTGTATGGCCAGCACTCCCGGCACCTCGCCACCAACAGCAAGACTGAAGTCACCGTCTGATGGCCAGTGCAATCAGGATCTCGGGCTGCCTCTTCACCTGGGTGCTGCTGGCATCGGGGGCAGCCCACTGGAGCAAAGCACCGTAGGACCTGTGTAAACTGTGACGGCTGGCCAGTGGGAGATGCACAGTTCTTCTTCCCCTCCAAGGATAGGGAGTGCCAGCTGCACTTCACCATGGAGGAGGCATTGGGGTCTCATATCCAGGCAACAAGTTTCAGACATTCTCAGCCTGCCCCGAGAAGAGGCTGAGCTGGAAGCACACTGCCAGAGCAGTACCCTGCTCACGGGAGGGGGCTAATGCTGGGTAGACTGGGAACACATCGTGCTGGGGCCATACACCCCCAACCTAGCTCCTGGGAGAAGGTCAGGGGAATGGACTCAAAGCACCAGCTTTGGTGCTTCCAGCACAGCCCGAGCAGTCTCTTTTTCCCTCCCCAGCCTCCCCTTTCCCACTGCCCCAGCTTCCACCTTGTCAATAAATAATACATTAAACTGTATGGCCTTGGTGTGGATTGACTGGAGAACTCCACACTGCTCCCAAAACCCCAGCATCTCCAGGCACAGCAGAGTGCAAACTCCACTCCCACAGGGCCCGGGGAACCCCCCGATGGGGGATGTGATGGGAACACAGCTTCCAGGGCCAATTGCAAAACCCTTCATGCAGCTCCACAAAACCAGGATCTCCTCTGTCTGAAGTTTAGTAGTTCTGACAGAGTTTTACCAGGGGGGAGCAGAGACAGAGATGGAGTGAAAAGACATTGTTCTAAACCAAGGTCAGGCAACAGCTTTTGTCCTATAGATATGTTCCCAAGATTGCAGGTTTCTGACCTAGCTCTACCTTGCTTGGCTCTGCTCAAGCCATCAGCCTCCTGAGTTGCTTCCAAAGGAGCACGGAGACACCACACTTGCTCCACCAGGGGCCCATCTTTTTTTGTAAGCTGTACAGCTGTTCTCCAGGTTATCTAGATAAAGGACTGACAGCTTCCCTAAGTGCCTGCAAGGTTTTATGTCTCTAGAGGATATTTTGAGCTCACCTCTGCTTAAGAGCAGCTGCTGGGTGGGATGAAGAGGGCTAAGAGAAAGAGGGCAGGTGGGAGGTGGTGGTAATGTTCGTTTTTATTAGGTAACAGATGTTCAGGAGCCCTGGAACAGGGTTTTCTGACAGCCGATATGTTCCCTGGGGAACCTCCCCACCACTGGGTGCATCTCGTATCACAAAGCATCCCTACTCTGAACTCCATGTGGATAAATAGACTTTTTTCACATAATCCGTTAAACAATTTCCTCCAACCCACAAACAAACAAGTTACAGTATATACACTCACATATAAAAGTTGTAGGGACAGATGGGCAGCAAATTTATGAACAGTGTAGAGTAGAAAAAACAGGGCAGAGATCTCCGATCCTGGAGGGAGCTGGATCCGCAGTGGATCATGCTATTCACTACCAGGGTTTTAGCCCAGCAGCCTCCCAGCTCCCAGCCCAGCCAGTACTCCCAGCCCCCAGGGCTTGGACCACTGTTAGTGACACCCCAGCATCACTGCTTTACTTTACTTGACTGTACTAAAGCACTAAACGCCCCGTGTGTGGGACGCAGGTCTGGAGAAATGCAAAATAACTCAGAGGCTGCTACAGGCAAGGTGTTTCTGTATTTTAGAAAAAACCCACACATGACCACTAAGACAGCATGAGAGCCACTGAAGAGGACAAAAATCAGGAGGAGGCAATCCACCTTCCAAAACAGGATCACTGATAAGCTAGGGAACTTAGGAATGGGAAATCAAAACACGCACAAACCCAAGAACTGTTCTGCTTAGGATACCTGCTCAAAGCCAAAGCTGCTGCCACCAGAGCATCCTCCACACTGATCAGAGATACTCTTAAGAGCAACCTCTTCCCCCTCAAAAGATGAGCTCCCCTCTAACCACCAACTGGAAAGCAAAGGACCCCCCTTGGCTGCCAGCAGGACAAGTAGCTCAGGCTGGCAGCCATTGCAGGTGGGTGTCCACTAGCTATTCCCCAAAAAAAGTGGGGGAGGGACAGAAACACCATCTGGTCTCTGCACTTTTGTCTGCAGCTATAGACTACCATCGCTGGGCTTTGCTGAGAAACAGGTTTCTCCTGGCCCCAGTTTCCAACTTCTTGAAACCAGGCAACTCCAGGACTAGAATTACCTGTGTTCAATTCCTGTAGCACGTGAAATACCTCTCGGATGCCAAAAGACCCTGTGCAACCTGAGACCACAAACCCCTCTTTTTCCTCTCATTTTGAGGGAGCTCAAGGTCTCATGACACTCCGCAAAAAGTGGACACATGTAAAAATCTTCTTACAAAATAGTCCAAGTTCTGATTTTGCAGGAGTTGAGCAGTACAGGCCTGATTGGGAGAGCTTTGTCACAGACGATGGGTTTGGACTGCTGCCTTTATCTAAATGGCTCTAGCTGCCAACACGGGGAACATGCTGGCTATGCCCAGGGAGAAACAGCAATGCTCGCTTGCCGAAGGCTGGTTTTCACATTTGCACATGTGAGAGGGCAACCGCTTTGCTTTTTGGAGAGATGCAACAGTAAAGGCAGAAAGAAAGAGGGCAAACTGTTCCCTCCCTGTCCCAAATCCACACCCCGCCTCGTGGAAAGTCACAGGCAATTCAACACCTGCAAGTCAAACTGCTCAGAATAGCAATGGTAATGAAGTTGGGAGACTTGCACCCTGAACCAGTGCCTCTCAGATCCTGCAGGAGCTGTTGAGCAGTTGGAGAAGGTAAGGAGAAACACCTGAAAACAAATTCTGGGACCAGGAGTTGAGTAAAATAAAAAAACTGTTTCTAAAAATTGTTTCTGTGTCAACAAAAAGGCACCAGGTAAGCATTCACCCTTCATGCCAAGTGCAGGGCACGGTACCTCCACCTCTGCTGCCACTCAGCTCCAGATGACCAGGGATGCCAAGGCCTTCTACCAGGCTCTGCTTGTTGTAGGCTGCTACAAACTCACCCCCTACTGAAAACTGGAGGCAGCTATTAGAGTAAAAGACACATGAAGCAGAGAGGAAGGGAAATCTGCTGCATTGTTCCCTATGTTTTTGTAAAGCCACAAACACTCCTATAAAAAAATCTGTATAAAAACTGTAGAGAAATTTGCTGGGCAGTACTGGCCCCAAGTGATACTCCCAGAGCACCTAGGTAAGTTGGGTCTAGGGGGGCTTCAGCTTCTGACACACAACTCAAGGAAAGCTGGTGCCTTCCCCTCTCTTTTGAGAACAGCCTCAGGCCCCAGCAGCCTGGTGGGACAAGGCTTGAGCAGGTCCTCTGCCCTCCCCAAAGACTTCTTTCTTCAGAGGTGTTTGGGAAGAGAACAAAATACCCCTGAGGACAGACACAGGATGTGCCACTTCTCTATGTGTCGGGCTTGTGAGCTTCCGTGTTAGGACAGCGCTTCCCAACAGCCCCAGGCACGGTGACAAAAAACCACAAGTAGACAGACTCCTGCTGCAGTGCCTGAGAATAAGCAAGGAAGCTAATAAAGCTAAACCTGGGGCAAGTTTAGAAAAAAAACCAAACCAAACCCAAACCCCTCCCTCCCACCCCACCCCATCACAATCCCACCAGCACATCCCTAACCTAGCACTTGATTTAAGCTCCAGAAGAGAAGTCCAGGCTGATGGTCAGCCAGGCTGTCATCACACAAGGCGGCCCCATGACAGCATTAGGAGGCAGCGATGGCTGTGCCCCCGCTCAGCTTGACAATCATCTGCTGGCAGTCATTGCAGGAGCGCTTGTCCCCCACTTTCTCCAGGGTGCGGGCAGCCTCAGCCAGCAGGACCGCTCGCTGGCCCGGGGAGGACAGGAAGGAGAGGGGAAGATGACGGCAGGCCAACAGGATGGCCGTGGCTCGCTCCCTTTGGCCTGGCAATGTGTCCAGTTCACCTGTGTGCAAACAGGAGAGAGAGAAAGTTCACAACAGGGCTACTACCTGCATGACCAAACCCCACCGTTCAGGTCTTCAGCTGGCACCAGTGAGCACAGGCATCTCTGGCTGGCACCCCTCAGCTGAGCCATGAGTGGAGGCAACCTCGAGGACCCCCAGGGAGCTCCTTTAGGCTAGCAGAGAACAGTCTGAGCTGCAGTCAAGTAGGAACTGTCACTCATGTCTTCTACAGACAGTTCCTTTCACTTCACTTCCTAGGGCTCAATCCAGCACTGGCATGCACATTTGCCCATTCCCCTTCCACTGCCACAAGGGATTTTATAACCAGCACCACATCTTTTGGCTTTTCCCTTCAGGATTCTCAGCTTCTGCCTTTGCACTGACTGCCCCAAGCCCCAGACTGCCAAGTTTTATGCACGTGTAGCTGCAGGAAGGCAAATGCTTTCCAGTCTGTTCACCGACACCTCCAGCCCAGGGCTGGCAGCTCACATTAGCTGGCTTGGTAAAGAGCAAGGCAAAAGCATTGCCTTGAGCCACAGGCTGATAGGAGCTCATTATCCTGACACAGAAGACACTGCAGGTTGCATCTATACCCCCACATCTTTCCCAGGTGCTGCCCCTTCCCAACTCCACAGGCAGTGGGTCACTGCCTGTGCCCCAGGGCTGACCTTGCTTGCTGCTCTGGGGTGTGCGTCGCCTCAAGCTGTGCTCCAGCAGCTGGTGGGTGCGGGTAGGGCTGGCACCTGCCATCAGGCGCACGGTGGCCTCATGGAGGAAGACCTGGAAGGGAAGGCGGGATGGAGGATGAGAGGTGGGTTGGCACAGGGGTGACACTGTGGCTGAACTTGTGCCATTCCTCAGCCACCGCATTTCAAGAGTGGAAAAGTGACACCTTGACAACAACAGAGACCCACTTCCATGCTCCTCCCTCATGTTTCCACCTGTCTTGGCAGAATTTGCAGGTCAGAGCAAGCGTGAGGAGCAGAGGGGGGAACAAAAAAATTTGATGCCTAACTGTGAGCAGCCTGGAAAGGGAGAGGATCAAGAGCAGGAAACAGGGTGGGAAAATGGCAGAGCAAACCCTGGCACTGTGCCCCCAGGGAAGGAGTCTCACCCCAGGGTACTAGTGCAGTGCTTTGATAACAGCACCAAAATTTGAAATCCAGAGTTTGGACAATAATAGTAAAACTCTCTTGTCGGTATTAGACTACACTTCCTCTAAGGAAGTCTAATAATAGATAAACAGAACAGAAGGGGAAAAGTCCTCAGAGAAGCACCTGGGGCTCTACAGATACAGAGGGCATCTGACCCTCCAGCTACTCAGCAGAGCCAACACAGCTGAGGAAACCTCCTTCCACACTCCCTAGAGGGACAGACCCAGTCTCAAGCCACCTTAAATGACAGGATGCTGACAGTTTTCTATGTAGAAACTAAAGCAGACACTTCCCCACATACACTGAACACCCACAGGAACCTCCCTCATCACCCATCAAGAGAAAGTATGGAGGCTGCTGGTGGCAGAGCATCCCACCCCAAGTGTCCAAACTGCTTAAGCCCACGTACACCCTTATGTCTCCAAGGGCCACAGCTTACTGTCAACCCCAGGAAGGGCTACAGCTAAGTTGGAGCGGGCAGGAGAGGCGAGGCATCACCTTGCGATAGGCAGGTCTGAAGCTGTGGGCCAGCTTGCGCAGGCTGCCGAGGTCGCGCTGGAAGCCCGTCAGCTCAGGGGCCGAGGCGTGGTAGGTCTCACCCAGTGCCTGGCTGGCATTGGCCTGCTTCTGCCACAGGCTGGTGCGGAGAGAGAGCAGCAAGTCACAGGCCAGCAGCTGGATCATCTGCAAGAACCAGGATGCCCAGGCACATATACTTAGTAACACATACTATTAGGTGAGGAACAAGCTACATGGCTGCTGACACAGCCCACGGAAAGGCAGCCACAGCACCCCCTGCCCACCCAGGGGTCTGACCAGCCCTCCCTGCCACGTCATCCCACCACAAGACACCAAAGGGAGCAGGAATTTGCCTTTTGCTCCAGCTCTTAACCGAGAGGTCACACCAATATGTGCCAAGGGGATATTGTGCCAACGTTACGTGCCCATGCCAGCATCCTCTGCTGGGATCAATGCTAATGAGTCCAAACCGATCTCAGGGGAACACAGCCTTCTGCAAAGGCTTTCCTGCCCAAACAGCAATGCTAACTAGCAGGAAACAGCAAAGACAGCCTTGCTACCTGCAGAGAAAAGAGGCAGTCTTGGCACAGCCCATGGTGGCTGCCCAAACTCCTTTTCCCCATCTGCTGCTGCCCCCTAGCACTGCTTATGGCTCTGGAAAGGCTTTGCCTGTGCTGCTGAATGGAGAGTGCCTCTGTACTGCACTGCAGAAACATTGCACAGTCACTGCCACAACATGCAATGCAACTACAATGCACTACAGCTGCCACCCACGAGCAACGGAGGGGACCAGAAACATGTCCCATACGCCATAGAGGGAAGCTCCAGCTTCAGGTAATCCTGGAAAGAAGAGAAACAACCCCACACAAACTCAAGCAGCACAGCACAGTCACACTTTGTTGGCAGAGGGTTCAAACACATGTAAATGGCACCTGCAACAGAGCTGACTCAGCTTAGTGAGGTCCTGCTTTACAGGTATCAGCAATTTGACTGGGAGGGACAGAGATGGATACTGTCCAACTGTGCCGGGCCAAATTTATATTGGTCAAAGCACCAGAAAGGAGGGACAGCTACTGGAATGAGAGGATCAACAGTTGAGTCCATGCCCAGGGAGATGATGGTGTACTTGCAGCTCTGCTGCCCCACAGAGCAGAGGCAGAGCAGTGCCAATAGGCTTTGCAAGGAAAGGGAAGTAATTTCCCCTCTACTGCCATGGTACTTAGGATGGATGGAGAACACCAGATACAAAGGGAAAGTAACACACCTGCAGCAAGACCAACCTTAAAGCCAAGACAGATCATGTGTTATCCCAGGGCTTATAACTCTTACATTGTTGAGGACAGTGTTGGAAACGCTGCTGCTCATGTTGAGGCTGTTCCATAAGTGACTGCTGGCCCTCTCACAGTGACCCAGGGAGCTCTGCTGTCCATCTGCCTTCCCAGACAGCGAGGCCTGCATGGCTTTACACACATGGAAGGTGGCTTTCACCAGTGCATTCCTGAAAGAGAAAGAGCATGCTGCTTGCAAGCAGTACCATGTCATGCTGCCATAACATCAGCTTTCACACTCACATCTTCAGGAGCAGAGGTATCATCATTCCCTAGACAGAAGAAAAAAGGTAATGGTTCCTCACCTGCACAGACTGTACAGAGAAATGAGAGAAAGCTGGCAAAGATGCTTTATTGCAAAAGAACAGAGAGGGTGACCTTTCCATCAGTCTTGCTATGTGAGTTTTTTTTGATTGATTTTGGAAGGCAGGAGGCTGTGCCATTAGAACAAACCCAAAAGACATCTCTAAAGAAGCAATTCTGGACACTTCCAGGCAACAGCTCTAATATTAGTCTGCAAGCCTTAACCTACACACAAACTGCTGAGCACATTGGCACTTGCAGAACACACGAGATGTGCAGCTCCAGAGCACAGGTATGTGTAATCCTACAGGACAGCATTAGGAGGAGTCATCCCTGTTTAGAAGGGGTAGTGGTTTAGAAAGCATAGGAGGCCTACGCACTCTGACATCTCCAGCGATTTTGGCATGCGTTCCACTTCTGCAAAATGTGACCTCACAGCGGCATCATCCCCCCTGAGCCAACTGATTGCCATAGCCACTGCTGCTGACCACCATCGGCACACCATGTCGGGACCTGCAAAACAGAATCATAAGCTGCAGCCCAGGAGTGCTCACCTGGCTCCCTCCCACCTGGAAGAGCTGGCAGGCATCATGAGCCCTTGCCAGTGCCTTCTGCTGGGATTGATGCTAATGAGCCCAAACTGATCCCATGGGAACACAGCTATCCGAAGTGCTGCAGGGACACAAAGGAACTTAGCAGCATGCAAACACCCTACATCTGACCACAAGCAGAGTTTTGGATGGCACATTTGTATCTTGTCAATAAGAACTTAAGCTGTCAACTTGTCTAGAAATCTGGTGACTTCCTTCCTGACAATGATCACCACTCACCACCCAAAATAACTTCACTCATATATAGTGTACCATGATTTGGCACTAATCACCACCAAGACATTAAACCAGGTTACCTATGTAATTCCCTCTATTATGTAACATCCTCTCAGAAACTTCCCAAAGCCTACCCAGGCCCAAAGGACACATGGCTTTGCTACTCCGATCTGCTTTTCAATTCCATGACAACACTGATCCCAAATGTAGACTTCCCTTTATACCAACAGAATAATCCCCAATAGAAGAACTACCTAGTTTTCCTTCTATGTTTGCTCAGCACAATTAGTGAGCTGTCAGGTGCTCTCTGTACCAACACCAAGCAAGACAAACACTCCAGCAGTCTGCTACCAGCCCAGCCCAGATGAGCACATGGCTCAGAAGAATTCTACAACCCCTGTTGTCCCATTAAATACACAACAAGGGACCAAACCAAGCACCTCCTAATGTATGCCCACAGCTTGCTTACAGCAGGGGCTGCAGGCCTCTAGACTGAGGAATATACACGACAATCACTGTGAAAGTGAGGGCAACCTGTTTCAATAGCTAACTAAGTGGAAAAAAACCCTTCTTTACCTCAACTGCAACATTGCTATGCTTGTTTATATGCTCCACCCTTCCTCTCGCTTTGCATTGCCAGGAGAAAGCTCTCAGGTGAGGACAAAGGGTTTGCCTTGGAAATAAAATATTGCCCAACAATACCAGTAACAGCAGTCCCACCTGGGCTCTCAGCATTACAACACAGCTGAATTTACAAGCCTTCTTAATCACTCTCTTCCAATCTGAGTGTACCACACTGGTATGCAATCAAGCCCCACTCCAAGGACTGCATTTGTCCTTGCCTGGAGTTTGAGACGTGGTAGGGAGAGGGAACTCACAGCAGCAGTAGATCCTGCAGTGCGACAGCTTCAGTACTGTCAGACTTACCCAGGACGGACTTGAGTACAGAATTGCTGGCAAAGGGTGGGGCTCCACTTCCCATTGAGTCCAAGAAAGAGTTGAGCAACTTCAGGTACTCTACAGCACCCGAGAACTCACTGAAACAAGAAGCAAGGCAGACCTTAGCTATGCTATCAAACAAGAGATACGTACCAATGCATTACTCGCTGGTCACAATGCATATTTAAACAGTGCTGCTCCATTAAGCCCATGGAAAGTTCAAGCTCTACAAGTAACACAACACTGTCAGACTGAAGAGACCACTTGGTAAGTGGAAGCACACAGAGCAATGCTCCAGGAGGAGCAGCCTCACATCTCCCCTTGCAAGGAGACCAGTGCAGAACTAGATTAATTCAATTCAAGAGTCTCACTTCAACCACAGATATATATTACAAGTTGATTCCAGGCTTTTCAACCACTGCCTCCAAATAAGGCTGAAATACACTTCTGTGAGTGACTATTTGCACATAAGCAAATATGTATGACAGGAAGGGACAACATGTTCATAGCATTGGTCAGAGAAAGTAGCACATGCAGCAACCATCCACTTTCCTGGGATAGGTTAGCAATGAAGATCTCAAGCTCCCACCCCTATAGAGGGACAAAAAGCCTTGCTGTATTACTAAAGCTAATCCTTCCCATGAGGAGACAGGACTCCCACAAGTACATTGACACTCCACCTCCCTTAAACAAATCCTGCTACCTTCTCATCAAGAGCAGCGTTGGATCACAAGCATTTATATCGTGCAAGCAATTACACCAAACTGTTGCTCATTCTCTACTAGGAAACAGACACAAGATTGAAAAAACCTCCGAAGCTAAATGCACAATTTTTTCCCTACACAGGTGAGAAAATGGGTTATCTTCCATACAAGGCTTTTACCCACACTTTCTGGAGAACAGCTAAAAACAGTGCTGAATTACTACTAAAGGCTGGGGTTCTGCTTCCCATAGAGTCCAACAGAAAGTTGAACATGGTTCAGAACAAAAAGCTGCTGTTTCTCACCTATAGCCTCTTTCATGTGGTCACAGAGCTTAAGGACAATGACAATTTCGGCCTCCCCTTGCCATGTGTGTGTTTGATTCTTCACTGCTGGCAAACATGGCACTTCAGTCACCAGAACACTCTTGCATAAGGTAGCAAGCTGGTGGGTTCACTCTCTGGCATGCCAGACTTGAACGTCCTGGAAGCCCTGGATATAAGTCCTGGTCTATAGAAGAGGTAGGTGCACACTAATTTTAGTGCTCCTGAGCTTTAAATTTTGCCACAGCAGAGAAAGCGCCATCCATCCAGTTGAGGAATCAACCAGAACTATGCCAGCCAACACCAAAAACCTCTACCACACCCCAGTTCCCTCCAACTTCAGAGGTTTTACGCAGTAGAAAGAGGCAGAGCTCACTCTTGTAATAAGCTGTGGTGGCCAGACCTATGTTGTCATTCCAAGCCTTTAACAAGGACTAACCATTTAGTTTGCCCCAGAACACTTGGCCAGTGGTCATGAACTCTGCTTCAGGGCATGCTGCTCTGGCCAGCAGTCCCCAGTGTGGCACATATACTCACCACGACTCCTCCTCCTCTTGTTCCGCTATCTCTTTCCTAGTCTGAGGCTTCACGAGTGAATCCACTGCTCGCTCTAGCAGGTTCTCACAGAATGCCTGATGGACCTGTGCAATAGGATCCGCTAGAGAAGGATAAAACCAAACCATGTCACTTGCGTACAGTCACAGACCCCTCTCAATGCAACCAAAAAGAATCAACATGCAGAAGCAAGGAAAAGAGCAACAGAGGGAAGTTTTTGAGGAATCAATGCAACGGTTTCTAAAGACTAAGTTTTCAGGGTCTTTTTAGCCCTTCTTCCACTTACAGAGCAGCAGCATTTGACCAAACATCCCTCTGGCACTTCAGCTACTCAGCAAAACAGTGAGGACACTGCTCTGCAGAGGATAAACCCTGGTCACCCCAAAGTCACCCTCCAGACACATCCAGGTTGTGCTCTAGCACATAGAGACAACCAGGATGACATAGCAGTATGCAAAGGGAAGCAAGTCAGCTCCTGCAGGCTGAGGAGATGTCTCTCAGCTCCACATCCCCTCTTGCCCATCAAAACCACAATCAGACATACAAGAGCAAGCTCTCAAATACATGTGTTCGAGATAAGAGAGTGGAGAGATTGCCAGGCTGAAGGCACTGGGAGCCTACACACAGTGATGCAAGCAGCTCTCACCGGGGTTCCTCTGGGTGCAGTACAGGCTTTCCTTTGCCGCAGACTTCACTGTCCAGCTTCGCTCCACAAAAAATTTCTGTCCCAAGGGGTGGCACAGCCAACGCAACGAGTCAGGAATGGCACTGCGCTCTGAGCTGCACAGGCTTTGAGCCTGGCTTAGAAAGTAGCTCTGAGGAAAGGAAAGGCTAAGATTGGGAACAGCATCCAGGGAAGAGTCGCGCCACCAAGGACAAAGATCATATCATAATTACAGCTCATATCATAATTGCAGGTCATATAATAGATGTAGTGATAACAGATGTCCTGAACTACAGCAATGCCAGCTTCTTGGCTTACATAGAGCTTTTCCTGGAGATGTGATGGGAGAAGAAAGGAGAGGAGATGGCAACTCACCGCTAGGAAGCCAAGCTTGCCTCCACAACGGGCTTTCAAGCCAACTGCAGCTGTCAGGTGGATTTCTGCCATGGTGCTGGGTGGGATCTTTTCTTCTGCACACTCAGCCAGATTCACGGCACACAAGGCCATGTGCAAGCCTGAGTAAGCTGAGCTGGAAGGCAGTTTACCTGCACCAGGAGGAGAAAGAAAAGTGTCATCTTTTAATCGGTAGTACTAGCTATTAAATACATATGACCATAATGTGTAGGGCTACTATCCTAAAGAAATGACAACAACCTGGTGACATGAGAAGCTTACAATATCATATGCCAACTTTGTATTCAGACAACAGAACAACTGTAACTGAGTCTTCCCTCCACAGATATTAAGTTTGGCATCCACAGCCTTGCTTCTGAAAGAAATCCCTGTATAGCTAAGCCAGTTAGGACAAAATCATCAGCAAATTTTATCTTGCTGTATTCATCACTATCTTAAAACTGAACTCCTTGCAGTTCATGCCTGTACCAACACAGATAGTATTTAGGGACAAGCTGACCATGCCCTGATGGTATGGTAACAATTCACACAGCATGACTAGGTAGAAGGAAGTTGAGCTCAGATTTCTGATCTGCTAGGAGCCTACTTACATTGCAAACTGCTTTGCGCAACCATTTGCAAGAACATTCAAGCACTTCTTCAGTTCATGTGCGCACACCCGGGTTTTCAAAGCACATCAACATCAAATAGCCATCTAAACTCTGAAGAGCTTCAGAAATTTAAATTCTTCCAGCAGTTAAGCCCAGCCCCTGTTTCCACCTCAGGTTCCCAAGAGAGAGTGACGAAACAAGCCATTAACAGCAGCAAAAAGTGACTGGATTCAATCAACTGCTGCTTGGGAAAGACTCTGTAGACTCAGGAACTGTAACCCGAGATACTGCTGTTGCTTCAGCTGTTCTTACCGTTCTTTTATTGCATGAGTCAGTCCTGTTTTAGTAAGTAGCTCGTGAAGTTTGTCAGGCTAATTTCCAACAGCAGTCCTCTCGGAGAGAGAGCGGCTGTAGTGCTCTTCCTGTATCCCCCATGATCAGCTCCAAACCCTCTCATTCAACAAAACTAGACAGCCTATCTGCCACCTCTGCCCCTACCTGTTATGTGGAGCTGATGGAGTTTGTGATACGCTAGAGCCGCATCCCGAGCGCTGGTCTTGGCCTCATCCTCGGAGCCTGCGGTGGCCTCCCTTGCCCGCCACTGATGAGAAGTCCTCTTCAGCAGCCACCGCACCAGCGCCAGCTTCTGCAGACTGTAGCGGATCACGTTCCAGGACAGGCTGCAGGCCAAGTCCAGGCGGGAAGCTGGCAGCGCTCGGCCGAGTACCGACAGGCAAGTCTGCAGGTTTGACGCAGCTGCAGCAAAATCACCCTGCAAAAACAGCAACAGGTTCAACAACAAAAATCACCAGTACAGAGACACTTGGGGACCTCTTTGGCATTGTGAGCAAGACAAACTGATGTGCAAGCCAGAACAACATCTTTATCAGAGCCACATCAACACAGAACCAGAAATTGTAACAGGAATTTACACCAGCTTGAAATCTGGCCCTGACCATACCCTTCCACACATGGTTCTGACCCTGCACTGCCAGTCAGACACATCGACACTAAGTGAAAGAGCTTTCTGCCTTCTCAAACAACATAGAAGTTTCAGGGTTCCCATATCAAAAGCCAAATGTTGCTTCAACAATGGAGAGGACTTCCAAGAGGCTGAAGGACAGCAGACAGACACAGCAGAGGCCAGATTCTGGACAAAACCCAACACATTGCTGCCAAAAATTGATACAAGATGCAGTAGCTGGGATCAAAGACAGAAGTTAGGAGCCTCCTCTGATGCCGAGATCTATACCTCACTAATGTGGGCTGAGTGAGGACGGCAATCTGCTCAGGACAATCTAGCAACAGCTTCTCTGAAATCAGACAGGATGATCCAACAGAGGAATATCATGCTCTTGCAAGTGCCAAGCCACTGCTTCAGAAGGCAACATTTACCCACAATCCCATCTAAAAAGATGCATTCGATGCAAAACAACGAGTCAACTTTACCCGTGCCAAATCCAGGTCCGCTTGCTTGCGATGCCTCCAGAAGGTGACCGACGACCTTGAGTGCAGCCGGGTCACCGGCTCTCCATGCACAAGGAGCTTTATAAACACACTCAGTACAATCACTCCATTCACAAGCCACAGGATTAGCGTGGGCATCATCCAACCAAACCAACCAGCTGCATCTACAATGGACATCACAAAAGGGAAGTTAGAAGTCAATCTGGACACCGAAAGCTTGGCAACAAAATGAGCACAGACCCAGAAGGATGTCTTGTTATGCTTGCCACATGTTTAATCAGCTTTCAAAAAGACTGTATTTCAATCAGGAAACACCTGTATCAACAGCTTTTCATCCAAACTCCAAGCCACAACATTACCAACTAAATGGTTATTTTTACAAGGCTCATGTATAAAAAACTGAGTCAGCACTTAGTTTTCCTAGGGTATCTTGTCTTATGACTTTTCTGTAAGATACACCCACAGGTGCTCATTACTTCAGTGTCATTTTCTGATCTTAATTAAATATACAAAGTGACACTTAGGGGAATATATTTACCAGTCAGGAAAATTACTGCCTACAGCATCCCCTGCCCTCCCCTTAAGCTGCTGTACTTTTAACTATTGATTTTATGGAATAGGTGTATCAAACAAAGCAGTTGCAAGACCTCAGAGACACAGTGAAATAACACTTCATTATTAAGTTACAAAAATCACTCAGTTACCTTAAAAACAAAACCAAAGTGAACATGCCTCAAAGATTGGTGAGGAGAGGAGGATGCCCCTTTCCCTGAACTACTTTCAAGGTTCTATCCCAAAAGCCCAGCTACCAATGGGTGCTATGTCCACCTCACCACGCTGAGCCACGGCTGGTTTTATGCAAGAGGAACGCTGGATGTGGATGTGAGCTGGAACCAAGTACATGCAAGCTTGCTCTCCTCCCACACCCAGCCCTGCAATTACTACCCCTCCCCACCCATTAAACAAAGGTTGTTCAACTCCCTGAACACACAAAACTGTCCCACTGAACCACACCAACCGTCCACCTCGTGACCGGCAGCGGTCGCAGGCAGAGATGGCCTTCAGGGAGACTGCGTTAGGCTGGACACTTTCTGTGGTCCCAGCTCTTCCAGTTCATTACCTGACTCAATGGTCAGCATGCTCCTGCCAGAGCCATGGCGCACCAAGCTGTCAGACTCGGGAGTTCCTCGGATGTCCAGGAGGGACGTCAGTGGATTGAAGGAAAGGCAAAGGAATGTGAGAGCACAGAGGAGTATTCGAGAGCGATCCACCATACCAAGGGCCACAGGAGGAGAGTCAGGCTCATCTTTAACCTTCAAAGGAATAGGATTGGAGAGAAAAAAACCTGCTTAGCATTCTGTAGCACAAAAAAAGATTTATGCCAAGGGCAGGTTAGGGAAAAAGGAGAAACACAACACGTTTTAAAATTTGATTTTGAGCTCAAGATCAGAAAGAACTCCAGTAAAGCTTTTCCTAGCTTAGTAAGATAAGGCTGAAATGTTTGAATGCCTTCGACTTCTTCCTGCTCCCAGTCATTTCAGTTATTAACTGGATCTTTGGTTTAGGCTAGGATTAACCTTTGCTGCCCTTACTTTTTTGAGGATCTCCCCGAAGACCCACACAAAACAAACTTGTGAGCCAAAAATAGCAAACAGCTTTCTGTTACTTTGACTACCTATGGTCTCATTAACCACAGCTGATGTCATCATCCTTTTCCAAGTTCTCCTGCTTTACTCACTGGACATACGTATCCCGGAGAGACGTGAGCAACTTTGGTCATGAACAAACACTAAGTCCACAGGGACTGTACAGGGGCTGAAGGATAAGTACAGTTCTTCCAGTAGCTAAGGTAAGGCTCAGGTAATATAGGAAGTAGTATCAATCATTTAAGAAAAGATAAAACACACAGATGCACCTTCCTCATCCCTACAATGGAACTCTGAGTCCTACAGATCTGCTTGTTCCACTTGAGAATAATGAGAATTTCAATTCTCACCCTTACGTATTGCTGAAGTAGATGCCTTGAATTTGACAACTGAAGTCACAAATACCTTTGCATCATCAAGGAGTGGGCTTCCTGGCTCTGAATCAATGGAATAGGGAGAGAAGCCAGCCTGGGATCCTGAATCAGAGGCTGGAGGAGACATCAGCAGCACATTCTGGTTGAAGTCATCTATCTTCAGATCCACGTCATTGTCAACCAGACTGCTTAGGTCAATGCCCTTCAACAGCTCTGCAAAAATCAGAGTGCATTATGTATGTGGTTTTCCATCTTGAATTCTGTCAGTATCTCTCAGACAGGCTCTGTCACCTGGAGTAACACCAGCCCCTGTTGATGCAACCTCTGTCAAGGATAGGAAACTGCAAGAGACACCCTACATTTACGCTGACTGCCTCCCCGCTGCTACACAGCCTCCACAACTTACTGTTTTTTTGGTTAGCCAGCTTCAGAACCATATTCTCCTGTCTCAGCTTATGGTTGGCCTGCTGTAGGTATTTAATGTAGTCAATGGCTTTTCTCAGGACTCCAGACTTGTGCATCTGCAAAGAATTAAGATGTACAAAAAGCCATTTATATAAAGAGAATCAAAGGGTCGCTCTTGCTTGTAGGGATATCACAACCCTTTGTATCATGTGGCGATAAACAAGGATGTAAAGGACCTCTCAGCAGCTGCAAAGAAACCAGCAGTGGGGCATGCTCTGTGGGCAAGGTATCAGACAATGACATACATGGACTGAGGTGACATATCTTATAAAATAGTAAAATAGAAACAGAATAACATCCAAGTTACAATAGAGTTCACATCTACATTTCAACCAGCAACAGTCCGTTGAAAATACATGTACCATAATTTGTAAATGAAGTGGCTCTCTTCTGGGATAGAACAAGGTCTGTTGACCACTATTCACTGCATAATTCAGACATAAGTAGTTCCCTCCTTGCCTCATCCCTTGGCCATCCCCATGAAAATACTTGCTTCCAGCAGCAGTGGACAAGTTTATCTTGTAGACACAAGCTGAAAGTACATATTATGAAGCCACTGCACATCACCCACGTTTTTAAAAGCATTAAGCTTCCAATTCCACCAAGCAACAACAGGAGGTGACTTCACTAGTGCACTTATTTGTACAGAGATCACTGAAGTATCAAGAATACTACTGCCTGCTCTGCCAGCATTAGGTAAAGCAAATAGGACAACCCTGAATATGTGGTATGTATAAGAAAGCTTCCTATAATTGAGTAAGCAGAAGCTTTTACTGCTCAATATCTAAAGAAATTAATTGCAAAGCTCTGCAAAACCTTGTCCCTACTGCAGTTAGATGGAAAAGGAAATTTACACTAAGCAAGATCTGGTATGACACAGTATCAAAACATCTACTTGGATAGTCTACCTAGAGGACTATTTTAAGTTAGGCCTAACATTAAGAATAAATGTATAAGATACAGATTATTTTCAGGAAACAGTAGTTCCAGCATAGTAAAATTAGTATTCTACAGGTGACTCTTCCTGAATACAACTATCAAGCATTCCACCACACAAGCGTTTCTCACCAGTCTTATCTCAATACATGTGTGCATGCTACTAACAGCTGCATGTACCCAAATGCTTCATTTGGTAGAGCAACAAGAACCTTTGAAGACAAAGTATTTATTATACCAGACTTGCTCTTATCCTCCATCTTTACCTTGGCATCTGTCCCCATGACGAGGTCCTTCAGCTCAATGATTTTGTCATTTATGGATGACCGGTAACGCTTTTCAATGATGTTGTGAGTTGTTCTCCTCTCTCCTTCCTTAGGTGGTTCAGGTTGCTTGACACCTCCAGGAACTTGTTTGATAGGCACCTTTTCTTGTCCCACCATCACGGGCATTGTGGTCAAAATGGTCCCATTGCTTCCAACGAGGGTCTACAAAGACCACGTGTAACAAGTGTCAAGAGCCATCAGCCAATTTAGATAAGGTTTGTGATGGCAAAAGAAAAAGGAATAAACAAGAGAAGAATCAGGAAAAGTTTGCATAGCTCAGAAAAAGATGTGAGATGCCAATTTCCTTCTGCCTTCCTTAGCTGGCACGAGCACTGGCACAGCAACACAAGAAAAATCTGTCACTCTGGCTCCCACATTGGTCACTGTGGAATAAGAACATCTTTTGTTCTCCAAGAATATCAACGTTTCTGCCAATACTATGCTGCATTCATCCACTTAAATAGAGAAATGGACCAAGACTCCTCTTTGTTCCTAAAATCCTTACACTCCAGGTGTCCAAATCCACCTTTTCTGTGGACAAATAAAGTCATCAAAAAAGCAACAGGCTACACTACTTCCAAACTAGTAATAACAATGTTAGAAAGGACCCAACTATGGAAAAACAAACCTTGGCTCGAGCAATGCAATTTATTTGAATTTGATCAAACAAAGGAAAAAAATTCCATAAGCTACAAAAGCACCTTCAGGTGAGGAACTAAGGCAATGAGTGATATACAGCAGCATGAAAAGCTCAGATTTGGACACCTAGATGTAGGACAGACCATCTACACCTAACTAAAGCATGTACTCAGAGATGAAGTATGATGAAACCCGTGAGAACAGTTGCACAGAGGGGCTTCTAGGACAGTTGCAGTAAAAGAAAGTTTAGGCTACTTAATCCAGCAAAGGAAGCTTGAGAAAGGTACACGTGTTCTCTAAAGTACACAAGGATCAGGGAAGTGGCTATGGAGAGGAGGAGTTATTTCTGTTAAAAGACAAACAGAATAACTAGCCATGAGCAACTTAAGGAAAAATTCCAACTCTGAAATAGTATTTTAATTGGGATATCAGAAATTAATTTAGTTTCAAGGAAGAACTTGTCAAGTAAGTGAATTTAAGTCCTACACCTTTCCTTGACTAATTTCCACCAAATTTCAATGTGCTCAAACATGTCTCAGAGACATAACCATGTAAGCCTCACCATTGTGTGAAAACATCTAAAAGCAAGCAGGTTAATTGAAGGTTTTAACCTGCTGCTAACAAGTATTTAAGAAGCCTACCATGCTGTTGCAAAAGAAGTCCAAATTTAAATCCAAGTTTATCACAGCCAGTAAATATTTGTCCAAAGATATCTGTTCAAAATGTACAAGACTGTAAAAATGTTTCTTTGGGGGTGTAAGTTTCTTAAAGTGGAGGCCATGAAGCACAGCTGCTATCTCCAATGACGACAATGAACCCTCACTGCAAATGCCCTCCGAAAAGTAGCTTAATTAGTTGTCACATTCAATATACTGCTATTAGACACTACTGGGGGGTAAAAAAGTTCCATAGGTAGCCTGAGCAAGTTAGCTTTCGGTTTCAAGTTTAAAAACCAGACAGAATTTTTAGGTCATATTCCTCTCCTCGTAATACCAGAAAAAGGTAAACAGAAATGTGCCCTTGGTCTTTGCTTACTGGCCATGAGAGGCTGCCAAACAGTACAATTTGTGTGTTTAGGCTTGGCAGAAACAGGGTATTACTCGCTCTGGACATGCCTAGAACCGCCCTCAAAACCCCTTCTGTCTGCACCACCGCAGAATGTCAAAGCTCAAATCTCTTCCTGGTGTTAACAGGAAAGGACATAAGTAAGGAGAGGGAAGGAAGAACATCCGTACGTACCTGCAGCGCTGTGGTCTGAATGGGAGCAGTGAGTGCTGTCAGCGCCGGGTTCTGTACTGCAGCCATAACAGGATTGCCATCTGCTTTCAGGGTTGTCAAGACTAGGGAATCCGTTTTTATGATCTGAGGCTGGACCAGAACCTAGGTTGAAGAGAGTTACAGGTGATGGGGAGAGCAGGCATGTATTTCCCTGTCTCAGTAGCCAGAGGCAAAGCGCTGACAGAGTTGTAGGAAGTTCACAACTCCGTGGATGGCAAAAGAGCAAGGCGAGGATTTTTTTCCTTGTGCCCTGCATTAGCTGGATGCTTTTGGTCAGCCCCAGTGCAAACTCTGACTATGAGACAGTCTGGACAGTGCTGGAGGCAGGGGAGCAGAGGAACCACCAGGACATTGGTTTTCAAATCAGTCACCGGAAGTAAACAAGTATGTAAAAACACAAAAGAGCTGATGGAAAAGCTGCCTTTGCCTCTCCAATGACACCTATAATTAGCTCTCCACGTTAACTGGCTGTATACTCAGACTCTAACACAGCTAGGACAATTTGCTTCGGCAAATACCTGTAGTAGCTTCCCCCCTGCAATTTCACTGAAAGGATCTGTACTATTAACATCCATCAGACCAAACTTAACTACAAGTTATTTTGCCATAACACAGCTTGCTCTTATTTTTTCCAAATACCTTGTTGACTCTCAGAGGACACAGATGGCACAGTACGAATGAACCACAGCAACTTTGTCAGGCTGAGTCCCCTAGACAAACCTTTTTATTTAATACAAAGATGCTCAAGAGTGAAAAAAATAATGTGTCTGTTTTAATACAAAAATCATGACACTGTAGCAGTAAAAAGAAAAAAAAAAAACAAAAAACATGACAGAATAATTGGAAGAACACATTCCAGTATCGACCACTCCTAAGACACGGAAAAGGTGATGGACTTGGAAAGAAGTAGGCAAAAGTTAAAGAAAGCTTGCTCAAGTAAGGTTTCTGATGCAGTTTAGCAGTACCACGTTACACAAATTATTGTAGATCACATTTAGTTAAGCCAATGTTTTAGTGAAAATGATTTCTGAACACCCCCCACTACCTGAAGCCACACCACAGCTTGCAACAGGGACTCTCATGCATGACCTGCATGAATAAAATCCTCCTTGGACACAGGCTGGCTAGAAGTAGAAATGTTTGTGCAAAAAGCAATCCTAGCCAGGACCACCAGCCCTACGAGCTTCACCACCTCTCCCCTGGCAAGCCAGGAGAACAAATCTGCAAAAGCATTTTCTTCTTCTGCTGGATCCCAGTATCATTCCACACTTTTACCTACCGGAACTTGCTGGACCTGTGGTGCAGCAACCGTCTGGACTGTGGCTGGTGTTAATGTCTGGATGGTGCCATTGGCAGCCTGGGTCAGCACTCGCTGAGCCTGCACAGTCTGCACTTGCTGCTGGATGGTAACTGGCTGAACCTGGGAGGATGTCACCAGGCTCTGGACTTGAGGCTGGAGAACTGAAAAGCAGAAGAGATGTCAGAAATAGTCCAGAGACAGGTCTCCCTTCTGGAGCCTGCAAATGCTCCTAGCATCACTCCTCCTCTTCCCAGAGCTTCTTAATAGGCAGCATTCATCTAACACATCCCGCGTGTTGGGAAGTTTCCAGCTCCTTTGGTGATTTCTGCGGACACTGCACCTAGAAGAGCAGCTTTCCAGGAGGCAGAGGACCAGCTGTGCTTGGATCAGAAACAACAAGGCCAAGACCCTTTGGTCTGATAGCACAGGACTAATTACTTCAGTAGCATTATGCTGTACATCCAGCCTGCACTTCCCCACTCCTGCTGGTTTTGGTGGACTCTAGGATCCTGTTAGTTCAGGTAAGGAATCAACACCTACCAAAGCAGATCAAGTCAACTGGCATTCATAAAGGATCTGATCATTGTTAAATGTCCCTACAGTGTCTTGGCTCAAGGCAAGTACTGTGCTCGAGAGTTTGGTAGACAAAACGTGCCTTCATTCCATACTGCCATGTGGGACAGACTGGATCTGCCTAGTGAACTGGTCAGTGGGAGGACAGGGCTGCCAACAACTATGTTTTGTCATACTTTTCTCAAGCCTCCCAAGAGTCACGGGGAAGAAGGCATAACAGAGAATAGCAAGACAACTACGGCAAGAGGTCACACAAATACACTTAAGATCTCATTCATAACAATTTTTCATGCTCCCCAACTCCAAACACACAGCAGGAGAAGCAGCATCACAAGAAAAGGATCATCAGGCTTGTCATGGCCAAGGATGTATTTGGAGTTTGAACAGCAATGCCATTTATTGCAAGTGCACCAGGCGCACCCCGAGCCCGAGCATCCCAAAATCTCAAGTGCACCAGGCACACCTGTAGCCTGAGCACCACAAGCGCTACCTTGGAAACTTGTGGCCGCGTTCTGGTAGATCACTGGCTGCTGGATAATCCTGGTCTGGGGAGCAGAGCTGAATGTTGGTGTGATCATGACGGCCTGCTGCTGGAGCTGAGGCTGGAGTGAGGGCCGGGGCTGAAGCAGAGGGGCTGAGCGTGAAGGCGCTGGAGGTGTTGTCTGCGCTGCTTTGACTGGCAGGCTCTGGAGCTGGGGGGATGCGGGGGGCTGTGGGAAGCTTTGGAGCTGCACCTGGCTGTATGGTCGCTGCAACTGCGGCTCCAGGCTTCCACTGCTGCTGCCACTGCTGCTGCTGCCACTTTGGAATGTGCTGCACAAGGGATCCGAAAACAGATCTGGAAAGTCTCCTGCCTGGTTACTGACAAACTGCAGCATCTCTGTAAAACAGAAGAAAATTTGTTCAACACTATTTTATTGCCCACATACTTCGACACCTGCCATTGCATCAGGACTGGAATGATGGTGTGCACGCACAGAAGAGGGTTCCTGGTCCTTCAGAGCTTTCAGAGAACACATCACACTAACCTAACACCTCCAGAGACAGGCCAAGAGGCGGCCAGCAGCATAGCACTGCCGCTGCTCTCCAGGTGGAGAAGTAGGACCCTCCTACACCACTTTCCCAGAAAGCAAGATCCAAGCACAGACTAGAATTTAAAGCCATCTCCAATACGTATGTAAAATATTAGAGTCTTGCTCCATCACTCCTTCAGTCTAACTCTTGCAGAAGGAAGAAACTAAGCACTTTCACAATTCCAGCACTAACCATTCTCCCAGTCAACTTCAGTCATCCCTTCTGCCCCACTGAGTATCTGCAAAAATGAAGAAACAGTATAGGAACCCATCTTAACTTTTTTTTGATTACAAGCATACCATAAATTTAGGGAAAAAACACTAAAGGAAACAACATTTTATAAAACTGTAGTAGAAGAAATCCGTGCATGTATTTAAAAGATCAGAATAACTTTTTCTACTGGTCTTCTGCCTGCAATCAGTGCACAGCAGGTTCTCTCCATCCCACCTTCTCCAGGATTTTATCAGCCCACATCAAGAGGCTCCTACTGCAGTGCAACAGCTCTTCCCCACAGAGGAGAAAATTTCACAATGAAGAGATCATTGTTCATAAGCAGAGCTTCCTCTTCCCTTCATCTAATCCAATTTAATCCAATTATGCACCTTAAGCTACCTGAATGACTCCCCTGATCTGTGTGTAGGCAGTGGCATAGGAAGTCAGACATCTCTCCACACCACAGCATCTGCCCAAGCTGCACTGGCTCTTCCACAGTTTTCTGAAAGGCCTATTTATTTTTTTTTTTCTGGAAGTAGAAATAAAGAGAGGGGACCCACAAGCCTAAGAGAAAGTTTGTAACAAAACAATAGATATGGCTTTAGGAAGCAGGAAACAGATTTCTGATTTATAGGAAAAACTATGGCAAAAGGGTTCCTTACACCAAAACGTTTGTCATCCACAAACCTAAAGGATGTTGCTGCTGTGGTTTATGAACCAGGCTTGAAGCAGTAAACTTTTCACAAGAAGTACTCATGAAGGCTGTCCCAGCAGTAAAACGGCTATTAATTCACTCCTCCAAAATGCCACCCCCACATTATCCAATTAATTTGTCTGAAACAGAGCAAAGGGACGGATCCTCCTCCAAGCTTCTTGTTCCCTCAACACACATTTCGAACTATTTCTACAATGCTATTACTCCTCCCTTTCAATAGCAATGCCTCCACCCTGACACACATTTTAGCATTGACCATGACCACTGCTCTTAAAAACTCGAGTGTGTTGGATGGAGGAGCCTGGGAGATGCGTCCTCCTGACCTGTTCCTAACCCGACACTAAGTGGGGATGCAGTTCCCCCAGCATGAGGCAGCAGCCAGCCTCAGGGACCAGCTGGAGCAAACCCCTGTCTCCACTGTTCACTGGATGAATGGAAGGCTTATTTTCTTTACACATTACCGCAGATGGCTTTCACAAAACACTACCAGAGCAAGGAGGGCTGTTTCAAGATTAACACTAGTGCATAACATCTAGATAGATATTAAACAGCTCTTTACCCTCCAACTGAGTGCAGTCAAGACCATCCCAAAAAAACCTCAGCATGATAAAATTCATAATCCAAACTACTTCTCAGACTCTTCATTTGATGGTACTGCTATTTCACTATCACACAGCATGGGGGATTAACATACATCAGATGAGATTTTCTCTGGAAGAGTAAATTCCAGCATAAACCCCAAATTTCAATTGAATTTTAAACATGTTCAAGGCAGTAGAATTAATGTATTACTGAAAAAACTACTGCTCTCACAAGTTAAACCACATCTTTATTACAGACTTAACTTTGACCTAATGCAAAATGTCTAGAGATGAATTTTGAGGAATTAAGACTGTCAGGGGATCAAACCCACCTCTCTTTAAAGGGCCCAAGAACTTTCCTAGAAACAGCACACAAAAAATATAAAGCAGAAGAAAGAGCCAAGATCAAAAATGTAAATCTCTGCCTTTTAAAACACTTTTGCCTACCCAGAGATTAGAGCGTCTACACTCACTGTGAGAAACCTCTGGTGCTTCTGGATGACCAAGAATAGGTGATAAACCCAGTGTCAGCAGAGCACCCACACCCTCTGTGCTGGAGAGATCTTGGCCCCTAAAGCAGAATGACATGTTGCTGCAGAAAACTATCCCGGGCCACTGCAAGGCTAAAAAATGTCAACAAGGTATTACGAAACCAAGCCCACCAAGGACTTCTGCTGGTTTCACTAGCCCAGGGCCCAAATAGCTGGCAGAAAGGAAAGGGCTGGGCTTCAGCTGCCTCTCCTGGGCAGTGGCTCAGCTCTCCAGCACACGGGCTGCTCCTCCTCATGCTCCTGGAGACGCTGTGCTTTGAGAAACAGAAAACAGAGGAGATTCCAACCTCAACAGAAACAACCCCTCTGTCCTGATCCCCAGTGTGCTCTGCACCCAGGACCGAATCAAACCTCTGAGTGTTACCCAGCAGTGCCCTGCCGGCTGGAAGGTGCCCACGGTTGGAGAAGGAGCTTGTGCTGGGGCAGGAGCAGGAGCCTTCGGGTTCAGCACTAGGACCCCCTGATCACACCTGTTATGCCCCCAGTGAGCACCGACAGATCCCAGAGCAATCGGCGCATCCACCACAGAAACCCAAAATCCACAAAACAGGCAGGGAGGGATCCCTCAGCCTGAATGGGACATGAACACACACACAATGACTGAAAACCCGAAATTTCAAACCCAGAGATAAATACATGTTGGATCATGTAAAAGAAAAAAACCCCAGGATTGTCATATACCTTCCCCTGGGAAAATCCACCCCTAGAGCTGGGGAGGAAAGTGAAGCTCGTTTTCCTTAGTTACTCATCGCTCTGAATCACACCTCCCAGGGCACAACTCGGTTCAGAGCCATCTTTGGATTCACCAATTCATCTGCTTCCGTATAGAACCTGAGAACTCATTACATGGCGCTTGAACAAGAGCAAACACCACCTTCCATGTGCACCACCAAACTTCACGAGCAATAACTAAGCACTTTTTGCTCTCACAAGACACATTCTTCTATGTATGACAAAGAAAAAAGGGGTACACATATCCGGTTTTGCCCCAAGCTATACTGCAAATCGATGTCAATTAGAAATCTAAAAGCACTGGTATAACTTTATCTCCCAGCTGCTAAACAAGGATGCTTTGGGCACTCCCCCCCCCCGAAGCTGAGCTCTGTTTGGGATTACAGCCCAGCAGAGCACCGAACTGAGCCAGGATCCTGCCTGTCTCCAGCCTACAGCAGCGACTGCACCGAGAAATGACATTTTAAACAGGTTTTCGGGAGCTGCTTGGTGTCGCCAAAAATACATACAAAATAGCGTCACACACAGGCGCTTCGTTTTGCTGCCCTTTGGTGGGAAACAGCGATTTTCTCACAGGTCTGAGCAACACCGTGAAGTTTTCGGATGGCCAAGGGAAAAGCCTCCCCCAGCCCGCAGCGGCGGCACAGCTCAGGCAGAGCCGCGGCAGGGGCAGACCCACACCACAACGGGGCGGGAGGATGGGCTGGGCGGCTGGGACCCCCCACCACACCCCTGTGAGCGCTTCGCCTCCTCCAGGNGCCCCCCGCGGCTTGTTGTCGGTGAGCCCAGGGCCCCGCCGGCCAATCGGCGGCCGCGGCGGCGCGTGGTGTGATGGCGCGTCAGCGATCAGCAGCTGCCATTAGCATGGGAGGCCCCGCCCCCTCATCGGAATATTCATGAGGGCGGGGCGGCCCATCGCCGCCTCCTCCGCCGTCTACGGGAATCCCGGCGGGGGCAGGGCTCGCAGCCGGGGCTGCCCGCCGGGGGCGAAAGCGGAAAGGCGAGGTGGAAGGCGCTGGGCTGGAAGAATGGGATTTGTCCTTCCTCTCGCAGCTCCCATGGACCCTCAGTTCCTGGAGGGCCAGCCTCGACGCTCTCTGGCGTACACCCGCTCCCACCAGGACCAGGAGCAAGAGCCAGGCTTCTTTTATAAAAAAAAAAAGTAGTAAATTTTATTCGAGAAAAACCAAACACATGCCCACTGCCGCTCATG
Organism: Pitta sordida; assembly: GCA_013390025.1. NCBI lineage: Eukaryota > Metazoa > Chordata > Aves > Passeriformes > Pittidae > Pitta > Pitta sordida. The sequence goes on along the minus strand of WEKX01017597.1, from coordinate 107,353 downwards.
CCACTGGAGAGATTTGGCTCTGCTGTTAAAAATTCGGAATGTTTCCCCTTCCCCAAAGGCTGTGTTGCCCCCAGCCCAGCACAAGAGCACCCACTTCTTGGGAGTGGTCCCTCTGCCAGAGCCTCCTCTGGTGCCAGGTCATCAACGACGGTGGGAAACAGCAGGGTGATTGGGCCAGGGCCAGTCCTTCACCTCTGCTCCCAGTGCAGCCCAGTGGAGAGTCACAGCGCCCAGCTGGCTCCCTCCCTCCTTCAGCCCTGCTCTGCCCATGTGCCCATATCTGGCTGTCCCCCTGACAAGGGGCTTTGGGGACTAATTTAGAGAGGACAAGCCCCACAGAGGAGGGCTGGAGGCAGGATGGCAGGGCTAGGGTGTGGGATGCAGGACAGGATCACACCAGCTCAGGCTGGTTTCCCAGTACCATCAGTATCAGCAGAGCTTGCACTACAGCCACCCATTGGCTGCAAAGAAGCCACTGAAATTCCTTAAAAAAAATTCACCATGTGTTTGTTTGCCTCCTTGTGGGAACGCCCTGCGGTGGCCGCACAGGAGAGCAGGATGGCATCAGGACAGGAACAGATGTCATTGTTGGCCTTTTAAACCAGGTCTGAACAATGAAATGCATGTTGCTTAGTAAGACCGCCACTGGGAAGAGTGGAGAACTGATCTGCGGAGGTAGCAGCTGTGCAGAGACCACGTAGAGCCAAGTGGGGACTGCCAAGGAGGTCACCAGTTTAACAAAACAAAAACCAAAACTGAGAAACACAGCATTGCTCATGAGGCTGTTTGGTGTGATGCACCCCAGCCCACCCAGGTTGGAGGAGGCACATTCAGTGCAGAGTGTGCTGTGGAGGGGAGGGATCCCCGGGCTCCCCATGGGACTCAGGCACAGCATGTCCCCCACACCCTACTTCTCCATGGCCGCAACACCCTGACCAGCCCAAGGGATGGCCCCACTGCTTTCCCATCTGTGCTTTAGCTATGGGGAAGGGGTACCCCACTTTAGCCCCGTTGGGGCAACCCGCTAGCACCACCACCCAATCTCCACAGAACAAAAGGGAAAGGCAACAACACAAAACCCACAGCACAAACGGAAAGGGGACTGCCAGGCACTGGCCCAAGGCTGCCAAGAGGAAGCAAGCCACTCTGTGTCCCAGTGGTGTCAGCCCCACCACACACTACAACTCCGACTGCGAGCGGGAGATGCGTGGGCCCTTGCGGATCTCCTTCCGCTTCTCCTCCTTCTTCCTTCTCTTCTCCTCATCCCGCAGCACCTTCTGAAAGGTGTTGGCACTGGGGAAAAACTGCAGGTTGACAGCAAGGGGTCAGCACAGGAAAGCCCCCACAGACTCCCAGAGGTTCAACCCACCCCAGACCTGCCAAAGCCAGTGAAAAAGCCTCATGGTGCCACAGGGCTTGTGGATGGATGTAGCATGAGGAAAAGAGGGTCTCAACCATGGAACAGGTGGCCACAGGAGAGTGGAGGTGGCACGAGGGGCCCATAGTCAACAGCCCAGCCAGGGAATTCAATGTGAGCATTTCAGCCATGCTTCCTCAGTGACTGCAGTTTTTGGCTATTCCCCATGAGACACCTGTTCCCTTCCCCAGCCAGCTGCTTGGAGATGCAGGAAACCCACGAGGTGAGCTGGCAGCATTGCTGTCTTACCTCTGAGTGGTCCGTTTTAAAGGGATTGCGGTAATCGGGCGATTTCTCACTGATTCCTAGCTCCTGAGCCATCTGCAGAGCAAAGCAGAGACAGCATCAGGGAGTGGTGCCTCCCACTCTTACTGTGACCAGGGTTTCCTCCTCACCACCAGCCACTCTATACTCTATGCTCTTCCGCCATCACTCAGCCCAAGGACAGCCCTCGGACATGGGGTACACTCTCCCTGCCCTCCTTTGGCCCCCAAAACCTCACCCCCTAGCCTAGCAGCAGAGTGGGGACACGGCAGGGGTGAGCAGGAGCCATACCAGCTGCAGGACCTGGGAGTGGGGTCCCTGCTCGAACACACCCGTCAGGTTGCAGAAGCCGATGCCCCAGCGGATGAGGCTGTTCCAGTTGGAGTTGCGGTCGAAGTAGTGGTGCACAATCTTGGGGAAGCGCAGGACGACATCCCCAAAAAACGCAGTGTTCTCCACCACATGGGAGTATGCTGTGGGAACAGCCACCAGCCCCATCGTCACACATGCCTCATCCCACTGGCACTTATGCCCCCACCATGAGGTGGGGAGGCCAAGTGCAAATGGGTAGGCTCCCCAGTACAAACTGGTCAGAGGCAGCAATAGGGTGCCTGACAGACAGGGATGAGCCCAGGTCTGGTCTGAATACACAGGTGGTTTGTAGGTTTTGTACGTACTCTGATGCCAGTCCCATGAGGAATGTCTGTGATGCACCAGAGCACAAGAAAAAGGAGGAGGGTAAAGACCAGAGAGGACCTACCATCCTTTATCTTCTCATCCTGAGGGAAAGGCCCGTCGGGAGGCACATCAGCAGCAATGAGCACAGCACGGGAGTCCTCCAGCACCTGTCAGAGCCCTCAGTTACTGCCCTGTCCTGCCAGCTCTTCCCTGTCCCCTGGAAGTGCTGCTCCAGCTGCCCTGCTTTGAAGCTCCATTACATCCTCCCTTCAAGTCCTAAAACTCACCTGCCACACAATTCTTCTTTTTGACCCCAGCCCTCCCCACTTTGGCTCACCCTTCACAGCCCCACAGAATGCTGCGTGTCTTGTGGCTCACTTTGAAGAGTCCCTTGAGCATGATGTCAATGATTTTGTACTGCTGGTTGATGTCATTGAGCTCAATCAGATTCTTCAGTGCGTTCATCTGGTCCTTGCGCTTCACCTCAAACAGCTTCTTATCTGCACCACTGTCAAGGGCACTGCTGGCGCTCTGCCACTACACTTCCGCTCTCCCCCTCCACCAGGCACCCAGCACCATCCCAGCCCCCACAGTTCTCCACAGGGTGCCTGAAGGATGGGGCAGCACCTGAGCCAGCATGAAACAGATTTCCAGGGAGCCCCCTTGCCCAGACACCCCAGCAGGGCCCTTAACAATACTGAGAGCTCATGGGGAGCTTTTTACTTGCCAGTCCATGCTCTGACTGATGGGCTGGAAGAGGAACATAAAGTCTCCCTTTCCTCATGTGTCTCCACATAATAAATATCTTTTCATACTTTGCCTGTTCTCCAGGGGATGGTGCTGCATTGTAGGAGGGCTTCCATTAGCCTACCTCCTCAGGGGCAATACATGCCTGTGGTACAGAGCAGACCAATTGCCATAAGCCCAAAAGTCCTCTTCCACCATCACAGTTGGTGGCCCCGAGACCCACAGGTGTGCTCTGTCACCCAGCTGACCATGCCACTATCACGAGCAAACTGGGAAACATGCTCAGTGTACATTACGATGAAGCAGAAAGGAAAAGCAGAACACCAGGCACCACTGCCATTTCTGCTCCTGTATCAAGCCAGGCACTTAGTAAAACCAGGAGCTTGGCTAAAGCTCTTCTACAGAAGAGCAAAGCAGCAACTTCCCAGTGCATATGGATCCTCTTTTCCACTTCCCTGTGCCCTGTTCCATGGTCTCTGACCCTTTCCCCGTGCATGAGCTCCCTCCAGCCTCAGTAAGGGTGAGAACATATGTGGGTCACAAGGGGCAAGTTGCAGAGGATACAGATTTCCAAGCCAGAGTCCACTCTCTGTTTTTCCAGGTCTGCAAAACTGCCCCGGGACAGAAACAGCACCAGCAGAAAGGGGCAGATGAGGAAAAAATCCATGTTGGTCGCTGCAGCCTGGAACAAAACAGACCAAAAAAACAGTAACCAGTGAAGAGACTTAGCAATATGAGAAGTTAACCAAACCACTTGGTACTGATGGCACATTACTCTTGGTCCTTGCCCGCCTCTCCCTCAGTCCCACAAGGGGTTTGAGGGAGACAGCTGCCAGAGCAGAGCCACAGGGTGATGCTGAAGCCAGCCCACTCCTCTGCAAAGGTCTCCCCCTCCTCTCTACCTGTATCCACTGTCGGCTGGACTCCTAGAGATCTGACTGAGCACTGACCCAGAAGAAAAATTAAGTCCTACCTGTTCTCTCAAAAATAACAGCTAGCTTTTTGCTGGATTTGTGAGTTAGAGCAGCCCAACAACTGAAACAGCAGGGCTGGAGGGTGAGAAGGATGGCCAAGGGGCTGAAGTCCATCTCTCCTTCAAGTCCCAAGTGTGACCAGTTCAGCCATGTGTCTTCACCCCTTGGTGTGCAGGTACCTGGACCCTTTCCCTCCCTACAAGCCAGTGCCAGCTGTGGGCCCCATGCCTAAAAGCAGTAGTTGGGCGATCTGGTGGTAACTTCCCCCTTGCCCCAAACAAGTCCCTGCCCAGGCAGCGCCTGAGGCTCTGCAGGGATGCTGTTGGGCAGAGCTGCTCCTGACCACAAGGGTCCTTTAGAGTGAGCCAGCATGCAGGGGAGAGGCTGAGAGGACCTCTTAGACAGCTGAAACCTGGAAACGGAGAGCAGTGCCTCAGGTGGCCTGCCTGCAGGGACAAGGTTTCCACGGAGCTCAACAGCAGCCACTGGCAATTACAGAGGCAGCAGCTCCTTCAGAGGCATCGCCCAAGCTGCCTCCTGTTCCTCAGGCAGATGTGTGAGGCCACAAGAGCTGCCCTCACCCTGTGACCACTGTCCTCTTGAGCCCAAGCTCACCTGCCTGTTCAAACCTCTCTCTGCAATGCCCTAACATTGGAACAGAAACAAATCTCTTCTTGGTTTTTGCTTGTTGTTTTTCTTTTTTAAACAAATACAATTTGTTAAAGCCCAGGCCCATGAGAGAGGCAAAGCAGGCAGCACCAGCAGCTCTCCCAGCCCTGCAAGGATCAGCAGCAGCTCCCACTGTGCACCTCCTACCAACGCTGAGCCAAGAACCTTTGCAACCTCAGTGCAGGCAGGGGAACAGCATCAGGCAAACATGAGAAACCCTCTGCATTATGTATTTTGCTATTGTGCTTTGTAAAAGGCATCCCTGGAAGGGAACAGACCAGAATAAATGCAACCAGCATTACCAAGGAAGACACAGCTGCCCCTGGTGTGGGTTCGGCAACATACTCCATGTTTTGGACACAATAGAGCCTGGACAGCAGCGCAAGCCTCCCATGCCAGGTCTGAGGTCTGTCCCCTCTGTCCACTGTGATGATAAGATTAAGCCATATTCCAGCTATCCTGAATTCCACAAAGCACACTGATAAGCCAAGGAAAAATTCCTCAGCCCAGGCAAACAGATGTTCTGTTGGACCCACAAGCCTGGTTGGCCTCCAAGAGACTGCTTCACCCTGCCAAAAACCACGGCCAAAGAACTCAAGACCTGGCTCAACAAGGTGGTGCAGGTCTCCCCTCTGTAGAGCCCCCCACAGCTGCTCACTCTCCCACAGGCTCTCAGGGGAGGAAGTGCAGCAACTCAGAAGCACAAAGTGTGACTGCCTTGGTAGCTGGGCTACTGTCTGCTCCTTGGATCAGACCATAAGGGCTGCCCCCTTCTCTGCTGGCACTTACTCTCACATTGAAGCTACTTACTGTCACTGTCCATCAGGGCTGAAACTGAAGCAGGACCCAGTTATTTCTCTCACCCACAGGGAACATGAGGCTGCCAATGCCATGTGGGATCACCTCATATCTACGTATTTCCCTTCACTGCTCTGCCCATTTTACCCCATTTTAACAGCAAAGAACATTCCCTCCTCTCCAGGCCAGACTGTTTAAGTGCAGAGATGCCAGAGCTCCTTGCAATGCTCCTCCATGCTTTCCCCACGAACTCTCTCTTGTGTCTTCACACCTGCTGAGGGATGAGATGGGAACACCACAGAGCTGCTCCTCCCTGAACTGATTCCTGCCAAAGATAGCTCTGCCTGATGCTCCCAGAGCAGTCTAGGGAGCCAGGGCCTGGCCTGATGCTACAGATGGGAAAGAGTTTCCACCAATAATCCCTTGCAGCCCTGGCCAGCTGGCTGTTTCAGCAGAAAGCCCACCAGTCTGTCTTGCTGTCTCCCATCCTCTTAATTTAGATGTGTTTTTCCATAGACATGACAACAGATGCCATGTTATAGATGGTTAGTACTTTCCATTAAAATGTTTTTAATGACTTTATAAATTTTCCTGCAGGAGCCCCATGTGAACTGAGCATCCCTGAGATTTATTCACTTAATGAGTTTGCAAGGCAGAGCCATGCTGCTATGCTTTTGTCCCCAGGAGGATCCCTCACCTCCCCTCTACAGGGCACTGAAATGCAGGGCGAAAAGCATCACCAGGCTGCCTGTGCCAGGAGCATGCTGTGGCAAAACAAGGAATGAAAACTTCCCACTCCACAAATTCATCCCTGAGCCACTTCTCCAACAACCAGATGAGGATTAATATCTCGTCACAGCTGAACCAAAAGCTTCGGAAGCGAAACACTGCTCATCAGACTTCTGCTCAGGCATTTCTATGTGGTATTTACAGGACCAGCTGCTTCAGTTGAGCCAACACCGGCCATTTGCACCTGCTCGTCAGCAAAGTTCCCCAGCCACGAAACCCAGAGCTCACGTACCAGTTTGTCAGCCCTGACAGAAGCCAGCGAGGTGCTGTGATTTCCAGCAGGAACGGGTCCATCCCTGTGCCTCCCGTCCCGCCAGAGGGCTCGGCAGCACCTCGAGGGGCTTGTGCGGCAGCAGGCACAGGGAGATGGGGATTCTCCCGCAAGCACCGCTGAAAGTAACGGCAGTCACACAGGGACGCGGAGTGGAGAGTAGCCCGGCCCCCCCCCGCTGCGGGAAACCCTCCCGGAGCCGTGTCCAGTGGAGGCAGCAGGCGGCACACGGGAGGACGCGAACCCCCGGGGCGGGACGGCAGCTCCTCGCGGCTGCAGCGGTCCGCTCCTCCCGCCGGTCCAGCACGGGGCCAGGGCGAAGGGGCGGCCATGGCAGGCAGAGCCCGTCGGGTACAGCCCTTTAACCCCGGGTCCAGCCAAGTGGCCACCCTCGCCGTGCACCCGGAGCAGTCCCCGGGCTGCTCCCGTCCTTCCCTCCTGCTCTACCGCGGCCGGACACCCCCCAGTCCCGCTNCGCTTCCCTGCTCCGCCCCGCCGTGTCACTTCCTGAGCCCCCGCCCCGCCCCGGCACCGGCCCCACGCAACGGGGCTGGCCCGGCTCAGGGCTCTGGTGCTACGAGGGGCTCCCCGGGGCTGCTCTCCTTGTAGGAGGGTTTCTCCTGGCTCCCCGTTAATTAGAGCCCCGGCGGGAAAGGGGCACTTAGAGGGTGTGAAGGCAAGAGGACAGCAGGGACTGCTTTGGTCGAAGGGGTCACTGGTGAGCGGGAAGTCTCCCCAGCCTCCCCCGGGTCCTGGCTGAGCCATCCCGCAGCGCCGTGAGCCAAGGCTGGTGGGCAGAGCACCTCTTCCACGGCACCCCCTGTACGGCACCGCTTTCCCAGGCTATTCCGAGAGCTGAAGGGCACCAACCACGCCTGACCCTGCACAGAAAAGGAAGCTGAGCCTTACTGAGTTTCAGTGACAGAACTTTTATAAATGGGTTTCAACAAACCTTTTTTTCAAAATGAGCAACAAATGTTTTGTCCATCTTCTCTCTTTACTACTCACTTGCAATGAATGCCAGGATGGTGTCTCCTGCTCCATTTTTGCCTTTTTCCTTTGCTCTGTGCACCGTGTCTTCTCATTTCAATCTCCAATGTGCGAGAGGGACACTGCCACACTTCCCAGACATCTGTCATTGATAGCATGAGTGGAAACCAAAGGCATAGCAGAAACTCCAGCATGCTACGGGAACTCCCACATTTGACATACCATGACAGGTTTTCGTTACTAAACCAACCATCCCTAAGCCATGGAACATCACTCCTAACATATGTGAGAAACACCAGTGTAGGTAAACCTGAATAAAATTCTTTCTCAACAAAACTGATGTCAAAGCTTGATTTTGACCAGAGGATTTTTGTCTTCCATGTTCATGACTATCTGGACAGTCTCCGCTAGGACAACTTGCCCTCTCAGTGTCCCACAACAAAGCAGTAGTATCACACACAGGAGAAAGCACAGGGACAAGCTACTCTGCCCAGAACAAACACCTCACCCACTGCACACTCGGCACATGGCTGATGACGGTGTCCCACAGTGAAGGAAGTCCCCACAACAACAGGAAATCACTGCCATGGCCACTTCCATCACTGCTATATGTCTGAGGCAATGCAATGCAGTGTGATGAAAACAGGAAGGTGAAAAAAAGTTCAAGAAATAACCAAATACGGCATCAAGCTCCCTCTTACTCCACAAGGAATCTGGGAGTGGCCCCTGCCTCCATCCCCAGAGAAGACGAGGATTCAGTTCTTAGTGGGGGACTCTAGGGCCATGCAGAATAAAATTTGGTAACTCCACTCACTAGTTCCCCAATGCTCCCTGCACTTTGAAAGTGCCTGAGTCACCTTTGGGTTTCCACTACTTCAGGGGCATACTGGCACTAGCCAGCATGCAGACAGAGGTTAACTCATTGCTCATCCTCCAGGGAAATCAATACAGGGATCGTTACTGCTTTGATGTTAGACTTCCTGGCCTACTCCCCTTTTATCAGACCACCTCTGCCTTGTAGATTAATGCAAGCCCAGCACAGAGACCCATCTTTCATCCCAAATGTCTCCGCATTTCCCAAACATTTTTTCAGATTAGGAGATGATAAAGTCTTTCATCGCAAAGTGAGTCAAGTGCAGCAATCACTCAGTTTTTCAATTTTGCTTTCCTTCAGCCGGAACAAGAGAAGGAACAGCAGATTAACTATCCCTTCCACCTCAGTTACCCCTACCACTCATATCACCTATCAAAGGCATCTGACCAGCAAAGGATACACAATGTCCTGATGATTTACACACGTGGTCCTCTGTCCCTGCAGGCGTTCCAGCAAGGTCTGTATGGTCCCTGACTGCGCTGGCTCCACCTGGCAATGACTGTTCTGAATCTAAGCAGTCAGAGGAAAGAATAATTTCCAGACCAACAGAAAAGGGTTAGGTTTGTTCCTTCATACTCCCTCACTCATCTCCACACAGAGCAATGATCTGGGGGCTAATGAAGGGGCTACTCAATCTGATGACACAGTTTAGGCAGTTGCTGGTTTTACTGTACACCCCTAAGGGAACTAGGCCAAGGTAGCAGCTGCAGAATTCCACTTCATCTTACTACAGCCTCCTCAAAAGGAAATTTATGGTTTCCCATCAAAGGCTCAAGCAAATGCCTAGGGATTCCCTTCGCATTTTCTTAGGCACTCACTGCTCTCTTACCTGACAAAGGAAGAGGTGAAGAGCATAAGCTGTGGTCTCAGGCAGCTCTCCTAAGTTCGCTTCTCCTGCTTCTTGAAGAATCTGGCTAATTTCTTTTTGAGAAATTATATTGCTGCTCTGGTATCTCACAAACTTGAACAAAGGAAAAAATAGAGACACTAAATAGCGAAAGACCCACAGACTGCAACAGTGACTCATCACCTGCAAAGACCTCTTCTATGTAATGGGATGCTGCAGCAGCCTAACCACAGGCCTGATTTTTATACCACTTCTGATAGAACCAGTACAAGCACCTGTGTTGACAGTGCTCTGATTTATAGCCAGACTTATTTTGGTTTAGGTCCGGAGGAACTAAAATAAATCACATGACCTTTTAAAACTGAAGTAAACCAGCAAATATTCACAGACCTATTTTGTATTTGGAGAGGGAAGGTTCACACTAATATCCCTTCCTCTCATCTTTTGCCATGAGGGTTTTATCTTCAGTACTTTTGCTGGGTAGGAGCACATTCCCTCTTTAGCCCAGAGGCCCTACATACAGCAGGGTAGTATATTGTGCTAACTCCCTGCCCTGGAAAGTCAGGTCTGTAAGGTCAAAGACGGGGAGACAAGCTGTGATGCCAAGCAGTCAGCTTGCTCCCTGCCTGCTAACAGTTGCATGTTCTCTGCAGGTTTCCCCTCTCCTCCTCAGGGGTCCTAGATGATATAAATAAATCCTACAAACACCAAAAGAACAGGATGTACTCACCAACAGCAGTCAGTTTCTGATGGGTGTGGAGGGGAAGTTCACTTCAAAGTATCATTATTAATATAGGGCACAAATAGAGTGCCAGACAAAGCCACAGCAGTATCTGAGATTTTGTGTGCGTGTGTGTGTGTGTGTGTGTGTAGCAGGTTAAATTCCAATAACTAACCCACATGCATTTTACCAACATAGTAGGAAAAATGGAGAACAGCCTGCCCTTCTCCTGCTCACCAAAGTCATCAGTCTGAGAACGTCTGGCTGCAGGAAGGACTTCTGGCCCCCATTGAGTAGTGTGAAGAGTAGGAATCGGTGCCACGGCTGTGAAGCAACATGTAGAGCTGGGAGAGAAGGAGAAGCCAAAGAAAGACAGCTGTAAAACAGCCCAAGTGACAGGCTGAACCCAGCTAAGTACAGTCTTCAATACTGACCCCAAATTTCCTCTAATAGACCCCATGATGTGCAACACTAAGGGGATAGTTTGCTCTGTTCTTACTTGCTTTTGAATCTGTCACACTTTGGGCAACTTTAGTCAAAAGGATAAAAGCTTAATAGCTTTCCAAAGCAGCAAATACATTTTGTCCATCTTTGTGCTGGTACAGGAAGAGAAACCTTCACTTGGGGTGCACATCATAAAATAGTAAGGGAATATGTTTAGCCTGGGGTTTTAAAAATAATACCCTCTGGTTTCAATATAAGGACAACTCTGCTGACCTCAGTTTTTATTTAGCTGCAGAATACCCTTTGGGGAATGAAGAAAGCTCTATAACAGAAGCTGCAGAAACTGAGCTTGAATCTGCATCTGACAGCGTACTGTGGGGACCAGTCAGGCTGCTGGCAGTAATGAAAACAGTTGTTATGGAAAATGTTCTTAATAAGGTAGATACATGATAAACATATATGAAGTAAGACTCGTAAGTCTGTGATGGTATGAAGTCTCTAACTGAATTCTAAAAATTAAAATGTTATTTCCTTGTATTTATTACAGGTTAGGAGTATGGGATGGACAATTCCAACAGGTCAGCTGATACAGCTTGTTATACCATGGCAACTCACCAGTGTGTTAGAAAGGTCTCTTTTCCACTGGCAATCACATAACCTTCCTATTGCCACTACAAGAACCTTTTCTATAGGAAGGCAACAGTAAAAATAATGTAAACTATTTTGGAGTTATCTTCGAGAAATTAGAAAGTACCAGCACTGAGCCTGCTCTGCACATCTGGAAAAATCTCTAGACTGAGAGAGGGTTTAAGAAAGCCTCGGATGATTCGACTCCTAGAGGCAGAGTCCAGGACACACTCTTTCCAGTGTTGTTTCATCTTTCAGCAAAACACAGCTATGACCCTCCTTCTGTTTGGAATAAGGAGACTCCTGTTATTGCTGTTATGAACTTCAGCACCACAGCTGCCAAAGTGACAGGTTCAGCTGTTGCTGAAGCAGCATTTCATTAGCTTAATCCCTAACCAGCAGAGCCTCCCTATAATGTGCCACCTTTTTTTTTTTTTTTTAACCGAGCCTTTTAATAGCCTTCCTTCATCTACTGGCTGTTATTCATCTGCAGTATTACATCTTCATCCAACTGCTTCATCTCTCCCACCAGTGCCCCTTTTGTCTGGTATTCATTCAGTCCACCCTCTTCTCTCTTAGGGGTTAAATTACTGAAGTGAGCAGGCCAGGGTACAGAGAACTTTCTGGTTTAAGAACAGAGCCAGCACATGGACTTTGTGGCACAAGGCCAACAAATAAGCAGAAGGGTCTATTCTTCCCTCTCAACTGTACAGCGCTGTCATATTATGTTATATGTATAGCAAATGTGGTACACATTAGATCTGACATGGACTCTGAAAACCAAGGTCGGCATTCACCCTGGAAATCTAAAATTTCCATCTTCCATTCCCTAAGGCTGCCTAGTACCCTGTTCTCCCTTCCCTCGGGGCCAAACTGTGACCAACATTATCCTTTTGTAAGATACATCATGTGCAGATTCCCCTCCCCTATATTTATGACCTGAAGGTTTGATACAACTGGCCAGTAAATCAAAGATTCTTCCTATACTCCTTCCATTCCCAAATGTTTCACAGGGGTGGAGAATTACTTTTAACTTTCTAGAAAGCATTTTGGTGTCCAGAGCCAAAGTTAGGACCCATGTACAAGGGATCCAGGCACTGTGATTTCACCCCACAAAGCACATGATTAACTTTAGGCATACAAATAATTTTTCTTATTTGGCTCATTAAGCATCTGCTCCAGAGCACAACTGAAGAGAGACAAAAGAGCTCAAAATATCTGCAGGAGGGAAACCAGAAGAAGAAAGAGCAGGAAGACTTTACCAACATCCTGGTTCTTCACATACAGGTATTCCACTAAGGTTTCCAGGAAGGCAACCACAGCCTGAGAGAGAAGGAAATCTTTCTGGAATACCAAGAGAAAGAAAAAAGAAGAAAATATATAAAAATATATAAAAAACCCCCAAACCAGTCAACAGCTATTGCGAGAGGAAAATTCATAAAGTGGCAGGATCTGAGGATTATTCAGTACAAGAAAATAACACCTTTCATCTCCTTCACGGGATGCAATGTGCTGCAAATTATGTGTCAACATCAAGGAGCCAGACAAAGGCACGGCTACTTATTCTGAGACTAAAAAAATAATAAGTAATAGCCTCCAAAGAAAAAAGACAGGAACCCAACATGGCTTAAGAGAGTTAAATGTAAACTGTTGTACTACCTCTGGAGCCCAGCATCATCTGAGCAAGTTAAATGTATGCTGATGCACTTACTATCCCCTAAAAACACCTTGTCAGGGGTGTGGGGGAGGGCCTGGGATTTGTTACACTTTTCCCACATCTGTCCCTATGGATAGCATCCCTACAGAGCCAGAGATGGGAAAACAGAGATCGTCATTAGTACACAGAATTTCAGCTACCCAGTTCAGCAGCAGGGAGCACCGCATAGCTTGATTTACCTTCTTTCTCACTGCACTATGCTGCAGCAAGAGCATTTTCCCTCCTCCTCATCACATGTCTGTAAGGGATGGAAAATGCAAGCAGAGGGAAAAACGCCAGGCAGCCCCTTTGATTCTGCAATGGGGTGGTTTCTCCTCAGGTTAACATTTCTGCTTGAAGACCAACACTAGTGTTGTTTCAAAAGTCTTATTTTATATACATACCTGCAACTGGACATGCACCAAAAGGTTCTGCAGACTGACAACAAGCGAGAAGACCTGCTGTGTGGCAAGGGGGTGCAAGGCAGCATCTTGCAGTGATGATGGCTGTGGCTGAGTAGCACCTTGGGCTGTGTTTTGGCCATCGATCACCAGCAGAGAGGAGGAGAAGTTCTGCCGCAGGGCAGCTCTCAGGAACTGCATGATGCTCACTAGACAGGAAGACACTTATTAGTGTGTGTCAGTGTTTTCCTCTGCCCTGCTCCATGTGTTGGTGCTTGTGCAACAGCATGAGAGAGGGTAGGGAGAGAGAATTTAAGAGCCCACCAGAGTTGTCTGGCAGCTCCTGACAGCTGCAGACAGGAATGGTAACGAGTTCCCTTGTTCATCTCCTCCCTTGAGACAACTGTCACAGTTCACACTCAATTCCAGATGTCACTACTGACCTCCAAGGAAGATCTGTCTAAACACAGAACTGCAAACAGTTCCCTTTTGCCCTTTTTCACCACCAGTTACACACTTACAAAGCCAAATGGACAAATGATTCCAGATTCCCACCAGCACCTCCAGCATCCCATTCCATAGTCACCAGTTCTCCCTCGTTACTTGTAGCACGTACCAGTGGCTACTTCCAGTGAAACCCCTGTAACAGATGCAAAATACCTAACAGCAGAATTGGCTTCTTATTCCTGAAGATGACTGCATTGAGGACATCTCTTAGGTCTAGAGAGAGTGTCTGGTGAACCTAGAGGAAAATTAAACAGAAGAAAAAGAAAAACAAACCAGTGCTGGTTTGGACCAGATAAAAAGCTCCCTTACATACTGTCAGTCATTAGACATTCCCCCAGAATGACATTGAAAAACAAGAGGATTTCAGGAGACTGACCCAGAAGTGAGAGTTCCATCACTGGGCCCTCAAGTTTCACTCACCACAGTTGCTAGCCCTGCACAGCTTCCTAACCCCAGTATAACTTATCTGTCTTGTTCTCACCGTTCCCTGCAGGCCTTCTGGCATGTGGCTGTCAGGGTGCTTAGCACATGGAGTAGAAGGGACAGCCATCAGCAAACATGGCTGTACCTTAGCCACGCAGCCAAAAGCCAGCAGAGGCAAGAAGAGTCCCTGTCTCCTGGAGCTGGGAAGTCTGCAGAGAGCCCAGAGATGGGAATTATGGCATGGGTGAAGGGAGCAGAGCAGGTTAGGGACCTGGGAACTAGGTGAAACAGGAAAAGTCAGCTTGAGAGGGCAGTCTGCAATACGCTGTTTCCCTCACAGAGCAGCCATCCAACTGCAATGGCATGAAACCTGAGAGTCCCAGAAGGGTTCAAACTCTTCAGTAAGGCAGAGAGTTGGTATGGGACAGCAGGCATAAGGGTTCAACAGGGTTGATATCTCCAAACCATCTTCTGAAAAGAGAAAGACTTAACAAGAGAGCTAGGAGCAGCTCCTGCAACATGGGGGCAGTGGTTACTCATCTAAGAACTGACAAGCCAAGGCATTTAATAGCCTACCATCTATGAGCCATGTTTATCCACAGGCTTCTGCTAAAGCCAGCAGCAGTAATAGAATTAAGATGGAAGTTGGCTATGACTAGACAAGTCCTCACTATTAACATCAGCCTGAGATGAATGTGACCATTTCTCTGAGCCATTGTTCCCCTCTAAAAAACTGCAGGCTCAGGGAGACAGCCCATCATTAGCTTTACAAGGGTCTCCAGGATGCTTTGTGCAGCACCAGCTGTATTGAGCAGCAGAAAGCAGCAAGAGAAGTGACTCTTCCTCTTCTTCCCTCTCAGCAGAAGATTTGAAACACTGACATTTAGAAATGCTGAAGATTAGAAACACTAAAGCAGCCTTGAACCACTTCCACTTGCCAACTGTATCTGCAGTTTCTTTCCTCATCTCTGGTGCAAAACCAATTCTGGATTGTATATCATAGCATATCAAGCCAGCAAGATATTGATACAGCCAAGTAACAGGTTCATAAGCACTAAATTGATTGTGTTTCAAGGATCAATATGAGCTGAAAGTCACATTGAGAAGATGAAGCTCAACATTTGACACTAGAATCCCTTCTGGGACTGGCACATCATCAACCACCCAGACACAGCTCTGACTTGGAAACTGAGAAGGAAAACTGTGCTCAGCAGCTAGTAGAGCAGGGACAGGCAGGTCTTGCTCTGCATTCACACAGCTGACAACCCATACAAATCCCATGCTGTAAGACCTAAGCAGAGACAGTGCACGCATGAATAAATGAATGCAGACTTGGTCTGGGTTGGCCATTTGGAAAACATCTTCCCTCACCATTAGAAATCCAACCTTTTCCTCTCTGCACAGATGCACATGTGGTTTTATCACCTGTGAATAGGTGCCCTCACTCCCAAAGAACACACTCTGCTGGGCATAACTGCAAAAGCAGAGCTCACATCGCACAGATGTTACTTAACCCTGTATCAAGAGAGGCTTGGGTAGATACTTCAAAAGGAAACATTTTCCCTTGTGTTGGCACTGGAAGTTTGGCTTCCCTCAAAGTTGTAATTCCATTATTAGCTGAAAACTCCAGTTTAGCTCTCTTGTCGGACTGCAAAGCGTCACGTACAATGACAGCTGCCCACATTCATAAGAGCTTGCTAATGTTGAACACTTACTTACCAATAATAGGTTTGGATTGTTACTGTTTCACTACTGATCATTTTAGTATCAAAAAAGCAGTTTACGACATGGGAGCTGTGTCTTCCACCCCCAGTCTTCCCTTGAGAAAAGCCTTAAAACACATTTCACTCTGTCCTGAAGAGGAAAGTGATTTGGATCAGGAGGGCTGGGTATACACTTCCCCCCCAAGACTTGTGCCCTTCTGTAACTCTTCGATGATTCATGTGTCAGCCTTCAGCCACATGCTAGCTTCCAGTCTGCTGGAGAAAAAACTTGTGGACAGTAACAAAAGAATAAAGACAAACAGCTTCCAGGCCAAAGTAAACCACTTTCCTCTGCTAATGAAGATATTATATATACGTGTATATATATATATATATATACACACACACACACACACACAAACATGTATTTATTTTTAAGGTTTAGCCATGTGCTGACTCTGAAACCTGGAGTGATTCTAACCTCAGTATTGTAGCGATGCTGATAAAGCAGAAGGGATGCAGCCAACAGCCATCCAGAGCACAGCAAGGCATCCTCAGATGACAGGTAAACAGGTCCAGAGGGAGGGGACCTCAACCAGGTGCATTCCAAAACCTTCTGCAGGAGTTCTAGCAAGGACACATTGGAGAGCAGCACAGCCACTGCTGCATGGGAGAAATATAATCAGAAAAGGTGATGGGATGGCAGAGGTTAAATGAGCTTGACAAGCAGGAAAGAAGTGCAGAGCACACGCCTGCTGCAGTGAGGCAGCCCCAGCTGCCACAGCTCATCACAGTAAGGCTGTCCAGCTACACTGGTATTCATCTCCCACAGCACCAGCAACCGCTAATAAAATGACCAGCCTTCAGCTAACACAGCAGGAAAGCTGGTTAGAGCTGTTCTCTATTATTGTCTAATGTTTTGAACTATGACAATACCAGGATATTTCAAACTAGGCATCAAAGCCCCACTACTGTGTTTTATGAACAAGAAAAATACAGTGGTTCTGTCTTTCAGCAGCCAATTTCTGAATCATCAGAAGGCAGCACACCCAAACTAAACCAAAACTCTCAACCTAAAAATACTCATTTCAAATACAAAATGATCTTTGTTAATTAGAATGCTGTGTCTGGATGGGGAAACATCCACCTCACTTGCTG
The DNA here is from genome assembly GCA_013390025.1 of Pitta sordida. NCBI lineage: Eukaryota > Metazoa > Chordata > Aves > Passeriformes > Pittidae > Pitta > Pitta sordida. The sequence goes on along the minus strand of WEKX01017597.1, from coordinate 90,355 downwards.
AGACAGAATACATTCTCTGATGGCCAAGCTACAACCTCACTGAGATTAACTTGGCAATCAATGCCATCTTGCCTCACCTCTCTGTTGACTACAAGGTGTTGTTTGATGAAGACTCCAGTACAGAAAATTCAAGGATGGCTGCAGGAGGTCAGTGTCCCTTGGCCTGCATTTCCCGCAGAGATTACTGACTGGAATCAAAACATGCACAACAAGGACACCAACTTAACAGAGCACTTCAGTACAAGAAAGAAGTCAGTCGGTGGGGCGAGAATTCAGACAAAAAGTAAAAATAAACAGAGCATGGTACAGACAAAGCAACAGGCATCTGCCCAGCAGTGTTTGCTTTAGACTGGACAGTGCAGTGGAGGATGGTAACAGAGGGGGGCGGGAATAGAAAGGGGTATATTAAAGGGCATGTATGACATTGGGCCGTTTCCACAGTGTGAGTTTGATCCTAGTAGTAAAACAATCATAAACAGTCATGTGACTGTCTCTTGTAGTGACCAGGCTGGGGAATGGCATGGAGAGCTGTGCTCCTCCACTGTCACCAACTCTGCTTAAACTACAAGTAAAGTGTCATGTTTGTTGTCAACACCAAACACTTAGGAATAACATTTAGTAAGAGTTAGGGAGGGAAAGTCAGGACTGCAGGGCTCAGCAAAACTGTCATAGCAGATCTTTTCAAGAGCTTGCAGTAAGCAAGTCTCAAAAAACACACATCAACACACCTCTTGCATCTATGAGCTGGCTGCACAAAGGCCTCATTAGAGGACAGTGTCCTGCACACCCATCCCTGAAGAACATAGCCTGGGGAGCCAAGGAGGGAATAAATGGGATGGTTGAGGAGGGGAGAGAGTTGTGCTGCAAAATGCAGAGCAGAAAGCAAGAGCAAAAGGAGCTCCTGACTCCTGGCAGCATCTGAGCTGTGGTCTGATATCACAGCAGCTAAAAGGCTGGTATAAAGAGGACGTGGGTTTTCCACATGCCCAGTTCCACTGGCTAATGAATGTCTGAGAAATACTGCTTCCTTACAAGGGCAACACAGGCAGCCACAGGATACCAAACATTTCAGATTGAAGGAGATAATCCTTCAAAGTCTGCTGGAAAGATCAATCTGTCAGAGCAGGGAAGAGATGAGAGGATGGATCAGCTGAATTTCCTCATAGTATCTATTCTTTTTTCACAGACTCCATGAATCCCCAGTAGTCAAGTAAGAAGGGAGAAGTCACCACCAGACAAGGCAGCTGGACACGGTATGGTAAACAAACACTGCCTGCTCTTCTGTGTCTTTAGGGTGGAGTGGGCAAACTCTGCAGTTGGTAGGGAACCATATACCCTGGATTTATATTCCAAGGAAAGCCCAGTTTCACTAGACTAGTGTTTCCTGATGGCCCATTAACAGGACATGACTGTGGCCTGAACCCCACAAGAGTGTTAGAGCAAGTGTGGACAGGAAAGAATGATTCAGGAAGCACATCAGCTATACTGTCATGTGCCAAGTCAACTACAGTCACTGGTCCTGAAATCACGTCATGGTGAGGGGAATACTTCTCCACCTTGTGAGGTTTCAGACAACAAATGTATTGTAAAAGCAAGAGGATAAGAACCTGGGTTTTGTTGACTAAACTAGTAACCAGGGCTCTTTACAATTCTCTGGCTATGAAACTATCTCAAAGCAGCCATAATCATAATGCAAGGTACATCTCACAAAATATAAAGAGCCAGCCCCTAATCATCTTAGGGAACACTTAGCACACACTTCCCTGGGAGAAGAGGGATGCTCATACTCACCCTGGTGAAGCAGCTTGAAGTCTGTGCTGTCCAGATCCCTCATGCCCTTGCTCCGCAGCTGCACTAGGAAAAGGAGGCTCAGCAAAATAGGCAGGTTCCTGTTAGCTAAGAAGGGCACAGACAGCTTAGGTTGTCAGTTAACTCTAAACTCTGCCTTAAAGTGTGGCAGGAATTGTTAATTTTCTGGCTCAGGAATGAGGATGGGTTAGGGGAGGAAGTATTCCCCCTTCACACACACACCCTCCCTTCATTTTCATCTCTACAGTTCCCTCTGGATCAGGTGCCCTTTCTGCCACCATGAGTTGACGTGAGTTACACACAGATTCTGCCAACACCATTCTAGGAAAAATGAGAAATCAAGGGGGAAAAGGAGGCTAGGGTATACACCCATTGTAAACCATGCAGGGAGCATGGTCATCACACTTTCAAATTGATACCTAAAATTCATTAGTCCTTTCTAGGCCGCCCCCTTCCCATCTCCCTGACCATCACCGGCAGCCCATGCTTTGACAGCAGTCCAGCTGCACAGCGGTTGTTCTCCTCCATCTCACAAGACCAGAAAAATGCCATCCATACTATCCCACAGGGCAGAGGAGAGACAGTACAAGTGAGAGCTCCACACAACAGGTCTGTGAAGAGAGTAGGACTATTTAAACCACCAAGCTTCCAAGGCAACTCCCTCCCTGTTATTCACTCTTCTGCAGTGCTATAAACTGATACAGATTTTACATTGTATACAGCCATACCTACAGCAAGCAACTATCACCTCCAGAAAATGCTTCCACAAAAGCTTGTGAGTTTTCTGTTCTGAGGAGGAAGGATTTTAATCGAAGGTCTTTAATGTTATACTTCTGATGGAGTCCCACTGTTGGGCTGCCTTCTTGTCTGAACTTAACTACTCCAGACCTCACAGAGAGCTGCCTGTGTGCTGGGAGACAAGGAAGTCCATCTCCAGAATATATCTGGTGTTTGACTTCCTGGATAGGCCTGTCAGGAACTCAGTTATAATGAGCTCAAAATGCAGCAGGAAGAGAAGCTGGGTACATTAGTGGCAGCAGAACTGCTCAAAGCTTGCAAAAACTCTTCTAGCACCGTGACCTATCTCCATCACCAGTGGTTTGAAGAAATAGGTCTGATTCCTGCATTAGGAAATGAACAATCTCCCTCCTGGCAGCCTCTGGCATCCCTAGATCAGCAATAGAGGAACACCACAAGTCCAAATGTGCACAATTCCAAACATAATCAGACCTAGCAGACGCTAACATTGCCTTCTTTATCCCTAATCTTGTAGCCTCAAACTTTCAATCCCTCCTTCTTCTCCAGCCTACTGACTTTACTGGAGGTTGGTCAAAACCACTTCCCCTCTTATTGCCTCCATTCCAACTGCTGCACAGCAAAACACCTGAAACAGAACATGGCTGTTAAAAGTGTCAGTACCCCTCCCAGGAACAAGAAAAAGCTGTGCTGGGCCCCTAACTTAAGGAGTCAGGGACATCCTAGCACTGCTCCCTCCTTGAGTTCAAGCTCACAGGCTGCTTTGCACATCACCGCTCATAGTGGGACAACAGCTCCAATGCCACAGCCAGGGCTAGTAAGGAAAACACAGAATTCCCCCAGTCACAGCCTCGCTCTCTTTTAGAGATCTAACAGAATTATGAGATCTGGTGATACCAGAGTCCCTGTTTGGGGATCAATAGAATGGATGACTCAATCCTTGCTCCTGGTCTCTGAGTCCTGGGAACTGTGTATACTCAGGCACACCAAGCTGTTTTGCACAGTGAAGAGGCAAAAAGGAGGATGTCTTCAGACACCAGGTGAGCCCCTATTCAGGCTGGAAGATTTACCAGCATAGCTCTCCACTTGAACACTGTGTATGAGAACCTTGCCCTGGTTTAACAACCACAGTTTGAAGCCAGAACAACCTAAATTAGAAAAAAAGGCTCTCACTTCAAAACTAATCTTTGAAAAAGAAAAATTAGTCAGTACAGTTCTGTCTGTAAATTTCCTCATGCAGATAAATACTGAATACATCAGCAATTTAAAACCACTTTATCCCAGGCTGTGCCCCTTCAGACATCTACTCTGCTAGTTGATCTTACAACAAGACCAAGTCACAGAGGTGGGGTCACCTTGTAGGGTGGCTGAGCTGCTCTCTACCAGCAGCTGCTGCAGAATCTGTAGGAATCGGCTCCGGAGGAGGTCACAAACAAGCACATCCTCGTTTCTTTCCAGAAAGGTTCTTAGTGTCATCAATACCCTCCAAGCCACCTCCACAGAGCTTGAGGAGACCAAGTCCTGCAAGAGAGGAAATACACACATTACCTTTCTACCCCGATTAGGCAGAAGTCACTGCTATTTAATACCATTATGCTAATTTGGTGCCTTGGGAAACAGCCTAATAAAGCACCATTCAGATTAAGTATGTCCTGATTAAACAGAGAACTGAATAAACCAACAGGACTCATATCTGTTAGGCACCTCTGAGTAATATCACATTTAAAGAATGCATTTGGTTATTTAATTACAGGGGTAACATACATTTAAGGTGAAGGTTTTAGACAGAGATCCCATACAAAAGAACAGAGCCCCTAGCACTTTTGCTCATCTTGTTTTGAAAAATCAGGTATTATATTAAAGATGCTTACCTAAAATCAAGCTTATGAGTCAGTCCATAGTTACTAACTTTCAAAAAGTTGGCAGCCTTGTATGTGCAGTAGTAACATAACAGTTAAACTACATGAAACCTACATAAATCAGACAAGCAATCAGTCATGGGAAAGGGAAGAGTAATGTACTCAGCCCACAAACCTGGTTTTTAACTACAGAGCTCTGTCTGGAGTCTCTAAGCTGAATGCCACAGCCAGGAGCCTTAATTTGGACATACTTGATGTTAAGGTATTTAAATTCATTTGCATAGCATGTACAGAGGCAGTTCCATAAATATCAGGCAGAAAACGCCTGGTATTCCTGACATAATAAGACCATCTGAACATGAACTATGTCAGCACTACCTTTCCTTTCTTCCCGTAGTAGTCCTGGCTACTGTACTGGATATGGTACAGCTGAAGAGGTAAACGGGAAACTGGTCATAGCAACCGAGTGTGCAGCCTGACTGAACAGCCTGCTGCCTTTCCCTATCACACAGTAGTAACACGTTGAGACTAAGGTGATGGGAGAGGAAATGGCTGGGGAACCCCATATCCAAAGGATGCAGTTAAGGCAGGAACAGGCTGCCTGTGACAGAAAAAGTTCTCTAGTTCTAATTCCTGCCTGTATCAGAGACTTTCAGGAACAAAGGGCAAGAAGCTGTCTGCCAAATCAGCTCTGCTGACACAGATCTGCTCCATATGACATTCAGGAATGTAATCCAATGTCTCCATTCTCTGAGAGAGCACCTCAGATCTGGAGCCTGGAGAAGACAAGTGGGACAACATCATCACAACCACATTCACCCCGAGATGAACATACAGAGCACAAAATGGCATGAACCAAGGGCCACAGCCTTCCTGGTCCTGAGAAATGCACCACTGTTTTAACATCTTCCTTCCTACTCAGGAGATGAAGGTCTAAGATGAAGTCACTGACCATCTGTTACATGTAATCCAGACAATTATTAAAAGCATAAAAGCAAATAAATCATCCTTGGAAGAACATTAATTTTTGTTTCACTGTACCAGTTCACTAGTGCATTCTGAGGTTATTCATCTCATAAGTTTTCTTTACATTTGACAGTATATTTATCCCAGTACATTGCACTGGTTTATTAATCCATCTAAATTGCAATTGATTATCCTCTTCCATAACTGAAAGGTGAATTGTCAAAGCCTGTGATTTATTACACTTTATTGTGTAATATTATAATATTATAATAAAGTGATTTATTATCACTTTAAAGACTGGGACAAAGCTAAATGTATTTATTTCTGCAAGAGCACATGGCAAGACAGAAAAGGGAGAGCTGAAATGCTTTACCATTCAGAGGAGATGACACTGTTTATGTTCTGCTTACTGACAGACCTGTGCTGTAGACATCTGTTTCAGTTTATGGAGTGATAGGTTCCAGAATTAGTGCCAAAGGTAACAGTGTGGGCAAGTCTCACGGGACACTTCTCCTTAATTTGTACTGGTACGTCAACTCGTTGATCACGTTTACTAATGCTTTGCAATGGCCTGAAATGCCTGGATGTCACTACCTACTCTGCAATATCAGCCTAACTGTGAAAGAGCTGCCCTACAGTGGAAGTGAGAGAAGGCCTCCAAGAATCCATCAGAACACAGATTGTGTCACAATTACACAGGTTAGCAGAGCTCAGTACACCAGCTGAAGGCAAGCACACTAGTTCTGCTACTTCAAGACCCCTTTTGCTCCTACACTGATTAATTTTCCCTGTCTTGAGAATTTTAGTTTATCTTTCCCGAGCAATAAAACATGTTATATGCAGTCCTGAAAACTCAAGAGTACTGCAAAAATCCCTGACAAGACTCTCCAGTTAAAACAAAATTAATCCCCCAAACAAACAGATAACTCTGCTCTCAAGAACTGTTCTCTGCACACTACTTTTTCAAAGTTCTTGCTCCTCATGTCTTTCTCACCTATCAGTAGCAAAGCATTGCTCCCAAATTAGCAGAACAATTTCTTGAAAGACTGGCACAGAAGAATCGGGAGCACCCAGCTGTGTATCTGAATAGTCAAAGGAACAGGGTTTTCATGGCATACCACAGCAGGACCCTTCCCAGCCAACTCTGAAGATCCCTTCTTATCAGAGTGGATGGATGACAGAGAGCGAGATAACACAAATACGTGCACAGCTCTATTTTCCTTACCAGGCTTCCCTGGTAGGTGGAAGACTGTGTATACACATATAGCCCCTTCTATAAAAATCCTTGGCTTCAAGAGCTTTAAGAACCAAAAAGCCCCTTAAACCAGGGCCAAGATAGCAGCCTGCCCTTGTGAAAGTCACATACCAGTAAAATAAGCAAGATGCTGGAATTGCTCTTCAGAATGGGAAGTAAAGGGTTAGCACTGTTCAGTTGATCAGGCATGCCAAAATCAGATTCTTCATCCTCAGTTTGCTTGCAGTCTTCCCAGGAAAACCAGAGTTGGAGGACTTGGTGTCCAAATCTGCCCATAAGTTCAGGGTACCGCAGGAAGAATTTCAGCAGGAGAGGACAATGGACATAGACCAGGCTCAGATCTGGAATATTATCCAGGATCCTTCTTATGGTACACAATGACCTCTGGTAAGTGTGTGAGAGGGAAAGGGGGAGAGAGAACAAAATAATCACTAGATCTTGAATATCAATCAGCTGAAATGACGAAAATTTACCGTGAGAAACAGTCACACTGCCTTTTAAGCAGACAATCAAATATATCAGTTAAACATCATTTTGTGAAGCCCATTTGCATTACAAAGGCTAAGAAACTTGTAGGCTTTATACAGAGCTCAAAGCTGTATAGCAGCAAAGAGCCATATGGGAACACTAGAAAGCCTGCTGCAGAGGCTGGAGATGCGTTCAGGAGACCAAAGCTAGGAAATTTATTATATTCTGTATGTGAATTCACAGCCTATCCAACGCATTTACACTTCCCACATACACAAGTTTATTCCATCAAATCTATATTCCCCTGTGGGTTTTCATAGTTAACTTTCCAGAGTGTAGATGCACTGCACGCTCTTCACTCATTCACCGCTCCCCACCTATGCCAAAATACTTTCTGCAAGAGGGTTGATGGGAGTGGGGAGAAACCTTAGTTTCAACAAAAAGCCTCCAAGAGGTAGAAATGACATCTTTTACCAAGTCCAGGGCTTTGCCTTTGTCCTGACAGACAGCAAGGAGGTAAAGTGCACCTCTGAGTATGTGTGGAGGGGGACAGTCTCCACGGTCCTGTGCTGAGGTGAGAAAATTTCTTATGGCTAGAAATAGTTCTGCATCTGGAACAAACCTGCATTCAAGGAGATTGGAGTGGAAACAATAACATTAGATATGCTTTACTCACCAATATATAGTATGTAATGGCCACAAAACCACTTGCCCTGTATACTCTTGGCTCACCTGTCCCCAAGGGTGTAGGCAAAGTATAAGAGTAGTATGAAGCAGTGTTGGTGGCTGCAAAGAGACTCATCCAAAGAGAAAGGCTCAGGGGCTTCAGACAGGAGGAGAAGGCTTTCAGCAATGGTATAGTTTAACTGAGGCAGACCCTTCTGCAGGAGCTCAGACATCAATTGCTCTAGAAATAGAATATGAGCAAGCAGGCAGTGATGAGGAATGTCTATGACCAAGAAGAGTGGAACAAGCTACAACTCTACACTTTGCACACAAGTGTAGCTCTATGACAAGGCATAAATAGTGGCGTGAGAGCTGATTTAAAGGAGGAAATGGAAAATTTAAGGATGAAAAGACGTTTCTGTTTGAGGTTTTTCAGTTCTTTGCTGATGCTGCTCGTATGGTGATCAACCAGTGAGAAAACCAGATTCCGTGATGTGGAAACTTTCATCTCATTCACTTGGGACTTGACTATTGCGGAAAGTTACAGTATAGACAGGAAAGCTTTATAGAGTACACCACAGGGAAAAAGATTAACTGCAGTATGGGTGACTATGTGGCAAGTAATTTTGTTTCACTCAAACCATGCGCAGTTCACAGGTTATTCTGAGTTGGAAGGGACCCACAGGATCATCTAGTCCAACTCCCAAGCGAAGGCCCACCCAGGGATCAGGCCCACGAGCATGGAACTATAGGCACCACACTCCATCCATCCAAGCCTCCCATCATCTAGACCATGTCACTGAGCTCCTCATCCAGTCTTCTCTTAAACACCTCCAGGGATGGCGACTCCACCACCTCCCTGGGCAGGCCATTCCACTGAGGGATCACTCTCTCTGTGAAAAACCTCTTCCTAACATCCAGTCTATAAATGTCACCATTTAAACAAAACCATAGGCAAATGAAACACATTCTTTCAGGCAGGGTTCCAAACTCTTCAAAAGGGATTTTGTGACTGTTACCTCCTTGCTGCCCCAGCTTAAAAACAAGCTGAGAGGGGAAAAAAATCTCTAAATTGAGCTATGTGTGTTCTCCCTTCCCTCCTCCTTTGTCCCTTCCTAATTTTTTTGCACCTATTGCCTAAACAGAGGGACGCAAGGCCTCAAACTAAATGAAGCAATTTTTCTCTTTCCCCACACTTGCCCTCCTGAGATGTTCTCCTTTTCTCTGTCGCAGAGTAAATGTTCAGGCACAAGCTGCAGAGGAAGCTGGAACAGGTCTGATTCAGGACAGGATTACTGTGAAGAAGAGCACAAAGATATAGAGAAGAAGGCTAGAAACATCCTCTCCCTACTTCTAATATCACACACCGTCTGCAAGAACCTCATTTTACTGGATGATCATGTACAAGCACCTGCCCCATCACGAAAAGACTCAGGGAGCCAACCTAGGCTCCCAGGAAAACAACGAGTTCCCAAAGGACAGTCAGGTCACCAATGCGGTGGGTGCATGCAGTGACATGTTCACACAGCTTGGGCCAACATGACTACAGTGGGGTACTCTCACAATCATCACCCTTTGTATACACAGGGAGTCCTGTAAGGGCAGGACCCCTAAGGCTGCAGAGAATGGGGAGTGTTTAAGAGTAGCTCCCAATACATGATTCCACTTGAAAATACCAGTTAGATTTTGTAGCAAAGTATTGCCAAAGTATTAACTAAAATGGTGAGAACAGCTCTATATTTCTAAGTATTTCTCCGTCTCCAAAGATTTCCTTGCAGAACAGGATATAACCAAACACCTGTAACATACCATCCTTGGCACTCCACACTACTGTATTCAGAGACCTAGATCACTCCCATCACACACCATTCACAGGCACAAAAGTCCACAGTAGTAACCTGGACTAGCAGTTCTGTGTGGTTTGTTTATTCTTTTAATAAGATATAGCCACAGGAAAGAGGAGGTAAAACATCTCTGCAGACCCACAGAGAGTCTCGCCAGATACTCCTCAACTTAGAAATCTCTACTGCAGGAGACCCTCTGCAATGCCTCCTCCCTTCCATTTGTTACACATTATCACACTTTGAGGAACAACTACAGTGATAGTATGTGCCTAGGAAGCCAGAGCTCAGATGGAATTGATGCGACTGCTACTTCTTTTCAAAACACCCACTGATCTGACTCCTCCAAAGTCAGGCTGTTTTATCTCTCTGTGCAACTCACGACAGAGCACAGAGTTCTCACAATGCTGTGTAAATCCGTCCGCCCCCTACCCAACTGCTTCTTCCTTCTCCCCCCACATCCAGTTTTTCCATTGTCAGTTACCAGTTACATTTTACAATAAGATATGACCATCCTTGAGTCTTTCAGCCTCCTGTCTTGCCCAATCAGGTGCATTAGATAAGGCATGATCTACCTTCCCATCTGGAAATTTTTGACTCGTGCACAACACACATAATACCTTTGCACAGAGCAAAATCTGGCCTTCAGCTCCAGTGTCAGTTGGATGAAGGAGGAGGATGCTAGACAGAAAGCAAGACAGAAATGTCAAAGGAGCACAGAATGTGTAAGATCAAAGAAAAGAGTAGGCAGGTCCCATAACCATTCCCACATATCTCCATACAAGCCTGGTGAACAGGGCAGGCCATCTCTGAGAATACATATATTAGGCTTTCTCTCAGAAAGCAAACTACATTAAGTTTGGTTTGCAAGAAAGTATCTGAGATTCATTTGTTTTCTCAAGAGAAGTGAAGATCTGTCAGTTTCACATATTTAGAACAGAGAAGTTGTCTACATCAGCTCTCTGATGTGTGAAGAATAAGGAATACACAGAGTAAATAGGATTTCTACACAGTAAAATCCCACCAACAATTCCAACATAATCCCTATCTGCAGGAACAGCCAATTCTGAATATTCCAGAGGGATGGGTAAAGCTGACACAATACACTTATCCAAAATAAAACCTGTCCCATCATCAGTGCTAGACCAAATAATGTTTTCATCCTGCTGAACATGACTGTGCACTCTATTCTTACTCATATAAACATGTAATCTAATCCTCCACATAAAGTCTCGTTAAGCTCGTTGCCTCAGTAATATGCAGTAGCAGCAAGTTCCATCAGTTAAGTTAAGAGCACAGAGAACATGATCCCACACTACCCCCATACCCAGCTTTTTGGAAAACTTATTCCGCATGTTTGGCACCACTGTAAAGAGGGTGTTAAGTGTAGAGACGAAAACCTCCATCACTGACAGGCTGACATCCCTTTTCAGGTAGCTCTGTGGAAAGACAAAAAGATCAGGTGCAGGATGTGCAATAAACACTGAAAGCAGCAGCTTTCTTCTGGCCTCCTGCCTGCCCAGAAAGTTAGACTTCTAAATCCAAACAAATGGAATAACAGTTCTTTGTATCTGGCAGTACAGAGGCTCACAGAGCACTTTGAATACAACTAGAACACCCCACTACCAACATTACGAGGTGTGCTAACTCTGCAAGATATTACCCCAGACAAGACATTTCTGGATTCCAGCTGGAATCCAGTTAGGCCTTAATCCACAGCGACTGACATTACTGCCCACATTGCCCTGGAAGTAACTGCGCTTCCAGATCAGACGGCTAATTCTCCAGTGTGACATACAACATATTTTTAAATGCAGCCAACTTCAGTAACACTTAACACTTGTGCTTCAGCATTTCATCAAGCAGTGGCAAACGCAGGCATTTGAGCTCTCTCTGAAGTCCAGCCCTAAACTGTTTAGCATAGAATGACTCAACTCGCTCTTTGTAGAAGGTCACTGGACAATTTTCTCACAGTCCATTAATTTTTACTGAAGTTCAGTGAGCAAGAAGCAGCACACTGACTCCAGCTTTGCCAAACTGGACATGCACTGCACCCTCCTGTCAGGGAGGAGAACAGCAAGGCCACTACAGCTGCCT
>WEKX01017597.1:43638-76327 GCA_013390025.1 Pitta sordida | reverse complement strand
AGGCAAAAACTAACTTGGCTGGACTACCCTAACAACTGATCCTGATTCATACACAAACTCATCTACCACAGTTGGCTGTGCAGCTAAGGGTGACAAATAGCTCTCATCCAGAAAAACAGGAAAAGTTGGTGCCCATAGACCCATTTGCAGTAACAGGTCACAGATATGAACAAATCCAAGGCCAGCATCTGTTAAATGGTTAATCCCTTCTCGCAGTGAGACCACATACTCCAGGGACCAGAAATCTGGTCTTATACATACCTTCCAACAATCCTTACATCCTCAGTAGTTTTAGCTAATTTTCAAGCAGTTCCTCAAACCTCAAAGACATGAAATAAACTGATAGGTCCCAGGCAAATTTCATGGAAGACACATCCATGGGTCACAAAATTTTCACTATTATTATGTCTCCCTCACTCTGCTGTCTCACTGACAATTGCCATGCATTGAACTCACCTGTGGTATTTCCTTAGTGGGGTTGGGTAGAGAAATTCAGTTGCAAGGACAGAAGAATGGACAGACATGGACACACAGCAGCCACCCGCCCACCTTCCTGACTTGTCCTCACCTGCAAGCATTTCTGAAACTTTCCAGGGTGTTGAGCAAGAACTGACCCTGTCTCTGAGGAATTCTGCTAAGATTTCTGTTTGCTGTGTGACTCTGAGACACTGAGAATAGGAGATCACCCTGTTAAAGGAAAGAAGTCTTTAAAATCTTACGTTCACTTTCAGGAAAAATAGCTTTATTCTCTGACACCAGAAGCAGGAGGAACAACAGATTTCACTTCACTCACTTCTTCTGCACACAACCTTTTTTTACTAGTGTGCTTTCCTCAGGGAGGGCAGAGTTGGAGAGCTTGTGTGCTCTTCCCAGGAAAGACAGTTAGAGAGCTACTGTTCTGTACTGCCCTGTCTTTACAGTGTCTATTGCCATGATTTGATTTAATCTGAGTTTTAAACATCTCCGCTAATGGATCTTCAAGCCCTTACGGGAAAACTTGGTATTTTTAAAAATTTTCTGTCTTCCAATTCACTTCAGATAATGCTGAACAGTTCTCCTTGCTTGGCACTTAAATCCTAGAAGTTGTCTACTTTGGCCCAGATTTTTAAGCAATTATCCATGTACTAGATCTTGTTCCCACACACCATCCTACTGAGTTCAGCCAGAAACCAACTGAAGCATCACAGTTAATCATTTCTCCAAAGTGGGAAAAACTTGGAAATCAAAATCTGCTTTTAAGCCTTAACCTGCTGTGATGGTCTTCTCCAAATAATACTGGAGGAGAGCACAGCTACACACTGGTGCCTGGCAGTTCAGAACTCCTTCTCCATTTCATGCTGAGATACCTTAGCAAAGGTACACTCATTTACCTCTTTCCTCCTTTAAAGACAGTCTGGATATGCTCACAATCTGCCTAATACCCTTCCTGTGAAGTTATTCATTCTGAAAGGGACACCAAGCTCTGCATGTGTGCAAACAGACTGACCAACTGCCTATGGGGCAGAAAGCAGTTCTGCGAGAAGGCAGACAGTGGCACCACAGAACTTGGGTCTAAAGATAGTTCATCAAGAATTTGGAGCTCTGGTACTCCACCAAGGTGTTCTTGTTATGACAGACAAGAGATCTAAATCTACACTGCAAGAGGGCCTTGTCTTTCACCAGCCATCTGTAAGTGAGGCTCTTCTCAGAGGTCCCAGTAGCACATCACACTACATATGAATTCCAGGAACAGGACAGGATTTACAGTTCAAAGAGTGGCTAACACCTCTCTTACTGAGGGATCACAGTGCATATATGATGACACTCTTGATCTGAATGCAGAACAAGAGACATTCATTGCCAAAAAAATAGATTGACCAATGCAACCTACAAGGAGGGGTCCCAAAGAAGGGGAAGTTCAAATGACTTTGGACTACAGGACACATAAGGAGAGCAGTGTGCCCGAGCAGTGTGCTCAAGCAGTGCCCCACAAATCTTCATTGATTTAGAGATAACATTCACCAGCATGCATCTTCATCTACTTGAATGACAACGTTTGATACCATTTTGAAAAAAGAGGCTCAAAAGAGATATTAGAGAACCCAACAGGCATAGGGTAAGGAAACAGAACATATATACAACATCCATATAGTGTGCTGGGAGGATCATCCCTGTCCTGCTTGGTCCTACCAACAAGCAACAGCAACTTGTAACTTACTGCATGCCTCTTGCTACTCTGTGGTGGGGAAAGGTCAGCACATCGCTTCAGCACTGCCTCCAGCAACTTCTGCAGCTCTTCATATGGGACTGGAGGGGAGCTCAGATGGTCCTTCCTGAACAAACCAAAAGAAAGACAGAATGCAGAGTTCCTCCTGGGGACATGCCACTGGGAAGGCAACACCATCAGAAATAACTGCTCTTCTGATGTCAATACACCATTGCCACGTCTCTCCAGCATAGCACAGTAATGTCGCAAGATCTGAATAGTGTCTTTATCCACACATACACCCAAACACACCCTTACTGCACTCACTGGCTGCTCCCACTGCAGTCAGGAAGCGTCTGACTGCCCAGAGTCTTACGCTTGCTCTCATCAATCTGTACGTGGCACAGAGGGACGAAGCCACAGCAGCTGCCTTACAAGCCTGCCTGGGACACTAGGTCCTTGCTGCAGTAAATTGCTGCTGCCTCATTGCCCTGGCAGGCTCCTGAGGTGGGTGGGAAGCTGGCTCTGCTGTACCCACTCCTCCCTCAGCCACAAGTCCCATCGCAGAACACACTTACCCACACAACCACAGGGGAGCTGCAGAGCCCAACATGGTATCAACACACCTATCTGAAGAAAAGCCTGTAAATACATTCCTGCCTACCTCAGGAAAGCTGCCACAGCTCTCACAGCCTCCACTGCCACCTCCAGCACTGGGCAGTTCACTGTCTCCATCAAAACACCAATGGCTTCTATACACACACCTCGGTTTGTGAATAATTTGATTTCCACTGGTTGCCTGCAAAGAGGAAACAGAGTGAGCAAGAAGAATGTTGTGAGATTTAGGTAACTGTGATGCCCTTTTCCTCATTTCACCAAATGGACAGCTGAGCTGTGTGATTCCAGTCATGCTTTTCAGTATTCAGAGTCAGCTGCTCTCAAAGAGGCACTCTCAGACTTGAGCACATAGAGGGTTTACTACAAAGACTGAACTTTGGCTGGTCTGAAGCCCTACTATGATGAAAACCCCACAGCCTGGAGAACTGTGACTACTCCAGTGAACAGTGACATGAAAAGCAGGAGAAAAACAAGCTTTTCAAGATTCAGTGATCTCTGTGCCTAGGACTTTATGCTCAGGCCATCTACTCTGGCATTTGTGGGTTCATCTGGCAATTTCTATTCTTGAGTAAACAAGTAAACATCACCATCCTAGAACAGGGATGATGCTATGAGAACAGCTTCTCTCACAGTCCTAGAGCAGTTCTAATGCCAGATGCTGCCAGGAGGACAAGAATTTCCATGAACTTGAAAAGTAATCAGGAAAATAAACATGATCCAACAACTGTTTTGACAATTCTTGACAGTGAGCATTTTGGTCGTCTGATCACTTTGTGTCCCAACACCTTTGAGCGTTCAGCACAAGAACATGGAGAGATGACAGGTCATTAATCCCATTATTTGACAGAGCTGTGTAAATGGCAGGCTGTGTTCATTTGGCTCCTGGCAAGTCAGGTGCAGTTGGGAGGGGATAGGGAAGACAGGCAGCTATACGCAGACAAGAGGGACTAACAGCCTGCCAGAGGCCCTCTCCACAGTGAAACAAGAAAGGCAGCACAGCACGACAGGAGCCAGACTCGGGAGCCGAAAGTATTCCAGTATTCCCTGTTATTCAGTTTTCACAGTTGTGTCTGACTAAAGCAAGCCATGAACACATGTTCTCATGCACAAATGGGAAAGTGAACTTCAGTAGAAATTACACTAGTAGCCCAGTTACATGGCAAAAAGGGAACAGAGGAAAAACCACTCTTTTTAGTCACTCAGCGGGATGAAACCCAGCTTGGCAGTCATCTCAGGTTCTCCTGTGAGAAAAAGCTCTAAGGTGGGCAAGGCAAGGAAAAGACCTTGTGGAATTCAGGCATCAGTAGCCAAGACGTAAGTGATGTGCTAAACTTCCAAGCTGGTTCTACTAACACTGTAATTCTATTAATCCTCTGTATTTCCATTTGTTAATCACTGACCTCATGAAGTAAAACACATCAGGAAGAAAAAAGTCTTCACTGACTCATGCAGGAGGAAGGGATGGAGGAGTATTGCTGACTCATTCAAGACGCACAAACCCACTTTCAATATGGTGCACTAGGGTGTCTTTGGGGCCTGGGAGGAAAGTGTGAAGGACAGCACTCTTGCAGCTTCCTGCAACCTCTCGTCTTTGGGCCCCAAACTCCACCTGCTACTCTGGTTATGCTGGGAGAGACAAGAAGCACTCCAGGGAGAACTACCCACCATTCCTGACATACTGCCACGGGGAGCAGAATGCCCTGCTTGGGTCTCATCAGAATGTGGGGCTCATTTACACTGGAGAACCCAGCTACAAGCAAAGACCAAGAGGACAGGTTCCAGCATGAGATTCCTTTCCCCACTATGAGATCATTTTAAATAAAACATAATTTCTAAGGCAAAGCTCAGAGAAGCAGAATGGGTGTGTGAGAAAATGAGAGTAACTGCACAGAGTGTTCTCTTTGTTTTACAAGCATAAACGCTGTAATTAGTGTTTCCCACATCCTGACTTCTCTTTTTGACAGATCCCACACTGGCATCATCACACTATTCTAGCACTGCTGCTTTTTCTTCTCTTTTTTACCCTGCCACTTGCTACAAAATAGACTATGACATTTCCAAAATTTAGCTCAAGGGCTCTCTTGGGGGAACTAAGTGGCAAAAACAAGGCTCTGTCACTAGCATGACAGGATAGGAACAAGATCATAGAGGCAAGAGCAGGAAGCAGAGAAGAAAAACAAGCCAGTGTGTATTATTTCTTAGCAGAAAACAAGAGGAAAAAAGTGACAGAAGACATTAATATTTCAGTCTGGAATTTGTTTTTGCAGTTTGAATTCAGCTCAGAGATGATAAAAGACTAGAGGCCAAGGAATTTGCATGCTTTTTTTTTGTCACAGAGGCGCACTTAGCAGGATCTGGCCTGTTCATATATGCCTGGACCTTCCTGGCCTTCCCTCCTGCTCTTTCTACCGCTGAAAAGAGATTTCACCTCCCAGACTGGCAAGGAAGCAGAAAGAAGCAGATATATTGTTGGATGCAGGCACAAAAAGGTTCAGAAACAACCATCAGGCCCTTCTTTGCAAGAATAAGGGAGATGCAATTGTTATGCATCATTTTTCAAACACAAAGGTGTATAGATATCTGGTCTCAGAAGAAAAAATGAAAAAGCAAAAACGCCACAGCCTCCATTTTGGAGTACCAAATTCTGCCTGTAAGAGTACTCCCTTACCGTTTCAGTATTTCAGTGAAGAGCAGGAGCCCTTGTTTGTGCAATTCCACATTATTCACCTGCAGGACATCTTGGAGACTCCGCACCAGAGATTCAATGCCTGCACATGTACAAGAGAAGTCACAGAGAGGCTTTTAAAATCCTAGATTCCAGGATGGAAGCAAAATTAATTTTTTAAGGCTCTTTTGAGCCACTGACAGAAACAACTGTCTAGAACTGTTGAGTGTTCACTCTGCTCCCTGATCCATAATATGTCTTAACCACCTCTGATAGAGGTAAGTCCAAAGGAACAGAAGGGATTTAATCATCATTCCTAAGTATACTCTTGGCACATCCACAGAAACACCTAATAGTAACTCAGGTGGTGTCAATCACAATAACTGGTTACTACAATTAATTAATGTTCATCAGAAACTCGTTAGGACAATGGCACTGTAAATTGAAGCTATGTTGGACATCACAAACATTTCTGATAGGTACTCATTTTCAGCCCTTTATCCATCCTGACTGGAAATTGCCATTGTGTGTAAAGTGTTGAAATTCAGCTGGAGGCACAGGCATTACTGCAGTCACTCTGTCAGAAAAGCTGATGACTCACCATAGACAGTGTGACACTTGGAGAAGAAAAGGCGCTCTTCAGTCAGGAGGAGCAGGCAGCAATACACTGACCAGATGAGGATTTCACTTTTGCACAAGAGACATTCAAACAGAAACTCTGTAAACACACACACAAATAAGGTCACCCTGGTAAGAGGCAGGCTGCTCACAGTGTGGCACAGCTGCTCCTAGAACAGTGCAGAGGCAGGAGGAGGAAAGGAGGCAGCATAGCAACAGCCACAGGGAGAACAGTTGTATGTACGTATTATGAAATGGCAGGAATGGAGTAGATGCTCAGGGGTATGCTAGTCTTCAAAATAAGGTGACTGGAGAGCAGAGACCCAGGGGCAAGCATCTTCCCAGCACAAATTCAACAGGCAAGAGCTGAATTGTGGATCTAGCCTTTGGCACAAAGCCACAAAGCAAGCTTTACCACTGATGCAGTGATCTTTTTTTCCCTCAGAACTTTTACATCTCCCAAAGGATTTGTATAATGACAGTATATTTCTGTCTTTTGGTATTACAGAGAAATAATAAACCATCTCCCATAGCTGCAATCTAAAGCTAAATCCTAGACCAAATTCTGTGCAAACTTACAATATTTAGTGGAATGAGATGGAACCCAAGTCTGTTTAGGCTTGTATCTAAGCTCCTTGCAAGAGGGATCTTGATCCCAAAGACTTGTCCAAATTCTCAGTGGAAACTCCACTCTGCCTGTTGGCAGCTGCTTCTGTACCTTCATTTGAAAACTTACTCTCCCCTTCTAATCTTAAAATCACATTAGTAATTTTTACTGGTATAAAATGGCCACTACACATTGTGCCATCAGTAGACATCATGGAGTCAGACTGATTCCTAAAACAAGTATTCAGGGAGGGCTTTGATACTTTGAGATGGAGAATAAGATGCTACTTCATCTCTTCACCTGGAACATCTGCATGGATAAAAGCAGGAGCATATCTGCTGGGAGCGTGAACCAGCACTGCAGCCATACAGTGAGAACTTGCTGCCTGTAACATCTCATCTCTGGTCAACAAAAGCTGTTGGGAAATAAAAGTCAAAAGGAGAGAGGAAGTCAACTCTGCAGCTATGAGGAAAGTTTCTTCTACCTCATAAAATTTTAAACATAAATTAAGATCTCTCTTTTGGGCTGTATTTCACAGATTAAACTTGCTAAGGCAAGATAAAACACGGAACTAAAGAGACTCAAAAAAGTGCAAAATGAGAACCACAACAGATGAGATCATGAGTAAGAACAGCTTCACCCCTTGCTTAGTCATGCTGGCATTGCAAGTGCTGCATCACACCTCAAGTGTGAGTGGGTAAAACGAGCTGAGGCCAGAAGCAAAATTTTCCCTGCTCCAGGATGCAGGAATGAACAGGAGGGGATGCATGGAGGTGTCCCCACTTCTCACTGCAGCTTCTATTGCTGGTGTTGGCAACGTAATACTCTTCCTTATATACATATGATGCCTTAGATAAAGCTTCAATACAGGTCAGTAAGTTATTTCTATCTACCAAGAACTCACTACTACTTCAGCAATCACCTTTTTGAGAACAAGTGGCAGTGGATTTTCCCCTTCTAAAAAGGCAGGGTTCTCAGTCTCCTCCTCTGTCTTTGAATTATTCATAAGAATAGATACAAAATGGTCAGATTTAAGCAGCTCCTTTAGCAAACCTGGAAAAGGGGGAGCAATAGTGAGCACCATACCAGGCACATCGAGGATTATATTAACATAGGAGTATTTACAGCCTAAGTTGACTTGTTGCCAACTTCCTCCTCTTTCCTGCACTCCCAATAAAGGCAATTTAGGAAGATTCTTCTCACTGTGCCCCCAGATACTGCCATGAGACCCATGTCCCTCAACCCCTTGTTGCTGACGCTTTTTGCTGGCTCTGTTCCTTCTCAGAGACGTGCATGTTCATGGGTACATGATCTCAGGAGCCCTCTACTTGCATTATCCTCTTAGTATCCACGTCTTACACTGTTTCCTGGGAGAGCTCCTGACCTGCATTCTTCTCCAAGAAATTGGTGACCAGAACAACTAGACATTTTCCCTGGAACACTTCCTAGAGAACTGGCATTTATCTTCCCCTTCTATTTTCACAGGCTCTTAAAGAAACAGCTGCTTTTAGCCAACGGATATACACACATTCAAACCCTCAGTACAGATCACTCCTAGAGGTGTTGATGCAAATCATCAGTACATGTCAGTACAAATTCACAGAGGTATCCTCTGAGCTATAGAATTCTACTTTCAAAGGGGTCATCATCCATTTCTAGTAGCTGAATCGATGATCTTAGAAGCAATCCACTTCCTGCTTGCTTCCTATAAGAGAAACTAATTCCTTGGATGGGTTACAAATAAGGAACGTCAGAAGGGCTGAAATTGTGCTCCCCAGTAAGAGCTGATATGTGTAGCAGGAAGCATAACTGCAAGAAAGTGCCACTTCCACATTAGCTTTGTAACCTAAATAACATGCTGCCACACATCTGAAGACTGTATTTGTTAACACTCCATCCTACTGCTCTACAAAACCCACCTGCTCGTGCACAGTGTTTGCATTCAAACACTTTGAGGGATGGTCAGACCCCAGAGCAAGCTCTGAAGAGACAATGGGCAATGCTGGGCTTGAGGGACAACAAAGGGCTGGGTGTGCTCAGCAGCAGGTCTGGTCCATTTGATTGCAATGCAATAATGGAAAGGACAGACTGCTTTGGACAAACAGCAAAAAGACCCTCTAGAGAACAACCCACACTAAAGCATCTAAACCAGCTGAGGATTTCTTCCACATTCTAAGCCCTCCCTTGCACCTTGCACCTTCTCTCAGCAATGCCTTACCCAAACAATTAACCTGCAACTCCTTTGTCTGTGCACACCCCAGGGTATTCAAGAGGAGACCACAGAGCCTTTCTTCAAAATGGGTTGAGAGCCGTTCTGTGCCAACAGGAGAGGAGTACAGCTTGCCATACAAGTAGCAGACAGCAGCCTTTATACTCTCATTTGGGTACGTCAAGCCCATTAGCAGATGATCCACCAAATTACCTAATACAGGAACAGAAACAGCAAACATTCACTGGGATTTTAAAAGCACCAACCTATTTCCCTTGAAAACTTGCAAAAGCCCACTGGACAGACTTGTGTATGCAGACTAATGAATGCCACAATTTGGTGATGTGCCCAGCACCATCTGTCCCTCTGAGCAGAGGTACAGTAATAAACAGCTGGTGGAGCTCGTTGTTCACCATATTAGGATCCATCATCCCAGCTAGCTCCACAAACAGCTAAGCTTGCTCACCAGACCCCCAGGGGCTGGATCAAACTAAAACCCCTCAATATATGTTGCTGCTTTTGCCTTGCTGGCTAAGAGCACGACGATGAGCCTGCTATGAAGGCAACCTGCAACCCAGGAGGCCTGAATGCTACTCTGACTTCTGGACAGGCTCCTTGTGTGGTCTTCGTGAATTCACCTGGGCAACAGGGGAGTGCATGCATGTGTGTGTGTATCACGGCTGTGAAAACCACCCTTCAGTGGGACACAGCATATTACTCACTGTGTTCTACCACCAGTATATCAGCAAAACCTGGGATGGCGTCTGCCAGCTTGCCCAAAAGAGCAAAGGTGGGTAGGCTGCTTCTCATGGTAGCTGCTTTGCACAGCTGTAGAGGAGACAGAGAAAGAAAATGTTTCACTAATGAGGACACAGTCCAAAGGCAGAAATGCACCCAAGCCAGAAAGCTCTCAGTGATGCATAATCATCAGCATAGGATCTTTTCCTAAAATGGGTCCTCTTCACAACTTAGGATAAACCACAGGAAAACCCTGAACACAGCACTAAGTCTACAAAGTGTCTTTAAATTAATTCACAGTATCTCTTGCTTCTTGCTCCTTTTCCTCTCTTTCCCCTCCACCTCTTACATGAGCAGAGGAGCCATCTGAATTTCTCCCCACTTTTGTTATTTCCTTATTTTTGTACCCAAAGGGACCATCATAAACTTAGGAATGAAGAGAGCAAGAGCCCATGGCACAGGCTCCTCACATAACTGAAACTGATAGGAAAAGAAGAATCTGAAGCAGCCACACAGCTTCACAGGTTCATCATAAAGCCATGGGGCTGCAAGGCATCGTGGGAACAACAGAAAATCTCTAGGGCAGACACCAACACTGCCAATATTACAGCAGGGAAATGGCACTAGGATATCCAAGAACAGGTTGGATGGGGCTTTGAGAAACTTGGTCTAGTGGAAGGTGTTCCTGCCCATGGCAGGGGCATGGGAACTAGATGATCTTTGAGATTCCTTGCAACCCAAACCATTCTATGATTCTGTGATCCCACTGCAGCAGATCCTACATCCCAGTGCAGTAGCTGCAATGTTGCAGGGCCATTCATTTCTCAACCTCTGAAGGATGGAAAGGAAGGTCAGGGAATTCATCTTCACTGACCTCGTTCTGGCTTTCATTCAAAATGCAGCATAAGTACTGTTCCGACTTCAGCTCCACTAGAAGTCGCACCAGAACTAGGCAGAAGAAACAGGATTAGTAACACACAAACAAGAGCACTCACAACCCACCTTCCATGAGGCTTTAGCAGACCAGTAAGCAAAGAGCTTTGAAATTAAATAAACACGGAGGAGCTGAGAGAGCAGGGGAACATCAGCATTCCCAGCTCTATTACCTCTGATAACCCAGCTCAAGCTCTCTGCAGCACATTACAGCAGTCCTGCTCCAGCTGCACTACAAACTACACATGGAAATGAACTGCAAGCAGCAAACTGAACATCAGGCCAGCAAGTAACCATAAGGAACAAGGAAGGGAAGGAAACAAAGCCCTAGCTAAAACAAAGCATAAAAATTTCTGGTAATTGAACAAAGCAGGCTTCCTACAGTATTAAAACTGGCCTTTAAAAACTTATCTTTCCAGAGAAGACATCAGAACTGTAACTACTGAGGATCCTTAGATTCAGAGTTACAGCTCCTTCTCCAGCTACTGCTATCCCTGACGTAAGTAGAGTCTATCAGCCATTCCACCCCACTGCAGTTATTCCATGTACCTTATCAGAAAGCAAGGCCCCAGTCACCTTTGTGGTGCTGTGCTTCTCTGCCCCAAGTGTGTGGTTCACTGAAACTTTTAAGAACTCCATCAGCTCGGTCATAGTAAGAGGAATCAACACGAAATTGTGTTTACCCAGGCACTGGCTGCTCATCACCTGTGGTTTCCCTAACAAAACCACAAGGGAGTTGCCTGATTCTGCCTCCACACATACTTTATCAGCAGACTAGTTTCAGGAAGCAAAGTTCTTCTTCCAGGACTTTCAGAACCGGGCACCTGAATGTTCAACAGATAAACTTTTGACAATAGTACCTTTACTGAAACACTGTGCAGAACATTGTGCCACAGGATTTGGTAAGGCAGTCTTGGATGTGTCTTGCTGTCATGGCATGACTCATTTGGAAAACATGCACTTTTGATTTGTATTCTAGGAAAGCAACACAAAAAACCCCCAGAGACTTCTCGGTTCACCATTTCTTGGTATATCCAGGGTAATACTGGAGGTTTATCTAGGAGACGTATTTCAGCTAATAAGCTATGCATCTCAGCAGAAGCATATCTTGAGGCAGGTGATTTATAGATGGTTCAATGGCCCTTGCTTGCCCAAAGCCTCAGAATCTCTAAAAGCTTTCAAGAGTTAGGTAAAACTAATTTAAAATTCCTCTGTTTGAGAACATCCATCTCTCAACAGACTGCTTACATGACAGAAAGACTTCTGACCTCTTCAACATCATTTCAAGCAAGTGTATGAAAACTCAAACCTCCCTGGAAAAAGGTCACACCTCCTTTCACCTTCCATGGCAGGACATGAAATGCATCATTGCATTGCTAATACATATCACGAGACTCAGTAGAGGTCTCCAAGGTTACCTGGACTGCAGAGATTCCTTTGTCAGCCCTGCAGACGTTTCCTTCAGATTTCAAAGGAGGGACTGCTCACTAATAGGAATCAGCAGCCTTTAAAGCTAAATGCCAAATACTCTCGTCCTGATGAGAAAGCAGTAGATCCCACAGATCCCATCTGCTTTGAGACTTCGGTCACTGTTTACCACTGTTACCCATCCGACACTAAATTCATTGCTCACACAGAACCTGTGAGAGAAATGTTAAGTATGTATTTAAATTTGCACACACTCCTCTGCCCTCAAATATTGGAACAGATTGCTTGTTACTGTTGCATCAATAGGCAATAGATGGTCTTCCCCATTGGAGCTATGTAGAAGCTGAGCATCTCACTATAGACAAGACAGATCCTCCATTCAGAAACAGACAGTGGCATCTGTCTCTCACCTTCTACTAACAGGTCCAGGGCACCACTGTCTTCCACGGTATGTAACATCCCTAAAAGATAAACCACAATAGGTCAGGGAACTCATTACTGCTTGTGATCACAAGTGCTGTAATTCTTTCTCGTAAAAAACAGCTGTAATTTTCTTTCTGAATTATTTTGTATTTCCTGCCTCTCAAGACACCAGCCTGACTTTCTCAAGGGAAGGCGGATACTCTCGGGGAGTATCACAGAAGGTGCCTCCATAAGCAGGACAAAGGGACATGAGGCATTTGGTTCTCTTGCAAAATTTTTATGTACTTTATAGTTGAAGTCAATGGCTCCACCTATGTCAGCGAATATGTAACTGCTGCCACCATGACATCTCACTGTGTGTATCCAATTTATGCATCTGAAACAACACTTTGGAATGATGGAATTTAAAGCCCAGCTGTGAGTTTCTGTCCTTTCTATCCTCCATTCATACCAATTATTATGAACAGCCCTCTCCCTCCACAGTACTGAAAGTCCTGAAATCAAATCTGAGCACCAGGTTTAAAGTACATATATGGACACTTCTCCAACATTAAGTTTAACCTGAAGGCACCACTTCACAAGCTATTTGTACAAGGAGAACATAAGATTGGATATATTAAAATAAACCTCTCTCTCACTCCACTACAGCCCAGCCGACAAAAATCTACCTCCCAGCTCCTTCCAGCTTCAGGTACCTCCCGCATCAGGCATCTCGTTCAGACCACCAGTTCTGCCACACCAAATCACTTGTTTCAACATATCTAATCAAACTACCTCCCCTCTGAAGGCTCCATGATCTCTCAGAAATTTGACCAACTAAAGCAATGTTATGACAGGTGAAGAAATTACTTATTTCCCACCTCATCTGCCCAATCCTTAGTAACTCTAGAAAAGACCTGCATACAATGTTAGTGAAAACTGCATTATTAGCTGCATGAAATCCACCACCTCCTCATGCATAACACTCCACACTACACCTCTCTTTTTTTAACCCACTTCCTTCTGCCTGTGCTTATCCCAATATTATCTCTCCAAAGAAGAATGTATTTTCCCGGATTCACTACCAATACTTCCTCCATAACACCACTCAAATTTTTTGGGGGTCCCTCCTACACTCTTGCACCAAAGGATACTTTGTTCAACCAAGCACTGTGCAAAATGTACATGCCACTGTTTGTAGTCCTGAGCTTAGATTCCAATCTGGAATTCCAATCACTCTAGGAGTTACACCAGGTACAGTAAAATCCCAAAGCTGCCCTCAAACCACCCAACTATAAAGCTTTTCAGAGACAGAATTATTTAAAAGCAGGCAATAGCAGTTCCCACTTTCTGGAGTACATATTTCGTGTTAGGGCCATACAGTGTAGGGCTGAATTGGCCATAAGCACCACTCTCCCTACAAGATTATGGGTGCAGACAGCACTTGATAAAAATTCGTGCAGTAGAGAGAATTAAATCTGCACAAATTTTTGTTTCTAACAAAGACACTTCCAAATGAGCACAACACAATTCATGGTAAGTCACCTGGGAAAACGCTGCTTGAATTATTCAGTGTGTCAAGGCAGGGAGAGGGTCTTGTAAGTCACTTTCCCCGAAGAACAAGAATTATCTGTGATGTGCAAATGAGGTGGTGGAATTAAAAGAATCTGGTGTATTTGCTCTTTGAAGGCACTCGTATTCATACTCTCCATTTTCTCTTCCTGTCTTACTGTTCCCTTACTTAGACCATTGTTTCTTCTTCATCAAAATTTTAGACATTTCAGGCATTTCCCACACCACTGCTTTGAAAACAGAAACCAGTAAGAGATGTTCAGGATCACAGAGTCTGTTACTGGAAAGGCAGTTTCTGACATGCTGCTGAACACTGTTCTGCTGTGAGGCTGACCCACCACAAAGCAGCAGGTTGTACAGCTATAGAATTTGTACAAATTTAAAGTGATGGTGTGAAAAAAAACCCCAACAACTCTATGAAGACCTGCATTTTGCAGACTTGACATTAAATCCTGCAACACCTTTTAAAGCTTACACTTCCATTTCTCTATGAATCTTCATGTAACTCCACAGTTCAGCAAGACGAGAAAGCCCTGAGGCATGAGAGCAGAATGGAGGCCATTCCGGGCAGTCATACGCCAGGCAGTCCCTGTTCTCCAGAAAGACTTTACAGGCGTGTCAAGATATTTTTGAAAATTGCAAGAGCTTTATGAACATGCCAGTCCTGTCCCTTGGGGAACAAAGAAATTAATTAACCTATTCTAAATCAGTGACAGGGAGCTTTCCCTGGGGAGTAATAACACACCTAACAGAATGGTGGAAGTACGGAGCTAGGCACCTCAATATTCTTAATTCCCTTGGAACATGGACAACCCTCATATCTCTAACACAAGGTAACTGCTCCTCCTTGCTGCTGCACTAGGGCCCAGCAGAACTCTTACCAAAGAGAGTTCCTATCAAGTGCATGGAGACCCTCTCCTCTGGTGCCAGCAGCTGCACGACTGGCAGCGCCTGCCAGGCCAGGGCATCCTGGAGACGGGACAGGACGTGCTTCTTGCGCACCAGCTACGGAGAAACACAGCACCCCGTTACCCCTGGGCCCGGACCCCGCGCTGCTCCCGCCACCCTGGGGGAAGGGGGGCACCAGGGCCCGGGTGCCAGCCCNCCGCCTCCCTTCCGGCGGCGGTGGGAGCGCTCCCGCCTCTTCCCCCGCAGCACGCTCGGGCCCGCAGCAGTGACCGCGCCGCGGCCATGGTGAGTGGCGCCGGGCCTCGCTCTCCGCCTGTTCTTCTTCCCTTCCCTCTCGTCCTTCTCCGCCCGTCTCTCCTCGTCCTTTCCCCCATCTCCTGAGGGGGCCCGGGATGGGGGGACGCCGCTGTCCCGGCTGCGCGGCGGGCGGCACGTGGAGGCCGGGCGGGGTGCGGGGGGTTTGTAGGTGTGTAAACGTATGAGATACTCTTTACTTTGATGTGGGAGAAGCCTTTCTTACTTATCCACTTTACTTTGATGCAAGAAGAAACCTTTTCCAAGTACAATTCAGTGGGGTTTCTGCTGTATGTGCAGAGCACATGACGATAGTGCTACTGTAACCACGAGTCAACAGGATGCACATGGTGCCTCTCGCAGCGTGGTTCAGAACAAAGTCACCTTTGCTCCTGTCATAATGCTCTTTACCTTTTCTCTAGAGTGAGGCAGAAGTGAATCCCAAAGCTTACCCGCTGGCTGATGCACAGCTCACCAAAACACTGCTGGACCTTGTGCAGCAATCCTGCAACTATAAGCAGCTACGCAAGGGAGCCAATGAAGGTGAGACCTGTGTGTTGCAAAGTGTGCTAAAAGTCACAGCAAGGATTTTGTAAGATGCTGTGGTTAGAGATTGGCTTTCCTTTGTAGCTGTGAACTGCTGATTCTGTATTGATCTGGCTGGTGCAAATGTGTGTCTCCTTCCTCGTCTTTCAAGCCTGCTTAAGGAATATTCAGGGACAGAACTAAGCTGTAATCCAATTTATATGTTGTTCTGGTACTTTCCTAAACTGTGTTCCTGGTGCATGTCCTGTGATCACGCATACTTCAGTGGGGTGGCACTGGGATTACCAGATGTCTAGCAGTTCAGAATCATAAAAAATTTGGGTTTGAAGTGACCTCTAATGCAACCTTCGTAGAGAGTGGCTCCCTTCACAGTTGCCTGGGGCTTTGCCTAGTCAAACTTTTAAAAACACACAATCTGTAAGGATAGAAACTCGGTAATCTCTTAGGACCTATGTCCCATGGCTTAAACACCTCTCATGGCAGGGGGTGATACAAAATTCCAGCACATCCCTGGAACTTCCGTGAGGCAACAGTCATGGTCTGCAACTTGGACATTCACAAGGACAGCGTGGCTTTGTCTTGTCTGCAATCTCCCTGAAGTAGAAGGCAGCTGCCATGCTGCCCTTAGTCCCAGCTCAGCCCTCCCTTCTCCAGGCTAAACCAACTCAGCCGGCTCTATCTCCCTTCATGGTGGGCTCCAGCCCTGTACCCATCAGCAGCTTTGGGCTGGCCTTGCTCCTTTGTGAGTCTCTCCACTGCACCTGAGGGCAGTGGTGGGCACAGCACCCCAGGTACAGCCCTGTGAATAACCCCTTCCTTGGCCCTATAGCTGCCACTTTCCTTTTGCTTTCCTCATGCTACCACTAGATTTCCTTCTCACTGATACCAACTTCAGCATCTCCTAAAGCTGTTTGTCATCAGGTGTGCTTTCCAGAAGGACCTAGACTGACTCTTCAGTTTCTTTTACAGCCACCAAAACACTGAACAGAGGGATAGCGGAGTTCATTGTGATGGCAGCCGATGCAGAGCCACTGGAGATCATCCTGCACCTCCCTCTGCTCTGTGAGGACAAGAACGTACCTTACGTGTTTGTGCGCTCCAAGCAAGCCCTGGGCCGGGCATGTGGTGTGTCCCGGCCTGTCATCGCCTGCTCCATCACCATCAAGGAAGGATCACAGCTAAAGCCTCAGATCCAGTCTGTCCAGCAAGCTATAGAAAGACTGTTGGTCTAAGTGCCCATGAGTTTAAGTGTGTGTGGAACAGGAAAGTGGAAGTTAGGGGACATTAATGTTTAGCTTCTGTTGAGATGACAGTTTTGATATCAGTGTTTCATTTCAAAACGCCACATTTTTTGTTTAGTAATGGTTTAATTCCTAGTGTTTCTGCCTCTTTGTCTCCCTACTTTTCTATTATTCCACTCCTACACATAAATTCTCATTGTCTTAATTCTTGAAAAGTGACTGTACAAATGTATTTCCTCTTTTATGTTTAAAAGGAAAAACGAAAAAGAAAAGTGTCCTACCCCCTTATTTCCCTTTCTGCCTGCTCAGGGCTTCTTTAACCCTCACATCAGCTTTCTCTGTGTTGAAGTATTTCTGCTAAGCTTCAGCCTCTAACTAGTGGAAGTCACTGTGTTCCTGAACTGTTTCGGCTCCTGAGGAAAAGGCAGGTCAGTTCCCTGCATTCAGGCTGCTGGAGTTGTTAAGTGATGGGGCATTGTAGGCTGTGTCTATGTGTAAGGAGGCAGCAGCTACTGTGTAGCAGCAAATGGAGCTAAGACCAGTACTTGGCACACAGCCCTTCTTTTTAAAACCAGTCAAAAGACTTCTGTAAGAAATGTACAGGGAGCAGAAATATTATGGCAGTACACGGGAAAATCTCTTACCTCTATTTTTAAATACTGACTTTTTAAGGAAAAATAAAAATGCTGGCAAAGCTAAATACATATAATTGTCATTCCCTCAGCAAAGCACTTGCAAATAACTGGAAACTTTGTACTTGTCAAGCTAAACTGTTCAGAGGTTGCCTAAAGGCAGTACAGTAATTCATACTCCTTCACTTTTTTTTTTTTCATGGACTGTTATCATTGAGCTTGGGCTTCCTAGGAAAGTTAAGTACATAAGACATGGTGAGCAGCCTGTTGTGGCTGACAAGTACCCTACATCTGGCTGGTAATTATAAAAAGTATGTCATGCTGTTTAGCTACTGCCCTGTAGTCACCTGGCTACCCTGTAAGTCACAAGCAAGAGAGCAAGTATTTTTCAAATAAATGAACCTGTGTCTCAAGAAGAGAATGCTAAGTCATCTGTTCTGGAAAAGCATGGAGCACTGGATTAGTGGTTGTTTTATGGAGTTAGCTTTAGTTAGATGCATATTGTATAATAAATCCACTTACTCCTCTGAGCAGAAGTGTCTAACGCCTTGTTTTGCAATGGGTCACATCAAACCTGTATCCTATTGCAGGATCTCAAAGCAGAAGAGTGTGGAAACACCAATCGGTGCAAGAGCAGTAGGAAAAATACGTTTTCCTGTAATATTTCCACAGAGGCACTAACTTCATACCTTTAGGGAGTACATCCCAAGCAGATGCAATCAGATCATGAAAGACTAAAGACATCATGTATGTATATTTTTGTAAAAGGCTGATAGCAGTAATCCTTGTTAAGGTGAACTTAATACCAATATTTTAGAGTCCTTTCATTTGTATGAGGTTTAGAAAGGGTGCTGTTCCCTTCTACTGAGGCTGACTGTTGAGCTAATTGTGTTTTGAACTACAGGTTTGCCAAGGATGTGCCCTTTTGTACCAAGACAGCTGATGTAAGACAAAGCACATAAGTAGCAGAAATAAAGAATTCTTGAGCAAGCAAAACTTTCCACTCTGAAGCCTTCCATCACCATCACTTCTGCTTAGTGTGATAGCCTGTTATTAAAAAACCTACCAACCAACCAAACCCACAAACAATAACAAAAAATACCCCAATCCAAACCAAAAAAATGCCAGGAAGATCTATAACCCAGAACAAACGTGCCACAATCAGCCAAGGCCTGGAGCATGCTGTGCCTGGGGGTTAGCAAGCCAAAACTGAAGTTAACAAAGGTAATTGCAGAATTCAATTCACAGAATTACAGACAAGATAGTCTCACTACATATTTCACTGCGGTCAATTCAAGCCTTGTTAAGCATTTATAGTAACTTTTTTTGCTGAAGGGCAAAATGAATGCACAGACAAATCTTTATTAGAAGTGCTATGTATAATGCAGGCTGACTGAAAGTATAACAGATTATGTAGCTTCAACACTGGAGAGCTCAACATGGGCTAGCTGCTCTCTCGAAGAGCTGTGATGGTGGAAGTGAGCAGTGTGCTGGCACACGTAGGACAGTCAGTGCCAGGAGGGGGGTCACAGCTGGCTCCTGCCACACTACACACAGCACCAGCATGACCTTAATAGATGACCTCATTCTTCAATAAGGGTGGCAAACAAAAATTGCTGAACACTAAAAACACTATGCAGACCAAAATAGACATCATTGGTTTCCTCCACTTGCATCCCATAGAAAGTGAAGAGTTTCACTAAATAATTAGTAGCAGTTTCCTAGAGCAAGGGCAACAGTGGTTAATTGGTTTTAGTCACTTCGCACTGCAAGACAGGTGGAAGTCTAAAAACCAAAACATAGCCCAAATTCCAGCCTCCATAAGTATGACCAAAAAAGTAAAAATACTATATGTAACAACAGCTACTCACTGCAACTATTTTTCTATTTTTAAAGCAGATTTGAGTGCAGAAGCCTGCACAACAGACTGACTCATACTACAGAAATGGAAAAGCTCCAGGCTATCTCAGTAATTTAATTGGAATAAGGGCTAGCAGCCTTCCAGGGAACACTTTTTTACCTTCCTTAAACCAGCTTTTGCTATTTATTACCATTTAAAAATGGAAGACCTGGCTGTGCAGCTTTGTGAAGAGCTACCTTTTTGCCCAAAGGTTTGGCTACTGCTTCCCAGTAATGACCTTTATTCCCTTATGATCTGCTGGTAATCTTTGTAACACCGAAGGTGGAAAAGAACACAATTTGGTGACTGTTACTGATACTGACTGGCTGTTTTGGAGAGTAGGAGAGGAACACACCACATTTATACCTTCCATGAGCACACAGACTCGACCTGCTGGCTTGAATTCATGTGATGCCGTTAACACAAATCATTCTGTTTTCTCACACTGAAGTGAGTTTTGCTGTCTTTGTGATTCAAAGATGGTATAGTCAGTGTTGCAAAGTAAGAAATCCAAAATAACTTTTATTAAGAAACCAGGAAGGCACAAGTTCATGTGTGGTGGGTGACCTGAGTTCACAGGGAATTTAATTCTGCCTTTGGCTACTGTCAACAGAATCCAACTTTGCAGAGATGTTTCACAATTACATACGTTTAAGTGAAAAATTTGTCCACTGCCAGATACAGCAACATGTAGTTGCCTTCTCTACCATAGCAAGATTAAACAGAAACAGCATCCACAGAAGAAAGACAACACTCCAAGCAGACATAAGTCAACCAGGGCCTTCTGTTCCTGCTTAGTGTTCCTTAAAGTATTCAATTAAAGCATCCATGAGCTCCTGCTTCTTGCCTCCACCCTTCAGCCCCAAGAGCCTGCATGCATCCTTCAGAACAAGTACAGTGAGCTTGCCTAGAGTGCCCGTCTGCACATGACTCCGTAGCTCATCTTCTGAGACTTCCACCTTCGGCCTCTTCTCAGTTTGATTATCAGAAGCTAGAAAGAAAAATTTTAGATCACAAAGATTTTTTTAAGTTTCTTAATAGAAAGACATAAACATTTCTTATACATATCAGAGGTAATGGTCGTTAGGACATGGTACTTTAACAACTACACACTCACAGACTCCCAAACTACACATTACTGACACATTCAGCCCTAAAGATGCCCATCTTGGACTTGCTAAACAGCCCATGCATAAAAGACTGAACACAAACTGAAAGCAAGAATGATCTTATTACTCTGTCATAAAACATAAAGTTACTACAATTATATAAATACACCTATATTTTGCAGTCGTTTATCCACATAATTTCCTGTACTTCACTCTGCAGTTTCTCAGCCCAGCAGTACTGCAACTGGACACATCCTCTACTCCCCAAGAATCAACACTGGATGTAAATCCACTTCATTGTGGAGATCAGTAAAGAGAATTTTACAGAAGCAGCTTCTTCTAACTGTGAGACAAACTGA
Organism: Pitta sordida; assembly: GCA_013390025.1. Classification (NCBI taxonomy): domain Eukaryota; kingdom Metazoa; phylum Chordata; class Aves; order Passeriformes; family Pittidae; genus Pitta; species Pitta sordida. Next base: position 55,362 of record WEKX01017597.1, on the reverse strand, counting down.
AAACACAGAAGCTTCTAAGCAGAACACAGACATTATGTTTTGTGCCTGCACCACCATTACTTACCCTGTTTTCGCTTTACAGCCTTCCCATCAGGATTGTAGTCAGGGGGATAGACCAACTGCTTAAACTCCTCCGCCAGGTTGCCCAGCCTGTGATTCATCTGTTCAATCTTTGGCACTGGCAAAAGATAAAGATTTGCCCTCTCAAAACCAGGATAGTCTAAAGAAGGTCATCACCAGATACAATTGTGCTTCTGTAATAATTCGTCTGCAAGTGTCTTGCAAGCGTGCAAAATGCAAATACCTGTGTTACAATATTCTCAAATGAGAAATTTACAGCTCTTGGTAATAGGAAACGTTGGGATACCTGGAGTGCTGTGTCCAGGTCTGGGCTCCCCAGTACAAAGGAGACATGGAGCTCCTGGAGTGGGTCTAGCGAAGGACAACAAAGATGATAAAGGGACAGCAGCATCTCTCTTATGGAAAGGCTGAGAGTGTTGGGCTTGTTCAGCCTCGAGAAGAGATGACTGAGAAGGCACCTTATCAATGTCTTTTAAGTATCTCAAGAGAGGGTGTCAAAAGGATGGAGCCAGACTCTTCTCAGTGGTGTCAATCAATAAGACAAGAGGCAGTGGGCAGAAACTGGTGCCCAGGAAGTTCCACCTGAACATGAGGAAGAACTTCTTTACTGTGTGGGTGACAACACACTGGATTGATTGATCAGAGAGGCTGTGGAGTTTCCCTTACTGGAGATATTCCAGAACCATCAGGATGTGATCCTGTGCCATGTGCTCCAGGATGACTTGCTTGAGCAGGGAAGTTGGACCTGATTGTAATCCCTTCCCACCTGACCCATTCTGGGTCATACCCATGTAATGGACTCACAGACATCCCTGCAGGATATAGATACGCAGAACAAAACTTACATGGGAGAAGTGATGTAGAAGATCTTCTACCTAGTTGCACTGCTACCAGGTCTAATCTCAGAATTTTAAAATACAAGTTACTATCAAAGGCTGTGAGTAGTTTGAGGCAGAACAGCTTGTTTCCTGTCAGTTATTTGTATGATATCTAGCATAGGGGCCTAGATTGCTTGTTAGACGATTCCAGGGGAAGAACATAATTTTAAAACAGGAACTTCCCCTTCAGGAGCAGGTTTCTATCCTTCGACAAGATATTCTTACATAACAAAACTATCACATCCACACGGTGGCAGCATTGGTCCCAGCAGAACCATCCTCTTAATTCTACCCATTTATCAGACTGAAACATTAATGAGGATCTTGAAGAGAGGAATTTCAGAGAAACATTTGTCACCACAGGAAAATGGTGATTCAATTTTCATTTTGGATGGTAAAGTGTGCAATTTTTTCTTTACCCTAAAAGTAACAGTTTTAGAAAGTAAGGTTTCAGTATTTCAGAATAGACATATCCAGAATTTTACATCATGGAACCACATACGTACAGTGAAATACTTTTTAAAAAAGACGTTTGGGTTTGTCGTATTTGACTTAGAAGCAAGTCAAGAGTTCTATACCCCACCTCCCTTCACACCCACCAATAATTCTCACTTGTAAGATCCTCAGCTTCTTCTGGTTCCATCATATCCAGCGCCAAAGCCTCCAGATTCCTGAAGTGCTGCTGCAAAACTGGGTTCTCAAAGCTGTCAGTCCTGTCAAGAATCCCCCAAAATGTTGCCAAGAAGACAGATGAAACACTTAACTACCACCAACTTATTTCAGAATAAAAGTTCCTTCTTTCTCACACAACAATGCATCGCATTAGAACTGCTTTTCGTCTTTTCGGTTTACCTGCTGAATCATTATCCTGTCATGAATCAATCACACCAGAATGCTCTGTGAGAGTGAGAAAGCTGTACAAGGCAAAAGGAGATATGAAGTGGCATTCTACTTTAATAACAGTTATGGTGGTTTCCACGTACCGGAGAAAAAAATCTCCCACAAAAGTACTTCATAGCATTTATCCTAGTTACTATAATGAAAAAATGGCCTAACTATTCTTTCTAAAGTGCTCCAATTTAAATGATCCAGGTCTGGCCTGCAATAGAATGACATGCACAATAAATGTGATACCTCTGCAACAAATGACAACAGCCCAGAGAACAAGAGCAATTCTACAAAGAACTCCAGAACGTGCTACATAAAGCATTGTGGTGCCTGGATATCCAGAATGATTAAGAATAAAGTTTGGACAAAGCTACTGCAAAGAGAAGCAATTTCTCTCAAAATATATCAAAATCTCATCCCATGGACACCACAGCTGAACAACATGTGCCACAGAGCAAGCAATAGCTGTGCTGTCTTCCCCAGACCACCACCTTGCACATTATTTATCTCCACGTACCTGTATTTGAACCGGAGTTTTTGAATTATTTCCTTCATTTTGTCCACCTGCTCTCGACTGGCTGGCACATTTTCCGTAAAATCAACATGCCGTTTGTCATCTGCGTATGGTAGAAAAATAACATGGAAACCTATACAGAAGAGAAGGAACAACAGTTAGACAGAAGCACAGCCTCAAACCAGTAATTTATGGGGAAGACCAAGATGGTTATTATCTAAGTCTGATGACTCCAAACTAGCTAGCTGTTTTGTTGTGAACAACAGCAATCCATAACGCTTCCTAGGATGACACTCAATCCCCAGCTCAATGTATATCGCCAACGTCATTAATGTCTTTGTGAAAGAGATTCAAACTAAATGCATAGCTAAGAGCCAGATACTGGTGAGTTGCCTTTTATGCAGATCAGCTAGTCCACCTTCCCTATCTCTTACTGGATCTTGAAAAAGACTTGTTTGAAAACTATCTATTGGCCACATGTTATTCCAAAATGTTTTACTTTGTACACAAGCGGTGTTATTTCCCCACTTTACATTCTACCAGAAGACAACTTTTCACTTAAATAGGTGAGAAAATGCACAAGAGCAGTCTGCCTTTGCTCCTTAATCATCCTCCATTCAGCTGATGAGGTCTGAGACTCAGGATGCGAGATTATTTATTTAACACTTGCATTCAAGGATACAATAAAATTCAAGGAAAGATCTTCTGTCTAGTCATCAAACAGAAAATAGGGCTTTTAATTTTTAGCTCAGTTGCTTGAATCTGCTAAAAAGAGATAGGAGACACAGAATGTAGCCAGATCATACCTGAGCAAGCACTGATGCAACTGGGCTTTTAAAAATAGATTCAACATCAAATACTTACAATGACAAAACTGGAAAAAAAAAAAAAGATGCTGGAAAGCAATTCCCTGGTTTCAAGGAGAGTAGTGCTAAGGCTGTTTCCACTCAATACAGGACGCTCTTATGCTGACTACATCCAATCATGCAGGTAAAGGCAGCATCCCCTCCCTTACCTGGAGGAGCTATCTGCACTTTCTGCTCATCCACCTCTTCCTCCTGGGGAAGCAGGGCCACAAAGCGAGGAGGAGTGTTCCGACGAACAGTGTATCTGCACAGCATCATCATCTCCCTCTCCAGGCATTTCATCAATAAGGCATTAAATAGTGTGGTACTCCCTGCAAAGTAAAGAGGGGGCTGCTCAGACTGACAGCTTTGATCCTTTGTTCAGGAACGTAACTCTAGATATTACAGTTTCAAAACCTGTGGCTTCTTTTGAAATATTTGCAATGTCGCAGTTACAAATCAAATTTTGGAAGGGAAAACCCTCAAAATGGACCATGTTAGTGTGTCTTTCCTGACCAGAGCAGTGAAAGTTCTGGCAGAAGAAATGACATCACCAGCATCTGAGCAATGAAATACAGTGAAATTCGGAAACAAGTATCTACAAAGCCTATTTCCCTTTGGTGGGACATCACAGTAGCAGCACATCACAGGACCTTTTGCAGAAGTACATACCACACTAAGAAATCAGAATTCCAACTTCCGTACTCCTCCTGAGGCACACATTGGCTTTGTATTTTACCAGATATGGTGGTCAGGAAGAGACTGACATGTAAGTCAAGTGTTTGAGTCAGGAAATTGCAAAGCTGGAGAAGCTGGCATAGAGATTCTTCTTTAGTCAGACACTGAAATGCACCTAGTCATAACTCAGTCCTCTTTATCTACAGGTAGATCTAGGAGCTAGAGATTTTTCCTTTATTATTGCAGCCTGGGATATGTTTTCAGATAAGAAGACTTATGCATACACAGAAAAAGGGGGAAATAATGAGTCCTAAATACCCTCTCCTTCTCTCTTTACAGGATCATAACGTGTTGTTATAGGTTGGACTTGATGACCTCTATGGTCTTTTCCAACCTCACTGATTCTGTGATTCTGTTAATTCAACACTACTCCCTGAGTATCATGTTTCCAGTTCTAGCTGATACGGACTTAAAAAAAAAAATTAACTTCACTGGTTTGGGGTTAAGTTTTGGGGTTTTTTTAAACCATCTTTGCCTTCTTTTCAGGTACTAGGACCCTCTACTTTCATGAATGACAAAAACAAGTATTCTGGGACTACATCTGCACGGTTTCATTAGCTGTTTGTCATGATGGACGAAACATGAAGCTCAATTGGCTCTTCTGCTATTGAAGAAAACAAGAAATAACTGTACCCGTGAGGGGCAATAACAGTCAATTCAGTTCTTCTGAACATTAGTAAGTTTTTAAGTTAGACAAAGCTTTTACACTCGGTGAACCCCATTCAATCCTCCAACAAATCAGCAGATAAGCCCAATGTAAAGTGGTGAATCTCCTCTTTCAATCTTTACTTACCCCTCACCAGGGACTCCTCGGGATAGATGAACTGGGAGGGCCTGATATGGTGGTGCTGTTTCAGCATTGAAAGTGGTTTGAAGCCAATTAGAAACAAACCTGGAGAATCAAACCGTTTTAATTCTTCTGTTTCCTCTTTCTCCAGCACAATCTGTCGGTTTCCGTATGTCTAAACCAGAGAAGAGCAGATGATAGTGCTGCCAGCATAAAGAAAATTGGGAGGGAGGGGGTGGGGTTGGAAGAGGTTGCAACTGCTGTCTTCCACTACTGAAAAAAGAGTCCTAGACAAGATAAACTCTTCCTTAGTGCACACTAAAATGGCAAGTCACAGTCTGTGACCATTATCCCAGGGCAAATTCTACTTGAACATTAACAAAATGTACTTTTCTAAGACAATGGTTAAGGCCTGGTACAGAGAAGCCGTCATCTCATCCCTGATGCTCTTCAGAGCTGTCCCAAACAAACCCTGAGTGACCTGACCTGGTTTTGTGTGTCTTGCTCTGGACTGGGTTGGACCAGACATTTTCAGAGGTCACGTCCAATCCTAAGCTTGCTTCACCAGACGCACATCAGCTCTTGGCAAAAACAGTGTCTGAGAAACAACACTTATAAAATGTGATTCATGCATCACAAAACCAAAATCATATTACAGCCCAGCTGCTGAATTTAGACATCAGGGCTTAATGCTCAGTTTTCTGTTCATCTCCTGTACTTCAGTTCAAGAAACTAATTCCAGTATAAATAAACTTAATATTTTATCTAAAGAAAACAACTTTAAGAGCCTTTAACATGGAAGGACACACAAAGTGCACTTGTGACAGTATCCCTAGCAGCTGCATAGCCTGCTTTGAAATAATGCTGTGCCTGAATAGAACATGGCGTTCAATTTACATCAGCCAAACTATCAAGCAGAAAGCGAAAGCAAAGAAAAATAGGTGGGTGTGAATCTCTTCTCTCAGGCTTACGACACCAGAACAAGAGGACATGGCCTCAAACTACGCCAGGGGAGGTTTAGGCCGAATGTTAGGAAGAGGTTTTTCACAGTGAGAGTGATCCCTCAGTGGAATGGTCTGCCCAGGGAGGTGGTGGAGCCGCCATCCCTGGGGGTGTTTTTTAAGAGAAGACTGGATGAGGAGCTCAGTGACATGGTCTAGATGGTGGGAGGCTTGAATGGATGGAGCGTGGTGCCCATGGTTCCACGCTTGTGGGTCTGGGAGTTGGACTAGATGATCCTGTGGGACACTTCTAACTCAGAATAACCTGTGAAACCTATGAAAAACCCCCAAATGTAGTGCCTTTTGTTTGGAAAACAGCTCCAGCTCCCCTGCGATTCACACTTGTAGGATTAACAAAAGGGACAAAATGTGTTCCTAATGAATCAAAAGAAAACAGGAGCAATGACAGCACAGAGTCACATAAGGTCAGGCTCTGACAACCTGCTTCTGCCTTAAAGAAATGACCTCCATTCCTGAGTGCACTTTCACCAGCAGCTCTGCCTTCCCCTGACACTCAGGTCAGGGAAACAACCCACCCTCACTCTGCAGAGCTCACAATGTGACCAGGCTGTCCCCAGGAGCATACAGATGCAAATATTTCTGCATCTCATCTTGAAAGTGGAATTCGTACAAACACAAGCATCTCCCACACACATCACAGAGATAGGAAAGAGCAGTCACATAATAAATACGTTACCTGAGCCCTTTTTGTGTCACTAGGCAGGAGCAAACTGCCTGTTTTTCCATTAAATGTCCTTGTTTTGGTTTTAACTGGTTCATTAGTTTCCCGGTAAAGCTTCACTGGATATGGCTTATAAGCTTTTTGAATAAGGTTGTAAACTCCAACAGAAAGTGTCAGGTCATTGCTCAGATACAGATTTAACCTGTGAAAAAGGAGATACAGGCTTGGGACACTACTGCAAAAGAAAGTCACCTCCTCAGATAACATTTTCTCTTATCTCCTCCTGCTCTCCTCCCCCAAGGTCACATCTATCATTGGAAATATCCTAGCACTTGAATCAATCTCACTTGTATAAAAATATCCTTGTAATGTAGTTGCTTCTGGTCATAAAAATTATCTAAACACAACAAATTTACCATATTTCTTTTACCTTTGTTCACTGAGGGCAGCTATGCTCAAGCAGAGCACAGGGTAAGTCCACATTTGGGTACCCCACTTGTCCTTAACGTAACATGACTTCTGAATTCTCTCAGCTGTTCATGAAGAATGCAAAAGTCCCCAAAGGAACCCCACTAAGACAAACAGTAGCACAATTTAAGAAAAAAATATCAGTATTTAGAGAAAAATTCAGAAGTAAAGGTTTAAAATGTGAAGTAATCTTCAAGTTCTGAGGACACAACAGCGAATTACATACTATGAATGTTACTTTCTTCTAAAAGTTATCACTGGTATGGGATTCTTCCTCTCCGATTATTACAAAACTTGAGGAACATTCCCAGAAAAGGAAAATAAAGCTGTGAACACGAAGAATTGCAACGACAGTGATGGGATATTTTTAAAATATTTATTTAAAAAAACCATTTGGCCTTGAAGATCATTCCCTTACTGTGATTCCACATCATTCCGTGAACTCACTCATTAAAAAAAACAGCTGTTTGGAGTATGTGGTTCCAAAAATGATTTCTATCTGCTTTCTCAAGATCCTTTTAATCCTTTTTAAGTACATATCTCTAACGTTTCACTAGGAGATCAGAAGTATCAAGGCTGTATGAATCCACATCAAGTCCCTTGCCAGAACAGCCATCTATAACTATTTTTAAGTTAATAAATGAGGCAAGAAAAGCCTCATTTCAATCAGAATTCATGATAAACTACTTTCCATGTTGTAGATTTTTAGGTAAGTATTTGGTATGACATAATTTTTTGACAAATGATCACGTCAAGCTCAGTACAGAAGTCACACAGAGGTAAAAAGGAAACCTGGCTTCATTCTCTGCTCCTCTCATGCACCAAGGACAAATATCCTTGCAAGAAACACCAATCTTGAACTATGGAATTAAGGTTGAGGAATGTAAGCGCTGATACCTTTAAGGACCAACCATTCCAGAAGAGGAAGGTGAGACGCACTCCCAAAAGGTGCCTTTATTGAATGATATCATAACTAGGCACAAACCTGACTAAAGCCCGTTTCCGTGTCTCCTTTGCTCGCACTTTCTTCATGAGATGTTCCAGTTTCTCTGACTCCTCAGGATGGACCCCAAGGTCCTCATCCTCTGCTACATTTATAATATCCCTATAGAACAAAGAGATATCGAACCCTCCAGGCTTCTTCAGATGCATCAAGTCCAGGATGATACCTAGAAACAATGTGATTGATAAGAGGAGGATCAGAAACTGCTTTTTTTTCTTACATGGCCATGTTTCTCAGCATTCTCAGACCTCTTTAACCACACAAATAATTTATGCAAAAATAAGCTCCAAATTGTCACCTGCACCAGATACAAAATTTTCTAGGGGAAAAAGCTGAAAGACATTCTTTAACATCAGTCAAAACAATGCAGCATAGAAAATGTTTCCTCCCCAGTTAAGAATCTGGACAGTGTTGTGTATGAAACAGCTCTGACAAGCTCCCATAAAACATAATTATACCTCAAGCATAGAAGTAAAGAGTTTGGAAATCCCCTTTCCTTTAGTTATAGGGGCCAAGGAAGGATAAATATTTGTATTATTATTCCCTTCCCAGAAAATGGTACAACAAAAAAGTTTGTTTTTCTCGACCCTCTCATGTCCCAACTTATGCTATCAAAGTAGAAAAACAGATCCTAGAAAATAAGTGCTACTTATTGGATACTAGATCAGACAACAGATTTTCTATTTTTAAGAAAGCTTCGTAAAAATTCCCCAGTTCTGATGATTTTTCATTCTTTTGCTATCACACACTTTCAATGCAGCTAACATCTGCTGCAAGGATCCTTTTATTCTGCCTTAAACTAAAGGGGAAAATAATGACCTGTATCTCTCAGATCACCAGCTCTGGTCCTGGCCAGCTTGGCTTTAGCACTGTCATTGGCATGAGGGTCATCCTCGTTAGTGAAGAGCATGATCCTTTTGTGGCTCAGCCTGAGCCGGACATCGCTGAAGAGATTAGAGCAGGCCCAGAGCGCTTCCCCCAGGGAATAGTCAGCATTGTGGCCAAAGCGCTCGCGGAAAAGTGCTCGTCCTTCTTCTCCCCCGTACTGGTCCAGCTCCAGAACACGCTTTGCACCTAAGGGGTAAGAGCATTCATGTGAAAGAAGTACCACGAGCTCTTCTAAATGTGCAACTTGGGTCCTTTGTCGCTGATGTCCAAGTAGTGTCCCCAGCACCCCTGTCACAGTGCCCTTGCAACACCTGGCTAACAAAACTGTTCAGCAACACCCAGCATTTGCAGTATCACAAGCTGGTTATCACTTTAATGCACCCACCAGAACTAAGAGGACACAAAGTGCCCTGGCACCAATGTGGACTCTTCCTGTTTGGAAAGGAAACAGGCAGGAATCAAAGTACTGCAAACCCTCTACAATGGAAGGACAAGTGCTCAGCAGGAAAGGGAGCAATGGCAGCAGCTGCAGAGGCACAGCAGACACTGCACCACCAGAGAAAGCAGAGGAGCCTGAAATACATCCTGCATCCCCACAGCTCATTGGGAAGGTGAGAGCTTCTCATCTTTTCTTGCCCCTCATGTCAGAGACAATGCACACAGAGGTCACACACAGCTCATAGATCATCACATGGAGCACAGCAACATCCAGGCCTCCTTACAGCTCTGAGGATGACTCCAGCCCAATGACTCCTTTTCCCACCTGTCTAAAAGCAGAGTCTCTGTTTCCTCTTATTACTCTATGGGAGACAAGCTTTCATTTGTCAGCTACTGCACTCTGTAGAGATTCTTCCTTTGTCCTTCTCCTAAACTCTGGAAATGAACTTAAAATTAAATTCTGAAAATTAACTGAAAATGTCTTCCCCTCCCTCTACTGTTTTATTTTCATCTTCTCAGTTGCCTTTTAATTAACAGCGTAAGTGTTCATAGTTACGTAATCCATAATAACTAACTAGAGTATTTCGTCCTTCTCCAGAGCACACCACTTTTCAGGGGCACAAAATACACAATTCTCTTCCTTCTTAGTAACACCCACCTTTCACTGCACTGTTTTCATCAGCATGGCGAAACTACTGCCTCTGAAATGAGGAAAAGGGCAAGAAGGGAAGATGACGAAAAAGGATGAGCAAGAAGCACATGGCACTTTGCTGCCCCTGTGTCATTAAACCTGCACCTCCTAGTTACAAAAATGAAATCAAACCTCCTCAGAGATAAAGGTGGCTATTAAAAGTTGCAGAAAAAATCCCCCCCCAGGACTCTCCACCGTCAGGGAATTAGTCACCACCAGCATTCATTCTTTGCACTCCTCATGTTGTCTCCTCCAATTCAGCAATTGGCGCTTGTCATCCAGCATATGCTACGTCAGTCTAAAAAAACTGAATGACTGAAACTCCAGAATCGCAGAACTTACTATGAAAATAAGAGTTGGAACACCCTGAACAGGTTTGCCTGTTCTGGCTGACCTTGTTTGAGCAGGAGGGTAATCACAGAATGACAGAGTGTTCTGAGTTGGAAGGAACCCACAAGGATTTTCAAGTCCAACTCACAAACAAATGGCCCGTACACCAATTTTGTGTCATCTGCTCTAACCAACTGAGCTGATCTCAGGGTCAGCATCCAGAAATCCCATCCAACCTCAGACATTCTGTGATATTCTCCATCAACTGGAATCCACATGCCTTAGCATGGACACACACTTTTCTGAAGTGCAGCAGACATATGATGGGCTTTTCAACACCCTCACACATTCAGAAGTCATCACCGTGTTAAGTAAGAAGTAAATCACCATGTTAAAACATGAAAGATATGGAAAAGGGATCTGAACCAACCACAAGGGAAGAAGGTAAGCTCTCACAAAGTTTCTAAGATTTCAGTAAATTCCTAAATCTGTACCCACCAGCAACAACAGATTTCAGTAACAAGAACTTACTTATCCAATAACTCTCAGATTTCAGAGAAACCAATAACTGACAGTGCTACTACTACACAGATTTCCTTACTCCATCGTTTTACACCACCTTCACACCACTTTACCTGGATTGTCCAGCTCCTGAAGAACATAAACATGCTTGAAATCTGCCGAGTTCTTGTTGTTTTCTGTACCATAGAACACCACACTTAACAGGTCCCTGTCACTACTGATAATTTTGCTGGTATACACATTCCGGATGCACTGCAAAAAACGCACACAGGGTAAAATATGAAAACATAATTTGCAGCGACTGGTGCGGAAAGTGTTGTCTTTGGCAGGAAGCAGTTTTTATCCATCCTTACCTCGATGGTCATGTCGAAGGGAGTCTCTGCCCCCCCGTCGGACTCAAACATGGCCTTGGAGGCATCCACCAAGAAGATGAGGCTGTCTCGGCCCAAGAACCTGCTGTCCGCTGCGGAACGGAGGGAAACATTTTAGCAGCGGCCCCCTCCCACCGGGGACCCCCGAGGCCACGCAGCGGGCCTCAAGCCGCCCTCCGTGAGGGGAAGGGGGCCCTTACCGACCGCCTCAGGCCCCTCCTCCTGCTGCTGCTCCTCCTCCCCCTCGTCGTCCTCCGGGCCGTCGCCGCGGTAGAACGAGCCCCATCCCGCCATGGCTCCCGCGGCTCGGAGGGCGCGCACCGCCCGGCCCCGCCCACCACCGGCCAACCACCGCCCACCGGCAGCTCTGACCAATGGCAAGAGAGGAAAGGCTTCCCGCCCCGCCCCTCCAGCCGGAAGCCACGCCTTCCCTCCTCGCTGATTGGTGGCGACTGGGGCGTATGGGCGGGAGCTCCGCCCACGCTGCGCTCAGCTGCGAGGCTCAGCCAATGGAAGGAGGGCTCGTCCGTCCCCGCCCCCGGCCGCAGCTCCGCCCCCCTGCAGAGCGGCGCAGCGACGGAGCGGCCCGGCCGGCGCTC
>WEKX01017597.1:0-43632 GCA_013390025.1 Pitta sordida | reverse complement strand
CGGCGGCGGGGTTTGGCTGTGCCACCGCTGTCCCCGCTCTCAGCGGGACGGGCTTCGCCGGCGCTGCGCTGGCTCCGGCCGCTCATGCCCGCCCCTGGCCGCGGCGCTGGGGGCTCTTCCTGGCGGCGACTTGGAAGTTCCTTGTCTCCTGAAGGGAGGGACGGCCCGGCTCCCGACAGCTGTGGCGTCTGGGCGGGAAGGCTGAGCTGGAGCAAAGGCTGCGGGGTCGGAGCGGGTCCGTGTTTCGTGGGACTCCGCGCTGTGCCTGCTCGAGGGTGTGTGTTTGTGAGCCTCGGACCTGGGACACGAACCACACCTGGGGTTCGCTTGAAGTTTTGGAAGGGTACATTAGGAATGCAATGAGAGAGTGTTTTGTACCTGTTACGTGTAGGCTGTGGCCCGTGTCAGACCAGCAGTCTGGGTGGGATGAGGCTTCTCAACAGGCTCAGTGTCTGAACAGATGGCTCTGTGTAATCTTGTTTTACACTTTGTTGGCATTCATGGCGTTCATCTGCCTTACGAAGAGATTCTGTGCTTTCCTTTCCTGCAAGCTTGAAATGCAAGTCCAGCTAACTCTTGGCGTGAGGTTTCACCCGTATCCAAGATAGGCTTGCAAAGTTGAGAAGAGAATATTAAAGAGACCACAGGTGATGCTCTGTGTTAGCCAGACAGCAGCAGCAGCAGCTTTGAGAGATGTGTGTTTCCTGCACTGAGTAACCTCAGAACTTGTTGTGTGGTCAGAGTGGCTTGTATTGTAGCCCTTAGGGAAGTAACTTTTCACCTGTTAGGTCATAACAGCCATGTTTTATCTTGTGCTTAGAGCTACAAATCTTAAGATACAGATTATATGTGTGCAGGATGTGAGTTGAGCAGAATTTAACCAGTCTTATTTCAAAGTCTGGTCCAAGCAAAGATTTGAACAGAAATAGGTTGTCATTAGATGTCTCTCCAAGCCAAGCATCACAGTGATGAAGCAAAGGCTGTTTAACTGTCTTCCTACCCACAAAGTAAATCGTGGGTTCTTGTAGCTCGCTGAATTTCCACATAAAAACACTTAAGCGCATGACTTCATTTTTGGTGCTTTCTGTGCCACCCAAACAAAACCATGAAAGCTTTGCATTGTAATACAGTGTGGTGCTACATTTCTAGGAGTCTGGGCAATGAAAAAGGGAAAGTTAAAAGCCTGAACGCTTCTCTCAGCAGTAGGGGAAGTGCTGCCTGCTAGTCCTGCCTGGCGAATGACAGAGTTCAAACATGTTCGTGGAACGGGGCCAGCTAGGCCTGCGTGCTCACAGTGACAATGCAGACTGCAGAATATTTGAGACTGTGGCTCCAGTGACATGATTTTACATAAAACAAATCATTGTTTCTTTCTTTCCGCCTTCCTTCCAATGAAGCAGCAGCTTCTGTGCATTTACACTCAGCTCTGTCATATCTCCAGGTGATTTTGGAAACCTCCCCAAGAGCAAAGTGAGAATACTCCTCTTGCCTCATGTACAGAGCTTTTGTATTCTTGAAGAACAACAGAAACGGTTGCTATTTCTCTGTGTATCAATTTTAAGATAGGCAATCGCAATTTTTTCCTTTTTTTTGCCTCAGTGATGTTCACAAACTGTATCATTAGGGAAAGTCAAGAGGAAGGCATCTCTTGAAGGATTTAGTGCTGAATTTGTGTCATCTCTACTTACAGTATTTTTTCCATGGATGCCAAGTTTGAAACAATGCTTTTGCTTTGAGTGATAATTCCATAACATTGTCTATATTGAAGTCCCTGTGTTTTAGAGAGGAAAAAACCTAAATATTGTAATTGTACGTGCTAAAATCAGTTTCTAGCAGACTCAAAAACAGCATCTCGGATCCCTTTGCCATGAATCCTGTCTTATGGGATGGACCACAGTGAGAGCATTGCTGCGCAATGTCTTCAGTGGTGCTAATAGGATCCAGAGGTATTGTGGATTATGTCAGCACAGCGTTCAAGGATCAGCTCTCACTAGGAAATGTTATCTGTACTAACTCTGTCAGTGTCAGTTCTCTCTGCTGCCGTTGAATGATGAACCTGGAAGGCAGAGCTGTCCAGCACCATTCAGAGCAGGCTTTGGAGGGACTTAGTCATGTCCCTTGGACATGTCCTCTTTTTCTTGCAAACTCTACTCTTTTTCTACGGAGACTGCTTTCATTCTTCTCACTTTCCTGTAGGTTTCTTGTAATTTTTCAGTGAATTTTTCTATTCTGAAGTACACATGACCAAATACTGTAGTTCATTTGCCTCTGGTATCAGATGCGGCACGTTTAATTTTTAAGTTACTCTACACTCATTTTCTTTACAGGTACTGTTCTCCCTTCCTCCCCCACTTTCAGTGTGTCACTACATTTGTCTGTCCAACTATGTGATCTAATATGTAATAAGAAATGTTAACCTGAATCCAGTAAGATTTCTGTTTTCAAGACAGAAAACATAGTCCACCTGATTCTGTGGGGGTAAGGAGGAAAAGAGAATAGTTCATCTTTCAGTGCTGATTTTGAAATACATGTCCAAAGGTAGAGAAGTCTTTAAGGAAGATTAAAATCCCATTGCATCATGAGCTCACAGAAAAATGTCTTGCATCTCTCAAAGTTCTCCTGTCCTGTAGCTGAGGATATTGGTCTTGTGATTCATGGAATGAGCCAGGAGCTTCCTTAAGCACAGCAGCTTTGGCTCAGGGTAGTATACGTTCATGTGGAGTTAACTGGATTGGTTGAAATCTCTAAGTGGTGCATTCAGCTGTAGGGACTTAACAGCCCAGACAGAATTGGAGCAAAAGGTAACTGTGGAAAGGAGGTACCCTCTGCTTTGTTCCTTTTTTCCAGACCCAGCAATATTTCTCTGCCTCTCCTCCATCTGTTCTGAACAATTTTGAATTGCTTCTGCGTGAGATTCCACCATCTTTGCTCCAAGCATTTGCTAGGGATATCATGAAAATCAAGTGCCTTACCCTCCCCCAGCCTAGCCTATTTCTTGGTCTCTCTAGGCATCTCAAGGAGAAGGGAATTGGAGCAGGCTCCTCCCTCTCCATTAGGGTTTGGCTTTTGTCTTGCTTTGGTTGAGCGCCCTGGGTAGCACATAGGAGAAAGTGCTTCACTAATTAGGGTGATTTTCAATTCAAAAAAGGCAGGAATCTTAATGGATTGTCCTGAGGAAATTACAACAACATGCAAAGTAACGCAGGGCTAGAAATACCTGAGCTGGTTGTCCAAATTGTATTATTTTCAATTCCACAGGAGACCTCTCTAGAGTCTTTTTTGGCCTTCTTGGGCTTGCATATCCATTGCAGAGCACAGATACGTGGTTAAAAATACTGAGCTTCCTATTATTGCTTTACAGCTCAAAGTGGATTGTTCTTGCACTGGGAGTTGGATGCCTAAACTCTGCATGGGATAAACTGAATACCCATCTGCATATATAATTCCTTCCTTCATGTCTCAGAACTCTTCAGCCCTTCAGTCAAATAATTTGGATTAATATACAAATGACACTTTCATTTGATACTTAAAATGCACAGGAATAATCTACATTATTTGGCCTACAAATTACTGTGACGGTAAAATAGATTGATGAGCATCTAATCTCCCTTGTGCTTGGCCTTCCAGATAAATCCAAGCATGGAAGTAATCCTGTTTGATTGTATTCTAAAATTATATGGGCTTGCTCGCTTCTTTCAAAATACCCCTGAATCCAAACAACTACAGTCTCCTCAATCAGCTGTACAACAAACAAATCTAACTGCATACTTCATTCTCCACATTCCTGTGACTAGGCTGATAGTCCTGGAATTGTTTAATGCATGCAAATGTTATATTTTTCTCATAGATTTCTGGCTCTTGTAAGCACCGTGAAAGTATTTGAGCTGTGACTGTTATAAAGAAAAAAAAAAGCAAACTTGTTCACTTTCCAGATGATACTCAACCTAATTGAAACAAGTTGAGTCTTTGAGATGCTTAGGGACACAGATCTATGCTGAATTGGCATCCCTTCCCAAGTTCTAGTAAGTATTTTCAGGAAAGAGCCATAGAAGCACATCAGCAAGTAAAAAAAAAAGAAATAAAACTATTCCCAAAGAAAATCAAGTCTGTAGTCTATAACTCTATAGTATAACTATATAACTCTATAGTATAACTATACTAGTCTATAACTGTCTAAAAGGAGGTTGTAGTCAGGTGGGGGTTGGTCTTTTCTCCCTGGCCACTGGTGACAGGACAAGAGGTCATAGTCTTGAGCTTCAACAGGGGAAGTTTAGACTTGATATTAGGAAAAGGTTTTTCATTGAAAGAGTGATCCGGATGTGGAATGGGTTGCCCATAGAGGTGGTTGAGTCGCCAACCCTGGAGGTGTTCAAGGGGAGGCTGGATGAGGTGTTGAGTGATATGATCTAGATGTAGATGCTAGGTTTAGTTGGACTATAGGTTGGACTAGATGATCTTCAAGGACCTTTCCAGCCTTATCTATACGGTGAATACTGTGAAAACAAACAAAAATCCCCACAAACAAAAAAAAATTCCGCCCAAAAGACTTAAGGGTAGAGTACAACACGGTAATTTTTCATGTCCGTGTTTGTGGTCTATGACAAAATCAAGGTAGCTTGACTTGCCTTAGCTTGGAATGAAATCAGATCAAACTCAGCTGATTTGCTTCCCACTTACTTCAGGCTGAGCTTGCACCCAGGCACTTTCTGTGGGAGAGCTGATACCTGGGAACTTGGCCATGTGCACTAAGTGTTGTTTGATTAAGTGTGTACATCTAAATTTGCAACAACCTTTCCTGTTCAATGGCCCTCTGTCCCTTAACGTACTGAAACTCTTCAACGTCTTGCTGTTTCCCTGTTTTACCTGGTCTGACAGAATCCCAGAGTGGGTAAGGTTGGAAGGGATCACAGAGGCTCATCTGGTCCAACCCCCCTGCTCAGGCAGGGTCATCCTAGAGCACATTGCACAGGATGGTGTCAAAATGGTTCTTGAATATCTCCAGTGAGGGAGAATCCACAACCTCTCTGGCCCATCTGTGCTTGGTCACACAGGCAGTGAAGAAGTTCTTCTTCATATTCAGGTGGAACTTCCTGTGTATCAATTTCCACCCATTGCCTCTTGACCTATTGCTTGGCACCCCTGAGAGGAGCCTGGCTCCTTCTTCTTGACACCCTCTCTTCAGATATAGTAGGTGCCCATCAGGGCGTTCCTGTTCTGTGTGACGAGCACGTGCATCCTTTGGATTAGCTTTACTGTTGGCATTGAGTGAAGGGCAACACCTGCAATTTATGGCTGCAAATGCTTTTGCAGCTTCAGTGGAAAATACAGGAGAACCAGACTTTTCTATGTGCGTAGTTACAGACAAGCAACATGGAGATTCTTGCTGCACAGTATGAAATGGAGCTGCCCAAGTTGGGGCTGGAACTTCAAAAGCTGGTGGCCATTGACTTAGTCCTCTTTGGGTCAGTTTGCAGTTGAGATGACAACAGTGAATTCTGTACCCAGAGTTCTTGGTCTCACATGTCCCTGTGTGATGCATATGTGGCCAATAATGACGGGTTTCTTAGGCTTGGGATTCCCCAAGAGCTCATTTGAGACACTTGCACTGACTGACCAAGCACCTTCTGCCAGGTGCATAAAGGAATTTTGTTTTGTCTGCAGCAGGCTGGAGAACTACCATGGATGTCATCAGTGCTGCAGATCTGGCATGTGTTTTCCACAATGCCAGCCTGCTTAATGACTTACAGGAGCCAAGCAAAAATAGCAGGTCTGCTGCTTCATTAAGACCGTCAAACTTGTGCTTGGCACAAACTGACCTCGCTGAGCAGCTTCAGACAGACCTGCCTTATGAAGACAAGCAGCTTCACTTGCCAGAAGCTGTTCTGTTACTGCCCTGGCAGTTGCTGCCTATGAATTGCTCCCAATTTCATGTGCAGCAGTACGGATTGGATTGCAGTCCAATCCAAAATCTAATTCCAGAATTCTTTTTGGGTTTTTTTTTCATACAGTCAGAGAATTGCTTTGGTGAAAAGGGACTTCTAGAGGTCCTGTTCAGGGTAGAGTTGATGACAGCAGAGTGTTCAGGGCCTTGTATCCCTGAGTATCTTCAAGGATTGAAATCCCAGTTGCTTTCTGGACCCCTATCCCAGTGTTTGACCACCTTCTTATTGAACTGGGAATTTCCCATTTCCCAACTGGCACCTGTTACCTTTCACTGTGCATCTCTGAGTAGAGCAAGGGTCCCTTTAATCCATACCCATTAGGTACTTGTAGACAGGCATAAGGACTCTTGGCCTTTTCTTGATGATGAATAGACCAGTTTTTTCAGCTCCTCTTTGATACAGCCAGTGCTCCAGCCCAGTATGTCAGTGTCTTTTGTATTGTGGGGATCCAAAAGTGGACACAGCACTCCAGATGTGGTCTCACAAGTGTCAAATAGAGGGGCAGAGTCTCCTCCCTTGAGCTGCTGGCTGCAATCTTGCCCATTGTGTAGCCTTATCTGCAGTGATCTTTTCAAGTAGGTGTTGGAATTGGAGCAGGTCCTGGCAGCACCTGTGATGTTGTCAGATCTGCTATAACTCACTCATCTGCACACAGAATCCAGCTGCAAAGTGGCAACTCTGAGGAAAGCCTTTCATCACTGTTTGCTGCAAATCTGTGTGAAAGTAAATATTAAGATGTTCTCTTGTTTTTTAGCATGCAGAAGAGCAGGCACAATTCTAGTATGTGCTGCCTTTGACAAAGTTTGTTTATCTGCTCTGAAGGACAAAGTTCAAGTTTCTAGTGGAAAGAGTCATTTATTGTGAGCAAATGTATAATAATTTTTTTATAGATGCACAGAATGCTAACTATGCTAAACTAAGTGGCAGAGCCTATCACAGGCTAGCTGCTAAAGTTAGGGCAGTTCTGCTGAAGTTCTGCCTCACACGTTGCTGATGAGTCTGCAGTGTCACTGGTTTCTGGCAGCTCTGGAGTCCAAGGTGAAACCTGATGGGGAAGGTGTGGAACAAGGGCCAAAGGATCAAGCACAACGGTGGGACATGCTAACGGGCCAGCAAATGCTCCTGAGATACTGCAACACACTGCTCTGCTTCTGTCATCATTGCTGCTCTCTTTTGGCCTTCATCCTACTCCATGCCTACGTTTCTGTGTGATGGCTTGGCAGGGAATATGGTTGCTGCCTGGCTGGGATCCATGGGAGTGACAGATCAGTCCACCTGCTTCAAAACTACGTGTGCTTGCTTTGACTGATGTCTCTGTTGTCACAACAGCCTTTTCCCTGCCTCCACTTTTACATGACCCTTTGTCTGAAGCAGGTACCTATTTTGCTTCAGACTTGAGCGGGAAAAAATGTGTTAGTGATTGTTTCTAACTGTGGCAGAGGAACAATCCTTGGGTTGAAAAGGATACCAAATGTCTGTATGCACACAGTTGTTGCATTCTAAATCCGCTTTTCTGGGTGTTGTGCACCTTGCTGGCAAAATAAAGTTCAAGCGCATCTGTCACATCACACCATTGGCTGCCTACAAGCTCCCAAAGGAGTACGGTACCAGGGATCAAGCTTTTAGGTTATGATAGATGAAATAGTTGAGCCTAGAGCAGTAACAGCTGGTGACCTTTGGGAAAGAGGTTTAATCTTCAGCATAGAGAGGTTTAGGTCTCCCACTTCTGGGGAACTGGAAACTCATTTTAGAAGGGACTTTTTCTGTAAGACACAATTATCTGATCAGTTTCATGGTGTCAGAAGCAAGTCTTTGCTGCTGTGCTCTACAAAACACAGAGTTTTATAACTTGTATAAATTTTAACCCTGCACTTTTCTACCCCAGTTCCCACTTAAATTGCTAATTTTTAAGGGTGGAAGGAGGAAGGGAAAGGAGGAAACCGTGGAAGAGATTATAGAGGTCATCACCATTGGTCATATGTTCAAGTCAGATCTCTCATCAGTTGCTGAAAAAGAGAACTGAATATACTCTGAGGGCCAACTGTCTGCAGTTATGAAATCAGTGTCAAATTCAACTCTTCTGGTCCCGACTGAGGACTCTAATTTTAGGTAAAAGTTTCCTTTCTTGATCTGTAGAAAAGCACCCAAGGAAGGTAAGCACTGGCACGATAGGATGGCATTGCCACCTGTGCATGCCAGGAGGGAAAAAGTCCAATAGTAGTGTGGATGGAGGAGTCAATTTGAAAGACATCATGGGGTTTTTTAGCAGCAACTCTGGGGTGAAATCTTTGGTGTTGCTGTCTTGGTGAAATATTAAGCATGGTTCCTAATTGATTGACAGAAAGTAGGCTGAAATCTGGAAAATACATTGCTAATAACTCTTCTTTTCTCTGCATACAGGGAAACAGCTGGATGGCATCTGGTAAGTGACTAGGTTTAAATGGCATAATGTGTGTAAAATACTGTGGTGTAGGAAGGGTTTTCAATATGAGATTGCATATTCTTCAGATATTAAGAACATTTTATTGTGCAAGGTAATTTCTGTTCCTGAATACAGATTGGTGGTAAGGTGATGTACTGTCAAGTCCTTGTTAAAACTCTCCATTCAAAGCTCAGTGGACCCCATGGAAAAAAGTGTTGTTAGTGCACCTATACACTTTTTCAAGGGTGGGATGTTGGCCTTGTCCCAAGTACTTTGTCTTGTAGTTCCAGGCATGACCAAACATGAGAGTAAAAGAGTAGGTGGGAAGAAGGTATTACAGAATCAGGCCTTCTGCCATGTAAGAGCAGTGTCTACCTTTGGTTACAAAACATCCCTCAGTTTGCTATAACCCATGCCAAGAATTCTGATATATCAAGAGTGTTTTGGGAGTTTTTTTTATGGCAAGAAAAACCCCAAACCCTTGTCCATCCATTTTGCTCTCTGTTGATCCTTCAGGGAGTGTCTTTCAGACATACACTTCTGTCAGTGTGGTAGCAGGGTAGCTCTGTCTCTCTGTGATTTTACCCTCAGCCCATCAGCTGAGAGAGGCTCATGCCTGGGCTCCTCTAAGCCTGTTCTTTCCCGACCACTTGCAGAGTTACAGTAGACTTTTGTAATCATTGCTTCCATATCCATTCATGTCCCTGCAGGTCCTGTTCCTACTCACAGAAACACACTGACCTTTTCCTTCAGTTATTCCCTTCATGATATCCTTGAGCTCATAAATTTACCAGTGATTTATGTGTTAGGCTATTTCCTTTTTTCCTTTGTTTCACCTTTTTTTTTTTTTTGTTCTCTGTGGCAGGCACACCTCCATAATAGTCCATAAGGATGAATTCTTCTATGGCAGTGGAGGAATCTCCAGCTGTGCACCTGTAAGTTAGACTTAAATTTTCTGGTAATTTCTCATAAGGTTACCTGATCAGAAAAGCAGCAAGAGACTTCTAAATTCAGATAGATGCTGAAGCCAGCTGCTTGCCATGGTTTTCCAGGGCACCTGAGGAAAAGGGAGCATGGACAGTGTCTTTAAGCCCAACTAAAGAGAAGTTGCTTCTTCTGGTAGAGTCTTATCTATCCAGAACACTTTGTGCAGCTGCATTGCCAGAGTGACATCTTTACCAGTACTGTATTGTTAAGTTTCACATGCAGACTTCTTAAGATTTAAAAAAAAAAAAAAAAGCTAAAACCATGAATGGTTCTCAGGCCTTTCTGTTCTTGGAGAGGTAAAATGGATGGGCTGTTGTTCTAAAGCAGAATTTTTGCTGTAGCTTTGAGCTTTCAGCCCAAAGAGCCAAATGTAACAAGATGAAAGTTGCATGTTCTTCTTACTGCCTTGAGTGCAGAACTGGCGTTCAGCAGGTCTTCTTGCTCGACAAACATAATAAAAGATCCTCCTTTTATGCCTAGACAAGCCACAATAGCTCTATTCAGAAGAGTCCTCAGAAAAAATTCAGTCTGATCATTTGACATTGTCTTCTGGCTGTTAATTTTTACAGGGAGGGACACTTCTTGGCCCCCCAGACACGGTTGTTGACCTGGGAAATACCGAAGTCACTGAAGAAATTTTTCTGGAATATCTTTCCTCTTTGGGAGAGTCTATGTTCCGGTAAGTAACAGCTTGTACTGGAAAATCTGTGTCCCAAAAAGTTGCATAATTGAGGAATGTATTGGGAAACCAGTGCAGCTCACAAAGCTTTTGTCTGCCTAGTGTATTACATATGTATTTGGTACCCTTCAAATATGAGGCTGGAACTGACACACCAACACACAAGGAGCTAAGCAAGCCTCTGGTGTGCCAGCCTTGAGCTAGGCTGGGAAAGCATTCTCTGGGAAGTCTTTCACAATCTTTTTGGAAAAATCAAATAATGGCTGACATGCTTTTGAGAGAATCACCAGGGAAAATGAAATCTCTCAGTAACCAGTGCTTTGCCCTACGCGTCATAAGTGAAGCACTGTAGTAAAGCTGCCAACTTTCACAGGAATGAAAGAAAGGTCTTGAGTGAATGTACTTCTCACAAGGATGGGAAACTGTAGCATTTAGTGTTCTGGCTATCTTTCAACCTCAGTAATTCTTGTGATTTCTCATTACTCCTTCTGTTGTTTTAGTTGAAGAAACCTGACCTCTTTTATCCTCCCCAAACCTGTTGTATTAAAGTCAGTGATGCAGAGAGATGTCATTCTCCACCCTGATTCGATTGAATTTGAGGGTCAGTTTATGTCTGTATTTTATGTATTTGCCTTAGAATAGTGCCAATGTAAGTGCCAATGTAAGAAGATGTTCTTGCTTTATTGCTGAGTCTTTTTATGTTTTAATTTCTGTGGCACAGAGGAGAGTCCTACAACCTGTTTGAACATAACTGCAACACCTTCAGTAATGAAGTGGCACAGTTCCTGACAGGAAGAAAAATCCCTTCCTACATCACTGACCTTCCATCTGAAGTTCTTGCCACGTGAGTATGGATGCCCCTCCTCTCTGTAGCTGCCTCATACTAATGCTTAAACACAGGCCAGAGCAAACTGTACCAGGGTCTGCTGGCTCTGTCTGAGAAGCAGCAGCAGATGAAGGACACACAACACTGGATGACACAAGTGCTAACTGGCACTGGTGTTATTTTGTGCTGGTCTCTTACATGTGACCAGATAAGCACACAAAGTTTCAGAAAAAAAGTGCAAATTCGGGTTTTTTCCTTTAAGAAAGCAGTATTTGTTAAAGGTCGCTTCTCTAAGCACCATAATTGCAGCAGAGGTGTCAGCTTGGCTTGGGAAAAGGCAGGGGAGATGTAATCTTAATGCTGCAGTTTTAAAGCTAGGACTGGGTGGAAAGAGAGGATATGAAAAAGAGGAAATTAATTCCTACCTGATAATTCAGATCAATGTCTCTGTTTTTTTAAATAGTAGCTGAAGAGGATCCCTGTGGGATGATTAGAGCTCCATCATTTAGGTCTTATTTCTCATAACAGTGGTACAGCACATGATTTGGTAGACATGTGTCTTCTACCCTGAGTTCTTACCACATCAGATCTCTGAAAATTGAGTCATATTGAAAGACAAACCAGGTGCTACAGATTGCAACAGGAATGATTCTGTGAGTGTTGAGCCATTGTTTTTAAGGGAGATAGAGGCTATTCTTCTGGCATGCTCAGTATTGATGTACTTAATGGAACGCTGCAGTTGCATAACAGGGATTTTGTTTGCTCACTTAAGAAGAATGAATTACTGAAAGATAGTTTTATACACAGGGTTGCCATATTAGCAGTCTGGGCATGTTAGGACTCAGAACTAGCTTATATGAAATCAAGTTTAACTTCCTTAGTTATTGAACAGTAAACTCTATTAGGTTAAATTAGTTTGTAGTGGAAGTCTGTCCTTCAAGTTTGCTTCTACTGTGTTGGTTTGATTGCACTCTAGGAAGTGAGTGAGCTTCAGCAGTAAATGGGAACAGTTGTTAATCAAGTAAACTATTTGAGATACTTATTTTTTTACCTTTTCAGACCTTTTGGACAAGCTTTAAGGCCCCTCCTGGACTCCATCCAGATCCAGCCACCTGGAGGAAATACCTTCAGTAGACATAATGGACAGAGCTAACAGGAGTGACCCAGTGTGCCCAGCCTCACTAGGCCTCTTCCTTTTTAAACATGAATCTACCAGATTTCTATTTTGTAATTTCCCATCAGAATTAACTCTATAAGACGAGTTTTAAAATTTCCTAGGGAGAGGATTTATCAGGATGCATGTAAGACAATGCTACCAAAAAGATTGCCATAATTTCTAATAGCGTTATACTAATTTATAAAGGCTGTCTTATCTGAGTAGGCTGACACTTTCTACATAACTCCTGTGCTGGTAAGTGGGAATTCATTCCATGAACATTCAAGGGCCCATCACACAATCTGAAGTAAATAAGGGGGTGTCCTAACCATCCCTTGCAGATTTGCATCTCTTTCTCCTGTCACTGTCTGTATTATGGGGGTATTTGCTGAAGTCTGTAGCAAAAAAAGGCAAAGGAAGTATTGGTAGCCTGTGTAGTGAAGGTGTCCCAGGTTTAGTCTTCTGCATATTTCACTGACAGGATAACATTATTTGCTCAGGGGAAGAGCTGAACTCACCTGACCAGAATATTTGCAGTGGCACAGCCGTGTGGGAACGGTGATGTAGCTGAACCTGTGTCGCACTCAAGAGCTGAAACCCAGTGGAACTTGTTGTGGTGGGAGGGAGGCTGGAACTGAAGGTTACCAAGAACCTTGTAATGCCAGATCTAAGAGTTATGGGAAAGAACTAGCTGAAAGAACAGAATCTCCTGAGCAGAAGTGGTAGAAACAAATTTCTGGTGAAAATAAAATGAAGTGAATTGTTTGCTTTTCTTGCATGTAAGCTTATCAACAGATAGACAGAACCATGTTAACTACGTATTTACTTTTGCATAAGAACTGTGTTTTCTTGGGAGTTATTCCTTTCTAAACCAGAGTTACAGTACAGTAAGGAAAGAATAGCATGGAAACTGCATGAATCCAATTGCAGACACAGTAGGAGTTCCAACTTCCATGGATATTGCTGCCCTTTCCAAAGCACATCAGAAAGGGCTCTGCTTAAGAAAAGTAAGTGCTTGATCTCCCCAGATGTAAAGAAAATGAGGAAGAGTAAAATTAAGCTTTTCCACAGAGCAACTGAGTTTTTTGGGAAACATGCAGAAGCAGTCCTCTCCTTAGATTATATCAATTCTGCATCTTCTAGTTTAAGGTTTTTATAACTTTGCAATTATTTGCAGTGGAAAAGAACAGGGGGAGGAAAGAATAGGCACACTGCTTTCTTTTCATGCATGTATATACACTATTTTCCCGAGCAGTTTTGTAGCAGTTACATTTAGGAAGGAATATGAGAAAGACATGGGACAAACCCCAAAACATTGCTGATGCTCCATAAATGGGGACTGTGCGTCCCAGATGCTGCTGAAAAAGCATCTATGCAAATGTACAGGCCTTTGTCCAGTGCTTTGTTGTGAAAAGTATTGCTGCAAGTTCAGTCCTGCATCTCAAACTTCCTACACCGGAAACTTTCAGCATACCTAAAGGAGATGTCTTTCCTCTGCTGGGTTCTTTCTGCCAGAATAATGTGGTTTGACAAGTTTCTCGCATTAATGGTTTGTATTTTCGAGGGGATGGAATAGAGGAAAACTGCAGTTCTGCCACTGTCAAATGCTCTGTTGCCCTGTGCTTTGTGGAGCCACTGCACAGATGGAAATAGGGTACTGTCAGTCCATTCTGTAGTTTTGTGTGAACCTGCTTTCAGTGCACAGCAGTGGCCCCTGCAGTCCAGATATTTCTTTTCCTTGTTCTCTGCTTCTATCATCAACTTCTCCTTAAGCATTTCATTTGATGGACTGGACTTGGAGATAACTGTAGTAGTTAGCACAGACTGCTTTATACAAAAGCTTTCAATCTTTCCCCCTCAAAGTGTCCTGTTTACAGAAAGCATTCTAGAATAAGTCATTTATGAATGCTGTTTGATGCTCCTGGACTAAGAATCAGTGTTTTCTGCCAAGCCATACCTTAGTTTTCCTGATCAGTGTGTGTATCCTCTTCCCATACCCATTCTGTGAAGAGTAATCAACCTTTCATCTTAACACACACATAACTGTGCCACAAAATGCTGTAGGTTATGTTAGAGATCTTGGAGCTTCCTTAGCTGAGCAGGTATACTCGAGCTGATACGGTGCAGCCCGACATCTAGGTATGCTAGTTTGGTACCTACAAGCAGCACAGCAGTGTTTGCTTGTCTTTCAGCAAACTCTTCCCTTCAGGCGCAGCTGCCTGTGGTGGAAGCACTGGTGCCATGGATTCTGCCCCACACTCTTGAGGATATCCCCTGTGTGTTCACTACTTCAGATGTCCTGAGCCTGATTTCTGCCCAACTGCCTATTTCAGGACTTCTTACATCCTCTCAGGGGGCAGAAAAAAAAAAAAAGGAAGGCGTTCACCCCATGCATTTTGTAATCTGCCTTTTCACCTCCTGGCCAGCCCCTTTGCAGACATAACGCTCCTACTTTAAGGTTGCTAGATAAAATTTCACTCAGCCATGTACTGTTTGCAGTAGCCAGGGAGCTCCCAGAGGGTCTCCTGGGCTTGGGACCTACTCTTCTGTTTCATGGCAAAAGAGCTGTAGGAGGGGATCCTGTTTGCTTGGTCTTACTGGGTAATAAGACCCCTGTACCCTGCAGGACTCTTAGGAAATCCATGTTCTTGAAAGACGGTTATGTGTAAATTGGAGACTGTACCCTCAGTGTTCCACCCAGCCGAATATAAACCAGACTGAGAAGTGTGTGTAAGTATTTATAGGTGACAAACTTCAGATTGACAAAGGGGCAGGGAAACTGAACTCCTGAATGGTAACAGAACTGTTTTGCCCACACTTACTATTCTGTCTTGTATTGCTGGGGTTCCCCTGTGCCATTTTAAAAATGTTAATAGTGTCTTTAGGCAGAAAGTGATGTTTTGATTTATTTGTGGGTTTTTTTCTATTACAATAAAAAGAAATACAGCAAATGTTCTTGTTTGAATGCATGTGCCCACACAGCTACCCAGCGAATACAACTGACCACGGGTCGTCATCTTCGCTCTGATCCCAGCTGGGAAGTGCAGGATGAGAAACTGTCCAAGCAGTTTGTGCCAGGTACTGCTGCTGGTAGTAGTGGTGGCTTCTGCCCTTTGCTCAAACTGACCACAGGAAATACTCATGTTTGGGAAAATTTTCCTTCTTGTAAGTACTGTGGCATCTAAAGCCATATTCCTGCCGCTTCACACAGCGTGAATGAGCTGAAAGATGTTCTGTAAGTACAGGTTTTATGCAGCCCTTGCTCATTTAAGTGCAAGAGTGAATTGTCTGATGTCTGTTGGGCAGAAGAGGCCAAACAGAGTTTAAACATGGGAAACAGCTCTATCCTTGATGCTGCTACTTCAAAAGGGGAAAAAAAAAAAGCTGAGAAACAGTAGACTAAGAAGTAGTCATGCTTGGCTTCCTCTGGACCTGCAGAGGAGGTATTGGTAAGGATTCTGTAGCACTGCTCAAACTATCTGGCTCTGGGGAAGAAATTAATTCTGCTTGGTTCAGCCTTCTGCCTGCTGATTGGTGGCATCCAGATGATAAACCACACCGTTCACTGTTTGTGTAGCAGCTGTATCAGCTGATACAGAAGAGATCTTGTAACAGAGGGGGTTGTAACAAAGATGCATACTTGTGCTTATTTTGGGCTGTGTTATTCAGATGTGATGCTGGTTTTGTCAAGTACGTACTAACACTGGCCCCACATAAAATACCTGCACTTGGGTATTTTAAAATTAAATTTTAATTTAAAAAAAAAAGGAAAAACCTTGACTTTACTGTAGACACTGTAAGCCAGTGCTCACAGCAGCTTACCTTCTAAACTTCAGACAAAATGCATGCCTTTGCTGCTAGGAACAGAGTTTATTCCTGATGGCAGCTGCTGCCTATCTGGGCAACAGTCAAGCAAACATGCCAAGAATGGTTGAAGTGCAAAGTATTAAATAAGCAGGACAGGCACAGTGGCCCTGTTCTCAGCCCTGATCTGGGTGAAGGAACAAAGACAACTGGGTAGAGCTGTGCCCTTCACCAAAAGGAAGGCTTATGGTCTCAGGGAGACCAAGATGTCCTAAGTCCTCACCGGCTGACACCAAATGGCCATGGAGGTGCTGAGAGAGGTGTTTTGACTTGAAGAGAATTGCTAAAGGGGTGTGACAAATCAGCTGGAGAAAGCACAGTGGGTAGTTCAAGTTTTGGAAAGCTCTCCTGGTAGCATAAACCAGATGGCACTGCAGGAGAGTGAAAATGAGAATGCTGACTGAATTTTAGCAGACTTCCCAGATCTGGAAAGTGCCCCGAGGTGGCAGTGCTGTCTTGCTGCACAGGGATGGACCTGAGGCTGGGGAGGGTGGCTGGGATGTCCACAGTAACATCAATGCAACAGCAAGGAGAGAGGTGTCTCCCAGAATGAGAAAGTTGCAGGTAGGAGCAGCCAGGAGACAAGTCCATGGGGCAGCTTGGGCTACAGCAAGAACCTGGTAACAGGAATGCTACAATACCATGGTTGCAATAGGTGTGAGCTGGCAGGTTTTCCTAACTCCATGCCTCTTCCACCCAGCCATGGGAAGTCTCATCTGCATAGCAGGCATGATTTATGGAAAATAAAGGCTTGCATTTCTGAAATCCGTGAGTTCACTGTGCATCTGACCCCACGGTGAGAGCCCCGCGTGTTAGCCCATATCTCTGCTGTGTGGGAGAGCAGTTCTTTGGCTCCTGGTACTCAAGCACCCCAAACCCATGAAGGCGTCTCTGCTCACTAGTCAGCATGCCATTGGGGCATGCTTTGAAGTACTCATGTTCTGGAGTAAACATCCACACATTACGTGGTGATATGTATATGTCAATGTACGTAGACAAGCCCTAAAAATGAGTGTATCCCTAAACTGAACTAAAAATTCAGTCCCCGATTGCATACAAAGCATACAAATTGCATACCAACATTCTGGGAGCTTCAATGCATCTGAGAAAAGAGTCCTGCTTTCCAGAGGTGGGAGCCCGTAACCACAGTTTGACCCAGAAAGCCCCAGAGAATGTGATTCTGCAGGAACATCAGTGTAAAAATCATCCAAGACTGCTGGACTCCAAGTTGTGGAGGGAACTCCCAGAAACTCTGGAAGTAGCTGTCCTGGCGGCATGAACTGGTGGACACAATGTCTCCCCCAGAAAGTGGCTGAGGATGTTTTGGTAAACCTTGTCCTAGGCCATGGCGCAGAGGTAAATTATTAACATTGTTTCTGTACACCCCCCCCTTTCTTGGAGAGGGAGCAGGAAAATCATAAGCCACAGGTTGTTTTTGATTTTGGAAAATAATTCAGGAATTGTTATAGGAGATGGCAGACAACTGCCCACTGTCACATATCAAGCCAGCAAAATATGGAGCCATATGAATATGATCTGACCAGATGGGCTAATGATATCCTAAGTGACACATTAGCGGGTCAAAGCAAAAGTTGCTGGCTTTGTGCAGCGGGGTTTTTCACTTCTCCAGTGAAAATACTAGCTATGAATAGTACGCTATTGCAAATGCAAGGTGAGGCAGTGTGTGTTCTGCTCCTCCCTCCTTCATTAGGACACAGGAACCCCCAGAGGAGCTGGGCTTGCCGGGCAGCTCAGGCCAGCCCCACAGCCCGCAGTTCCGGGAGGCACTGCACCAGTATCAGCGAACGTGAAGGCGCACCCCTCACACCCTCCCTTGCTCCAGACTTCCCCGGTCCTTCGCTAGGGCTCTAAAGCGAAAGATTTAAGGAGAGACCGCCCATTAAGGCAACGCCAGAGNGCGCGGGGCCGGGTGCTGTGCCTCTTCGACGTGGACGGGACCCTGACGCCGGCCCGGCAGGTAGCGAGGCGCGGGGGCGCTGGGTTTTCCAGGGGGGGCGAGGTCAGCGCGGCGGAGCTGGTCCCGCCGCCTGCGGCCTCACGCGCTGCTTCCCCCCCAGAAAATCGAGCCGGAGGTGGACGCGTTCCTGCGGGAGCTGCGGGAGAGGGTGCACATCGGCGTGGTGGGAGGCTCCGACTATGCCAAAATAGCCGAGCAGCTGGGGGACGGGGACGAAGGTGAGACGCGGCCGACGAGGTTCCCAGGGGTCGCCTGTGCCCTGAGTCCGAGCCCGAGGCGGCGCTGGGCAGGCTGGCCGTGCCCAGGCGGGAGCTGCGCTTGGCTCCCTCGCCCTGTTTGGAGCCGCCAGGGATGCTCCAGTCCACGCTGCCGACTCCGGCGTCAGTTTTGTGCGAGCTTTATCAGGGCTCTGACAGCTGCACCCCCACACACAGCGGGCAGGAGCCCTCGGCAATTTTTGCCTCCCTGCTGCTCCGTGTGGAGGCTCCGGCAGGATCCAATGGGGACATGGGGTAGAGTAGGGTAAGGGGGCAGTCCCTCCGCCGTGTTTTCCTCCTCCAGCATGGATAACCAGCGCCACTGGGCTCCAAGCTCTGCCTCCCACTTCGTTAGCGGAGGGAGGTCGAGAAATTCCCGGCGGAGGCTGAGTCGCCAGTGCTGCGTTTCTGGGTTGCAGGAGGGGCTGGAGTTAGATAACCAGTAACCACATCACCTCGGCAGCCTGGCAGTGGGGAGGGCAGAGGAGAGAGCACAGTACATAACACGCACGTAGTCGAGAACCTGACTTTTTGGAGCCCTTATCTTCGTCCTGCCACTGATTCAGCCTGTGACCTCGGTTAGGTCGTTTCCACCCTCTGTACGTCAGCTCCCCACCCGTGAGCAGAAGATAATCTCCTGATCCACTTGGTAGAAAGCAAGGAGGGCAGG
The DNA here is from genome assembly GCA_013390025.1 of Pitta sordida. Taxonomy (NCBI): domain Eukaryota; kingdom Metazoa; phylum Chordata; class Aves; order Passeriformes; family Pittidae; genus Pitta; species Pitta sordida. The sequence goes on along the minus strand of WEKX01017597.1, from coordinate 24,851 downwards.
ATGGTCAGTGACCCTTTGTGGAGCACAGGAGCTGTGGAAAGTGTGGTACTAAGAAAGCAGGAGGATGGCTCACTCAGTCCTGAGCCCATTCCTTTTTGCTGCTTTTCCCAGACAGTACTCATGTTTCCTCTTTTGTTTCCTCCCCCCCCCTCAGTCATTGATAAGTTTGACTACGTCTTCGCAGAGAACGGCACAGTGCAATACAAGAATGGGCAGCTGGTCTCCAAGCAGGTAGGTCCAGCTCCCTTTGCAGCCACGGCTCTCCTGCCCTGTGCCTGGCATGCCGTGGGGACCAGCACTTGCCCCACCCAGCCTCTTCTTCCCCTTGGCCAGATCTGAATGTCTCACTCTTCTAGGTGGGCTTCATAGGAAGTCAAGCATCTTCCTCACTCCCGCTTCTCCTCCTGCAGGCCATTCAGGACCACCTGGGGGAAGAGTTGCTGCAGGATCTGATCAACTTCTGTCTCAACTACATGGCACTGCTGAAGCTGCCCAAGAAACGGTAACAGGCCAAGCACATGCAAATAGTAGCCATGTCACTGATTTCTAGGGATGTCTGGGCTCGAGGGGTCTCCAGAAAACAGCTGAGCTACGGAGCTTATCTTGCTCCAGGTTTTATCTCACATCTAGAGGCACTGTGCAGGGTCACTGTCCCACTGAGCTGGGCACCCTGGGCAAATAATGGAGGAGAGTCGTCGTTCTGAAGAGTCTGTTCTATGGTTTAGCATAATGCTTATTCTTTTGCCCCTTATATCTTCTTCCCTGGGAAGCAGGATACAGCCACTGCAGGCATCAGGGTACAGTCACTGCATGTATCTCATTTAGGACAATGGTGCCAACTCGTTACTGGTCAGGGCACTGGGCATCATTAGTCGTATGAGTTTCCAAACAGGCAAACAATGGGACTTAAGATGGGAAGTCCAATGCCTGAGCACACAGTTTCACACTGTTTCTAACCCAGTGTCGCTGGCTGGCCCTGCTCTGATCCGAACCATGTGTTCCTATCTGCTCTTCCCGTTGAGATCCAGCAGCCAGAGCGGGAGCTGTGTTGCTACATCACCTCTAAAGGAAGACCAGACCACTACCAGGACAGGCAATTATAGTTTTCCATTGGATCAGCTTGCCCTGTTAGCACAGAAAGGAGAGGGAACGGATGGCATGAAGGTGGAAGGGGAGAACAGGAGGACCTCTTTCAGAGGCAACCTGCGCTTAAGCCAGCCTGTGTGCAGCGTCTAACCCCACCTCAGACCACAGTTTCATAAATCCGTGAGCCACCCAGGGCTGTTGGGAGCAGCAGCTCTACCCACCCCTTGCACTGGCTGTTTTTTTCCTGCTCTCCCTGTGTTTGCACAGGGAACCTGTGCACGTGAGCTGTTGGGTCAAGATTAAGCTGGTGAAATCTGTGATCCAGATTAGTTGCTTGATAAGAGTCACTATGTGGCAACACAAGGACTGGTGAGAGGGACTAGGGCAGCTCCTTGCAACAGGACTGCTGGCTGAACAGGCCCCCAAAAGCATGGGCTGGGACCCAGAACTCTCAAAGCTGTTTGATTGCTTCACTGCTGTCTGGTTAACCAACAGCCTGGCAAAGTTTCAGCTCCCAAGCAGCTCTGTGGATTTAGGCTTATAGGATTTCTAGCAAAGCAAGGACTTTAACCCACATCTCCCAAGTCTTGGCCTGAGATGTGAGCCACCGAACCCTGGGTTCTGCAGAGATGCTGCTCCCAGGTTGCCAGCATGGCTGTCTGTGTGTCTGTTCCCCGTGATGTTCCTCACTGTGTTATGACACAGGAGGGGGAGAGTTTTCCCTCCAGACTCACCTTAGCACAGAGAAACAGCAGGCAGGGCTGAGAGGGGCATCAGAGGGTTAACGAGCTCAGGGGTCCTCAGCTGGACAGGGGAGGGGGTCTCCCTTCTCCAGCTAGGTTTCCAGAGGAGTTTCAATTTACATATTTTCAAATTAGCAGTGCTGCCATGCCCTGTTCTTTCTGCCCCAGTGCTGCTGATACCTATTTGGTCCCTTGACAAGCAAACAGAAGTAGCTGAGTTTATAGCAGAGGGAAAAGAAGAGAGCAGTTTTCTGCTAGCTCAGTGCTTTCGGTCATCCCACTGAGAAAGCGACAGAGGTGATGATACCAATGCAAGGTGAGGGTGGCAAACAGGAACTGGGTCCTGTCTGTGGAAGCCTAGATAAGAGCTGCAGTCAAAGGTGCAGGGGTCAAACGAGTGATATGGAGGCTCTGATTTGTGTCCTACGAGGAGGTCCTGATTGCTCCTCAGCCTGCTGCTGGACATCAGCAGCGAGTTACACCAACCTGTGCCATCCAGCTGCACTGAGGTACTGCCAGCTTCACAGCTCACACAATATTTCTTAAAAACCTTATGGGGTGGAGATGCCACAGTCTCATCGGGCAGTTTGTCCAGGCCAAGCAATAGCTGTCCTTGCAGTTATCACATTAGAAAACATTACCTATCATCTCACCTTAGGTCATTGCTTCCAGCCTGTCCCCAGGGCACACAGAAACTGTTTATTCCTCTTCTTTTAAAGTCTGTTTTTATAAAACTGTGAGCCCCATGGGGTTCTTAAGCAGTTGTTGATGCCTGGTCCCTGCCTGGTGTGAAGCACCCATGAATGGTTGTAGCTTTCTTCTGCATGTCCTTGCAGAGCCTTGCTAAGCAGCCATTCCTCTGAAAAGATTCTTCTTCTCTCCCTGCCCCAGTAACCTTGTGCCTTTGCCCACCCACAGAGGAACCTTCATTGAGTTTCGTAATGGAATGCTGAACATCTCCCCCATCGGACGGAGCTGCACTCCAGAGGAGCGAATTGAGTTCTCCGAGCTGGACAAGGTACTTGGGCTCACCCTTCCCTTTGCTGGTTTTGCACAACCACAGGTCTCAGGTCTTACGTGCTTTCTGCCTTCCTAAGGAGAAAGGAACTCCAAGCTGTGCATATGCAGCATGGTGGAGACAGGACTGGGAGCCAGAAAATCCAAGGGGAGACACAGATGAATGGAAGAATTTGCTTTCATTAGGGACTACCGATATGAAGTGATGGAATAAGGCAGTTATTTAACAGTGTGATTCCTCATTTACAGTACCCAAAGATGGCCAAGCAGCTATCCTCTAGCTCTCTCCTACTCTCCAGGCCCCAATAAGAGCTGGAACTAATGGGCTTTCCGGACTCAGAAGGCTGGCACAGATGTGCTGGGCAGGTCTCTGGAGCATTTGGCCCATGCCTGGGAGAGCTTTCTGAGGTTGAGGGATCAGCTGGTCTTTGCAGGACTTTTTAAGCAAAACTGGAGGCTCTGGTTTATGAACTGGGCTTCTGGGAGACTGAAAGAGTTCCATTTCATTGCCAAGGAAAGGATGGGGCCTGCTTTTCCCCATGGGCTGATCTGGTGACCTTTTACTTGGATGCTGGGCAGGACTAATGAAAGCTAGTAGCTAAATAGCATGACAGTGGGGCCCAGGACAGGTGGGAAGGGAGTAGAGCAATAAAGCAGAGTTGCCCAGCAGGCAGGTTACAGTGAATTCTGGGAGACTGTCAGCATCTAATCTTTCAAACCCTCTTTCTTTCCCTTTCTTCCTCATCCTCCACAGAAAGAGCGGATCCGGGAGAAGTTTGTGGCAGCCTTGCAGAGGGAGTTTGCTGGCAAAGGCCTGCGTTTCTCTCGAGGTGAGCTTCCTTGGCTTTGCCTTTATCGTGTTTTCCTTAAAATTCTGGGAAGGGGAGCAGGAATCCCCGCTGTTCCTTCTGAGGGCCTGGAGACCCTGGGAAGAGTAGAGGAAACTTCTGGTCCTGGAGAGCTGCCACAGGGGCGTCACGTTTGCATCCATGACAGGGCCACAACAGAGAATACACCATGATGCAGATTTGCTTCCCTGGGAATTGGCCAGACAGGTGCATTTCCATCCCGTGATATTATCTCTGCCTTAATTTCAGTTAGTGGAGCCCACTGCTGCCCAGAGGGTCTGTTCTGCTCAACCATCAACAGCAGGGCAGCCAGCAGAGCTCCAGCACTTGCACTCCTCTCTAGGAATGAGACAGGAGCCTTATGCATGTTTTGGCTCTGGGGTTTTCTTGGGAAGGTTGACTGCAAAGGAAGCATCTTTCTTCCTGGAAGAAGAGATGACCAAGGGTATGGAGTTTGCAGCTCCATGCTGTGGGCTTTTGCAGGACCACTTCTTGGGGTGGCTCTTACAGGAAGCTTACTGAAGGTGAGGAACCAAAGGAGAGACTTGAGCAATCCTAGGGGGCTGGCCAGGTCAGGAATAAAAATGAGGGTGTGTAAGTGGTGAGGATGATGCTGAAAGAAGACCCTCTGCAGGACAGATGAATATGTGAGATAAGAAGGTGCTGTGTGTCAGCCCAGCCAAAGGGCAAGGAGGTGGCAAGGCTGAGAGGCAACAGGTGACACCCCACTCCTGCACCCATCATGGGCCAGTACCAAGGGTCTGGTCCTCTAAGGACGTTCTTCTGGGAGCCTCTGCTTGTCTTCAGCAACCTGCCAGGAGCATTCTGTGCTGCCCACAGCACTGGCACACACCGTTTGTTACAGCAGAGAAAGACAAGGTCCCCGCCACTGTGTCCACGCAGGCATGGGGTGTGACAGCAGAACAATGGGCCTTTCTCCTTTGACTTTGAGAAGCTGCCATGAAGAGCCCAGGCCTGTTGTGTAAAAGCATGAAGGGGAGCTGCAGGCCTCCCATTCCTCCACAGAGAAAATGTGGGGCGTGTCTCAGGTCAGGCATCCAAAAAGAAGGCATGCGGAAATGGGGCTCTTATGCCAAGCTGGCTTCAAGCGCCTTTTTCCTGACTGTGGAGAATGCAAGGCCCAGAGGTGGTGGGAGATCGCCCTGCAGCCCCTCTAGACCCCTGCTCTACCTAGGCAAGGGACAGTCTGTCTGTCCTCCACCTCTTCTCCCTTTGATTTCCTACCTGCTGCAGTTGGCATCATGAGCCCCTTATGGCTGCCCAGCTCTGTATGAAAGGCTAGACTGCAGTAAAAGGGAATGTTTTTCACATGGCTTTGAATGCAAAAACAGGAAGGATTTTAATGCTGTTGACCAAGTTCAGCTCCTGCTCAGATGCTGGATCCTGCTGCAAGCCTGAGGACATCCCCATCCCTGAGCTCATAGGGCACCTGCTCCCATCCATATCACAATGCTCCATCCAGGGCATCCTGTCAGGTTCCTCTGCTCCAAGCTGGACACACAGGCTCCATCCTCAGCTCCTCAGGCTCCAAAAGTCTTGGTTCAGGAACCCTTAACCATTGGGGACACTCAAAACAGCTGGGGAGGGGAGGACCGTGGCATCAGGATTTGCACAGTTGAACAAACCCAGGGATTGATTGGTCCCTGTCTACTCACCCCCTTCCTTAAAGAGGTAGGATTATCATTTCTGAAGGGGAGTGTGAAACTCCAGGATTTCTGATGGATTCTCCAGCAGATTTCCTGGAGAAGATAAGCAGAGTCATCGACTAGCAGGAAGAGTCGTGGACTGGCAGGAGGGTGCTCATTTCAGCTCAAATCGCCGTTTCTCTGACTCTTGAGTGAGACCTAAATGTACATGTGCCCTAAGTCACAGGCCTTATTTTGGAGGAACGTGTCATCTGTCTTGATGTTGGGACAAGGGTCTCTCTCTGCAGTCTATGCATGCAGTGGGGCATCTTGAGTGGATGGAGAAGGTGCTGCCTCCATGCACCCCGAAAAGGCAGCAGAGTGCTGGGGTAAATTCTGCCTAGCCTTGGAGCAAGGACTGGAAAGTTTGTTAGCCCTTGGTGGCTGTGGATGTCCATGTTTGTATGCATGCTTCCTGGGAAAACTCTGTTTGCCACATCTGACTCAGAGCCTCTCCAGATGCTGGCAACCCTCACTTAACTCTTGTGTCAAGATGTGATGGCCTAGGGTCATGCTGCAGTTATACTGACAGGCTCATGGTACTTCCATGGCAAGGTCCTTGATCAGGGCAGAGACAGTGCACAGGAGCTCACAGTCCCTGCAGGGTAAAGGAGCATCAGAACAGTGGTTTTAGAAGGGTCAGCGATATCCAGGCAGGAGCCTGGGAGAGAGCTTGGTGCCAGTCTCCAAGGTCATTGTCCCCTGTACAGGGTGTCCTGGTGCTATCTGAAAGGCATGACCCCAGATTTCCCCCAACAGATGCCTCTCTTGGGAGGAACCCACTGGTTTCTGCTTGCCTGCAGGGAAGCTGTGCTGTCACCCTAGCTGTACTGATGTCACTCCAGCTGTTGTCATAGGAACAGCCTCTGCAACTGTCCTAGCCACATGCCAAGAGGAACACCCAGGCAGAGCTGGTGTTTGCGGGTGCTGTTTGGAGGGGGGGAGGTCCCCACAGACATCCAGCCCCTTCCCGTCCTCCTGCCCATCCCAGGGACACCCTGCCAGCTGCCAGTGACATTGCTGGATGCTCTCCCTTCTGCTGGCAGGTGGCATGATCAGCTTTGATGTCTTCCCAGAGGGCTGGGACAAGCGCTACTGCCTCAATGTGCTTGATGATGAGAGATTTGACACCATCCACTTCTTTGGGAACGAGACAACCCCTGTGAGTATTCCCCTCTCGCCTCACACATGGACACTTTCTCTCCTGCATGGGGCTGCTCCATCACAGGTCCTGTGGCCTGGGTCCCATCTGTGCTGATACAGACCTTTAGCCGTGAGAGGAAGGAAGATGCTGTCCTGTCATGCGGGTCTCACAATGGCAGCAGGCCTATTAAGTTGTGGAGAGATCACCTTGGATTCACTGTGCTGGGAAGCAGATCCACCTCAGCATTGCTTTCCTTACCGCAGCACCCTCAGGAGGGCAGCAGCCACTTCTGCAGCCTGCACAACCCAAAACATAAGGCCCTAGCACTTTGGGGAGGAACAGCAGGGACAGCTTCATCTTCCCATTCGAGCAGTGGAGGATAATGCTTCCTTGCTGCTAGAGACCAGCTTGGTCATCCACTCACCTCTTTCCAGATACTGGCAACCTCTGCTCCCTAAATGTGTGCCCCTCACCTTCTGTTAGCCCCTCCACAGGCAGGGCAGGGGTTAACCCCAGGCTCCTGGGCAAGCTTTGCTGATCTGGGACCTTCCTCATCCTGTCAACACTCCTCCCCTGGCACTGAAGAGGGGAGGCAAGAGGGAGGGAGTAGAGCTCCCAGCCCAGCCTTATTTGCCTCCCAGGCCAGCAAAGCCCTGCCTGCCCCTTCCCACCAAGGTCCCTGCCTGCCCGGCTGCTGGCTCCCACCCCAGCCCCCCACAGGACAGAGCAAAATACAGATTCTCAGACGAGGTCGTTCTGGCGAGACCCTGCTAATGCTGTCCTTATTTTCTATTTCCCTGCAGGGAGGGAATGATTATGAAATCTATGATGACCCCCGCACTGTGGGACACAGTGTCCAGTCCCCCCAGGACACAGTCCAGCGATGCCGTGAAATCTTCTTTCCAGAAAGAGCCAACGAGTGCTGACTGCCAGGTCCCTGCTACCCTGTCCCAGTCCCACCTTCTCCCCCCACCAGGAAAAGCACCTTCATTGGAGGAATCTGCTCAGGGTAGACCAAAAAAACGCTTTACAGAGCTGGCCAGGAGGTAACACAGGAGTGCAGGGGGTGGCACGAGGGAGCCTTAGTTGAGCAGCCTTTCAGCACTCGCCATCTGTAGCTGGGGGTCATGGCACCAGACCCTTCTCACCTTCTGAAAAACTCTCGACAGTTCAGCTGTGGTGGGTGGTGATGCAGATGCTTTTGTGGTTGGAAAGCATTGAAAGGGCCAGTTGAGAGCATGTGTGTGTCCATCCCATGCTCCCTGTCCTCTCCTTTTCCACTTTGTTTTTCTTAACGCTTCTGCATGAGGGAACATGCTTCTCACTTTTCTCTCCCCCTTGCATCTTGGCCAGGGAGGCCAGGGCTGCTGAGGCTTTTGAGGCTTCAGACATTCACTGAAGCTGCTCCGAAGCAAGAAGCCGTGAAGACTGTTTGCTCCAAGCCTGTAGTAGGAGGGAGTAGCTGTGATCCCAGCTTGTTGCACCATTGTGCATTCTAATGGAGAGGTCACCATGTCCTTCTGGTCCATGCCACATCATGCCAGTCCCTCCCTACAGGGGACCTCAGAACGATAGCTTTAAAATGACTAGGCTGCTGATCTGAGCTTTGCTCAGGTGCATGAAGAAACCAATTCTTCTCCTTAGCTTACAAAAACCCCCTAGGGTTTATTTTCTATATTATTATTATATATTTTCAAGTCAGACCTGACCTGGCATGGCTGGAGGATGCTGGCACCTAGTGTGGGCAGAGCATGCTGTGGAGCAGTTTGAGGAAGAAGGCTTTCCAATAGTCTTCCCACTATGCCCGTTAGGTGTCATAGGTCACAGAATCACAGAATTTTTAGGGTTGGAAGGGAGCTCTGGAGATATCTTCTCCAAGTCCCTGCCAAGGCAGGGTCACCTAGAGCAGGTTCCACAGGAATGTGGCCAGGTGGGCTTTGAATGGCTCCAGAGTGGGAGATTCCATGACCTTCCTTGGGCAGCCTGTTCCAGTGCTCTGCCACCCTCAGTGTAAAGAAGTTCTTCATGTTGAGGTGAAACTTCCTGTGTATGGCCATTGCTCCTCATGCTGCTACTGGGCACCACTGAAAAGAGTCTGGCACCACCCTCTTGGCACCTGCCTTTAAGATATTTATATGCATTAATGAGATCCCCTTTCAGTCTTTTCTAGACTAAACTGCCCTTCTGCAGTCTGTCCTCATAAGAGAGATGTGTCTATGTAAAACCTTACCGAGGGCATTCGTAACAAACCTAGTCCCCTTCCTTCCCAGTTCTCAGCTTTCCATCCTGCTGCCAGAGACATTTTCAGAGAGGGCCAACACAGGCCAGACCTGGTTCATAGTGCCAGTGGAGGTACCTGCTCATCAGTGCCCTCCAAGCTTGCTTTTCCACCCCATCTCCTCCCACACATTCAGTTTACATAGTCACCTTTAGGGAGAGAGGATTTCCAGTGCAGCTGCTGCATGTCCTGTTCCCCTGCCTGGATCTTCATTTGTTGGAAACCCATGTCTCTTCTTCAGCCCTTGACCTTCTCCCTCACATTGTCCTTTTATTCCCAGCAGTTGGGTGTGTAGCCACACTGCTGACACTAGTCACAACTTGGTGCTCAGAGGGAGCTCAAGGATCTATCCCCTCCAGGGAGATGTCCTGTTTGTAGCTTCTCAGGGCAGATGGATCTGGTGTTTGTGGACCTGGAGAATGCTGGCGGTTACTGCAAACCTACCCCCGTTGCTCCCCAGGAGCCTTTCTCACCTCATCCCTGCTGGTATGGCACTGCCCTGTCTCTTGTCCAATTTTCTCTCCCCTTTTTCTCCTGTTCCTGCTTTCCTCACCATTGCTCTTCATCTCCCACTCGCAGCTGGACTGCAGAGGGGTTTCTCAGCTGGCTACTGCCACCTAAGCAAGGCACGGGCATCTTCCTCAGATACACTGGTGCTTCTGGACCCAGGGCAGGGCACGGCTCCCATGTTGCCTTTGGCAGAGTCCCAAGTGGCTGCCTGGCCACAGGAGCAAGGATACTGTATGACCTAGTGCTGGTGGGGTGCTTTGTCCCCCACTTGACTGCACCTCCCAACTACAACACATCAGATCTCTGATGCTTCACATTTCCATGAGTGCAGCAGTCTGCCTGGCATCTGGAAATTCCCAACAAATGCACAAATTCCTCCTTCTACCCAGAGAAGATTTCTGTGTGGGAGAAGAGGACCTGTTGGAGAAGCCTGAATGCAGGGTACCCTTTCCCAGGTCACAGGTTTTGCCCCTCCCTTCACGGAGGAATCGTGTTTTCTGATTTCTCCATCTCTGTTTCACTGTCAATCAGGTTATGTGTGGGTCTTGGGGAGTTTGTTTTTCCTGTAAGTCTATTCAAAGCCAGCAGGACCTCTAGTGAGTTTAGTGGTTAGTGAAGAGCAGGCCCTGGTCCTGATGGCTTGGGGCACCATGGTGGCCACAGGGGCTGAGATGACTTCGACCTTTGAAGGGAAAGGCAGGCTCTGTCCATGGCTGCCCCAGTGGGAGCATGTCCCTTGCTCATAGTGGGGGACTTGCGGGGCCAGCACAGCACAGGCAGAGATGACCTCTGAGGCACCAGCCATTGCTCAGGAGCTGATGTGTGCATGGGGCCAAGTTAAGGTACCCTTCCCCACTCTTGTATCTTACACTAAGCTTGGGCTAATTAGAGGACACCTTCTGCCTGGAGCCCCCATCCTGCCAGAGCGATACGGAGGTGGATGGCATCAGAAGTAGCTGGGGCAGCCCCAGTGCCACAGAATAGTTGAGGTTGAAAGGACCTCTGGAGCCATCTGGTCCCATGCCCCTGCTCAAGCAGGGCCACTGAGAGCCCTGGCTGCCTGTGCTGTTTCTGTAGGCAGGGATGATGCAGGGATGGGAGCCCTATGCCTAGGGGACCGTTCATGCCTGTCCCTGAGATTCCTTGGATGTTCCTCTCACGGATAAGTCCCCTCCACAGCGTAAGTGGGGGTTTCTCCCTGTGTATGTGTGAGTGAGCAGATCTGGCAGGCCCCATGCCAGGGACTGTCTTGCTGTACAACTCCGTATCAGTGTGAGATGGGCATCTCCTGTCTGGCTGATACCAACTGTTAAACAAGAAATATATTTAAATACAGAGATATGTATATTAAAAAAAAATTTAAATCAATCCTATTAAAGCCACAACACACAGCATCTGGAGGCAGCATGTGCTTTGTGCTGGGCTGTGTGGGGGTGAAAGGCAGCCAGATAACAGGCAGCCACACTTCAATATCCCCACAGCAGCGGGGGACCAGTCCCAGTCCTGGTCATCGCTCATGGCGGGCAGCAGCTTCCTGTCCCTGGCTGACGGTGTGCTCCCCTTGAGCAAACCTGGAGCAGCCCCAGCCTCCCGGGATATGCTGTGCAGCTGGGAAAATCCCTCGGTCCTTCACCTTAGGGAATCACCAGCTTCCCCACTGTGACACGCACACACACAGAGGACAGAGCCAGGATCATCACAGCTCATGGGAAAGTCACTTTTAATGGTTTATTGCCAATGTTACAAAGGTTGACACATGGTCAGACAGGCGGGAACCACACTGGAGTTGTAAAAACACCACCACCAAGTCTAGGGTTTTAGTTTATTTAAAAAAAAAAGTTTGCCTTGGCCAAGCTGACTGCATGTCCTGGGTATGCCTGGAAGCCTCAGCCAGGGTTGCCACAGCCCCCTGTGAGAGCCAAACATCCGGCTGGCAGTGAGTTGGGCTGGAGGGTCCCAGGGCAGTCCCCACACCAGCCTGTTCTGAATCCACAGTGCCCAGCTGTCCTCTGTGGCACCAGCCTTGCCCCACTCCTCTCCCTACTTACCTCTTTCAGCAGCAGCGGCAGCAAGAAAGGTGGCAAACACCCCTCTCCATCCATGCTGAGGATTGACAGTGCCAGCAGCTCGTGCTGAGCAGGTGCCCCAGGAGCTGTCTGTCACCTCCTGCCCTGCTCAGAGAGACTGCTGGCACCCCACTGTCCCCAGCCCTGCTTTGAAATAAATCCTTTAAGATGCTGGTAATTCCCAGAGCATCAGCACAGGCACCATATCCCTGGGGTCAGCTCAGGACCAGCACAGTGCACACTGTCCCTGTCCTGTTGCCCTCTGCCCTGTCCCTCCCTGGGGCTGTGGGAGCTAACCTGGCCAGGGTATGGCAGAGAAGACCAAAAACGAAGTTTGTGCTTTGTATACAAGACCCTGCCTACACTGAGGGGCTGGGGCGGGGGTGGCTGCGCTCACCTCACGGACAAGGTTACTCAGCCCCCTCAGCCCCTCACCACCCCAGCAAGCTACAGACATGCACACACACACACACACACACACGCACGCATGGGAAGAGGGGTCCCCAGGGAGCTGGGGGGGCAAAAGGGGAACAAGGAGAAAGCGGCCATCTCCCCAGAACCATGTCAGCACCAAGCCAAGGAAAGTGCATTCCCGGCCCCGCAGCAGTGGGGAGTACAGCGGTGCCAAGTGCACGCCTGCCCCATGCCCAGATGCAGCTCCCCAGACACAGCACCAAGCCCCTCCAGTGCCCTGCCAGCAGCTGTTTGCCTCTTAAAACTAAATTTTTGCTTTCTCTAAGCCACTCACCTCCCCGTGGCACCGCTGACCTGAGGTCTTGTGATGGAGGGATGTGGCTCAGGTGGGTGCTGTGAGCTGCCAGCAATGGGGATGGGTCTTAGCCACCCAGACCCCGCACAGTGATACATCACCCTGCACCGCCCTGTTTTGCCCCTGCTCCAGGGCACGTCCCACTGCTGCTGTCCCACTGTGGACCAAGTGGGTTGCCCATCTTGCCAGAGTGGGATTTAGGAGAATGACCCTGCCTATGCTCCTCCTGCTCTCAGCACCTGCTGCACCTGAGGGCTTGGGGGTATGGCTGGTTCCTCTATTCCCCATGGCCTTGGGGACAAGGAATGGGACATGGGGCTCGGTGCTGCCCCCAGAGCTGGGGGCCAGCCAGGGAGGGCTCTGCTTCCCCTGTCCCCTCGACAGACACTTACAAACACACACAGAGAAAGGAAACCGTAACCTTATAAAAGACACTGAACGCAAACGCCCGCATGTTTGGGGGCAGCCCCAGCCCCATCACTGCCTCGGCTCCCCCCTACCCCCTGTGAGCTGCAGGGCAGGCTTGCTCCATGGGGCTGAGTGGCTGGCAGACCCCTGGGCGCCTAGGAGCCAATGATCTGGCCAGACCATGTCTCATGCTTCGTGTGGGGTGCCAGGTTAGTGAGGACCACTTCCACCGCCTGGAATTTCTGGTTCTTCGGAGGGATAGGGCAGACCTTGTACGTCACCTCATCCCCCTCCACCGGGACGTACTCCCCCTCGATGCTGTGGGAGAGGAAAGGAGAGATGGTGTGGCTGTGGCCAAGAGACGGACCCGTGCCCCAGACAACCCAGAACCAAGGAAGGAACCCGACCCATCAGCTGTGCCTTGCGAAAGAAAACACACGGATGACGGAGGGTGGAGGACAGGCAGAGGCCCATACCCATCCCATGGAGACATTCACACCCCATACCACAAAGTCTCCAGCCCCATGCTGATGGCATGGCTACTCCGGGGTGTTCTGGCACCACACAACCCCAGGACTTACTCAGACACATGCACAAAAATGTCCTCTGTGCCATTCTCAGGGGTGATAAACCCATGGCCCTGGGAGCGAGAGAACTGCTTGCAGACGCCTTTGAAGACAGGACCAGCAGAGGCTCGTGCCGTCCTGTGGGAGGAAATGGAAGGAGATTTTTCACCAGTGATACCCACCCACAGCACCCTGGACAAGTGTGTGCAGTGATGCCAGAGACTACATTGGCAAAGTAGACCAGGTGTAAAGGGCTCTGCAAGTGACCGCAGTCCCTGCTTGGCTCAACTGGATGGTCCCAAACCCCCACACCAGGTACTTACGCTGAGTAGGTCCTGGTCCTCTTGGTGGGGAGGGGGCTGGGCAGGTCCCGCAGCAGGAGGTTGCCCCGCTCCCAGATGCGGCTGCCCTCCCGCTGGAAGGGGAAGGTGGGCCACACTGGTGACTTGGGGGAGTGCAGGGGTGGCACCGCTGGCGGGGCACTGGGGTCCGATGACATGGTGGGTCCCGCAGGCTCCTCCGTTTTGGGGGTAGGTGGGAGGGCGGCAGGAGAAAGGACACCCAAGTGTGCGGGTCTACTGGTGACCTGGGGAGCAAAAGGAGGTGGGGTTACGGGCCCTCCTGTGGGGCTGTTGGCAGGGACAATTTGCTGTCAGGAATTGCCCCTCTGCTCCCAGCCATCTGTCACAGCAGGCAGCATGCTGCCAGGTTTCTGTATAACGCCCAGGAGTAGGAAGCCTATCCCAGCTTGGAGCCACCTGGGATGTTCCAGCAAATCAATTCCTAGGGAAGAGCCTGGTTTGTGGCTCCACCTTTCATTTGCCAGCATGACTGGGCCTCCAGTCCCAGTCTCTGAGAACTTCCCCCAGCTGAAATTTCTGATAAAAAGAGTGACGGAGAAAGGTCTGAGGGTAGGTCAAGGTCAGGCCCATGAGGCCTCCCCAGCACAGGACACTGCCTCAGCCCTACAGGATGCAAGACCCAACCCCAGCCCCAGCTAGCAGCTGCTGCCCACCCAGGCACATTCCTACAGTAAGTCCTACAGTAAAGGACACCAGTGGCAGTGCTGCCAGCAGCCCTCACACCCTTTTCACATCTCAGCTGAGCCACAAAACAAACACAACTTCCTGCTGCTGCAGTCATTAGGCACCAGTTTTTGGCTGGCATCATGCAGTTTGCAAGGAGTTAAAGCCCTAAGGAGCAGAAACCCTCTAGATGTGTCCTGCCAGAGCAATTGTGGGCACTGTTGTCCTCCCTGAAGCACCCCAGCATGAAATTGGAGGGGTTGTGAATTTTTAAGCCTCCCAGCAAGATGCTCTGGTGCGTGATCACTGCAGCCGTTTGCTTAGAAAGCCTTTGCTCTGATTATTTCTATTCCAATCAGTTGCTTCAGCTGATGCTGGTGTCTGTCCTGGAGTGCCCCACAGCTGTGGCTTCTTGGGATCACCTCTCTTTGAGTGCACTGGTTGAGAAGACTCCCCTGTCTCCATCACTGCTCCGCCTCAGGACTTTTCCCACCTCCTGGAGCTGAGGAGCCTGAGATCCTATAGACTTACCATCCCCTTACCCACCACCCACTTCAGCCCCTCCCCACCCCACTGGGGCATGTGGTATCTTTTGGGATGACACCTCACTATCTCACACTAAAATCCTGGAGAACATTTAATTTGTTTTTTGACTCACTGTGGCCCTTTGAGATATGAAGGCCCTGGCGGGGGGGATGTGCAAAAGAGGGTCACCTCCACTCTGAAATTAGCAGGTACCAAGGACATGGAAAAGCATTTCTGGAGCAGCTGAAGTTTCAAGGAGCGACCAGAGAATTCTTGCTCCCCTCACCCACTTCTGCTTCCTTCTCTTGCTGGTGGGTCTGCCTGCCACTGGGTCCCTACTGCTGCCGGTCCAACTTGGATGCTGCCCATCTGGGACTCAGCCAGCCATGTTCCTCTGCCCTCTCAGACAACTTCTAATCACGGCCACAAACCCCTCCAAAACATCTCTCCCCTCTCTGGCTCCCCACCTATCCCCACACCAAACACTTGCTGTGCTTCAGTGGTTCCTCTCTGCCATGAAGTAACTGAAGCACACACCCCTCCCTTCTGCTCTACATCCCAACCCACACAGGGACTCCTTGGCTCCTGCCCCGACAAGCTCAGCATCTCCTGCCCCCATCTGTTCAGCATCTGTTTCCCCATACCCAGCTCAGCATCTCCTTCTCCTGTTCCCAGGCTCAGGCTCACTATCTCCTTCCCCCCTGTCTCCTTCCCCCGTGCCTGTGGATCTTGGAGAAGCTCAGGGAGCACCCAAGGGATACACCTCAAAGCCAGGCCTCACACCAAGCACAGCTCCCATCTATGTCCCGATCCAACCACTCTGCCTGTGCTGGTGACCTGTCTGGCCACTTCAGGTCAGCAAAAAGCAATGCGGTGCCCATGCACAGCCTTCCCAGTAGGTGTCACAGCTGGAGGAGTGGGATGATTTGGGGGAAGCAACCCTCAGTTCTCTGCCACATCATGAAGCCGCCACTATGAAAATGGCCTCACCAGGGTGCGTCTCCTCTGTGTGCGCTTTCGCTGACAAGGCCTTTCCATTCCCCCACCAGATTAGGGACAATGGAGGGTATTTAATCTGAATAACGATGCTTGGAGCAAACTATTAGTATGCTGAGGGAGTTACATAGTTGGCATCCATAAGGGGCTGGAAAAATGGAAGTTTCTCAGAGCCAAAACAAAAGCAAGAGGCAAAAGGGAAGGGGTGCGCAGGAGGGGAGCCTTGCAGAGACAAAATGATGTGGACTGGTGTGGGACCAGCGCAAGCTCAGGTGCCCTGGACGGTTCCCTGGTTCTGGGGATGAGCAGTGGCTAAGAACAGCACAATGCTGGGCATCACTGAGGAGGCACACAGTCTGATCCCAAAGGCCTGAAGGCAGCAGCCGAGGCTGCCCTCCTGGGCTGCTGTTTGCGCCCAGGAACTGAGCTTGCACCATGTGGGAGAACAAGCTGGGCATGATCACATGGGGGGAGGCTTTGGGTGGCATGCACAGATGTGTGGGAGCCCTGGTGTGGGATGGTAGCTGATTGGGATAAGAACAGGGAGAGGGCACAGCATGGCTGTGGAATCCCCATCCCCAGGAATATGTAGCCCCTGGACATGTCCCTGAGCTGCCTGATCTAATTCCTGCTTGGAGCAAGGGTTGGAGCAGGGATCCCTGTCTTGTGGCCATGCCAAGGCTGTCACCCATAACCAGCATGTGCACTCTGCCCCTCTTCAGCACCTGCATCAAGCATCCCAAATCTGTGGGTCAGCCTTGGTGCCCAGTGGCTGGAAGCCTGTCTTTGCTGGTGCTGGTGAAGCTGAGGCTGAGTGGGAGCTTTGGCACTATGGGGGAGGGCTCTGGAGTCATATTCTAACTCACACCTCATTTAAATCCCCACAGCAAACAAAAGGAACAAGGAAATTAAATTCAGGACAAAAGTAGGCTGAGAGAAGACAGGAGACACAAGCACATCTTGGCCAGCATCTCCTCCCTTCCCAGCCCAGCCAGAGGTCAGGGAAAACCTTCCTGTCCTCCTTCCCTTCCTGTGTTCCATTCCACAGTCCTCTCCTCAACCCTTATTCCACATCACAGCCCCAGCAGGAAACATGGAGGGGGCACGTGGGGCTGGGAGGCATATTCACCCTCTCCTCCATCTCCTGCAGTCATGATAACCTCTGTTGTGGATGAGAGCATCTCTCTCCACTCCAGGTCTCTCCCAGCCTGGCTAATACCACCCACGACACTGTGTCCACCCCATGCACGTATACGAAATCGGGTCACTTGAGGAAGCAAGCGGGGAGGATGCAGCAGCCTGGCTCTGCCGCGGGGCATGGGAAGCCTTCCCAGCATAATCCCCCTCCACCGCCACTGCTAGGCCTCCACCTCACTCCTCTCTGTCTCGTCTTGGTGGCTTTGCTCGGAAGATCTCCCAGAGTGACAGTCCTTCGAGCCAAGGAGGTGTATGGATGGCACAGACCCCAAAGCTCCCTGCAAGGATGCTCTTCATAAAAAACACCTACCACCCTGTCTGCCTTCCCCCCTCCCCAAAGAAGCCAAACCCCAGAGCTCTCTGGTGACAGGGTCTCCTTTGGCAGCAACCGCCAGCTTTGCTTTTATAGATTTTCGGAGGGCAGGCTCCTGAGCTAGCGGAGCTGACAGTCGGGAGTGCTTGCAGGGGAAGGCAGGAAACCCAGGCCAATTAAGGCAGACAGGCAGTAGACACATCAGCTTTTATCTCGAGATCCAAGTACCCCATTCATCAGCAGTGACTGAAAGGTCTGCAGTTTATCAAATAAAATCACCGTCTCTCTCCCCTTCTTTAAAGCCAAACACATTGACTTGGGCGCTGGCAGTGACCTTGTTCAACTAAACAGCCTTTCAAGGTTCCCTAGAAGGGGGGAAGGAGCCTTTTGAAGAGGCACCAGCCTCTGTCTGCCACTCCCCGTTCATTAGCAGTAGCGAAGAAAAACCCCTCACACGTCCCTCGCCCAGGCGGGGGAATACATATTTAATTAGCTTAATCGCCCTCGGAGAGTCGGCGCTCCTTTGTGCGCCTTCCCACTCGCTGGAACCCCCGGGATGCCCAGGATGGATGGGCGGATGGGTGGCCGCTCTGCTGGCGGCCCTCACGCTCCGGCTCTGGACGTGACCCTTGAGCCGGCCCGCTGTCGCTCTTATGGGCCATTCCCTTTCATACCCCCAGCATCAAATCCCCGGATCAGATGCTGTCTGCCACAACACTCCGGAGTGCCACCGCTCCCCCCGCCCCAGTCAAGGAGCTGGAGGTTATTCTCCCTTTGCTGCCTTTTCCAGCACGGGCTCTTCCGTGCCACTCGCCATCATGTTTTCTCCACCCCTTGCAACTGCCACTGGCCGCAGTTTTGGAGCCAGGTTTACCACCTCTCTCAATCCACCCCAGTAGAAATAAAGGCCTCTGTATGTAAAAAAGACACCCTGTCTCCACAGCCAGCTCCCTGTAGCCGTCTTCTCACCCTGTGGAGCGGGGAAAGCAATGCTCTGGCCCACTGCCATCCTCGGGGAGGCTGATGCCCCTCTAGACCCAGCTTGTCTAGACACAAGCTGAAACAGAGAAGAGCTACACCCCTCCAGACGGATGAGCGTGTCCTCAGGGCTCAATGCAAAAACAAAAATGCCATTTTTCAGCTGCCTGGCATATTCACCTGCCGAGGGACCCAACAACAACACGGTGGCCAGCAGAGATCTCAGGGGCGCTGCCATGAAGGGCAGGAACCAGCTGGGGAACCAGGATGGCTCCAGGCAGGGGTTACCATGAGCAGGGCACGGCAGTGCTCGCTGGTCTCTGTTTATCCATCCTCCCTTCCTCGGAGAAGGCTCACAGCCTCGGCGTCTGGCAGGTTTTTATAAATGCTGTCTCTGTTCGATGCTAATGAAAGGCTCTCAACTCCCCCCTCCCGTTTTTGGTTACCAGATCACACCGTTAAGAGTTAAATACCAAGCAAAGCAGTTTCCTCGTTTACCATGCATGTTACAAACCCCTTTGCTGAGGCATATCACTATAGGAAAAATAAAACTAGGCGGTTTGGGGGGAACGCACACTGACAGCATCCCCTCCCCAGCTAAGCCAATCACGCTTCCAACTCCAGAGATCTTAGCTGAGATAGTCTCGCCTACGATACAGCCCGCTTAGCGCTAAAATATGAATGTCACCTTTACGGATTTATTATAAAAATCTCCCTTAGTCAGTGCTGGGCTGCCCAGTTCTCAGGGAGGCCATGGGGGAAAGCAAGCAAGCTGACAGATGCAAAGAAACAGCAAAGGGAGAAACCATCATGGAGGCTTGATTTACAGTACCTTTTAAGCCTATATGCAAAATCATCACTCCCAAATACCGAGATGGTGGAATTTATTTGTTTTCTTGTGTTGGATTTTATTACTTAACTAGCAGAGTGCCTGTTCAAAGACCTGGCGTCTGTGTCCTTCCTTCCTCCTTTGTGGATCTAACTTGCCATCAGCAGGAATAGTGCAGCCAGTCCCAAAGAAACCCCAGTTCAAGCCCCCATCTTTATTAGCCTGCTTTAACAAGACGGATTTTTTACAAATTACCTTCCCCTCACCCGGCAATCCGAGTGCTGGGTCCCAGCTGAGCTCAGCCCTCCGTTGCAAAACCCTGGATGATTTGCCCCAGAACCAAAGCAGACGTGCAACATTGCCGCCGCCACCCCCAAGGGAGTTATTGTTCCTGAGACTGGTGGGGAATAACCAAACCGCAGGGACGTCTCGCTTCACCCTGTCACCTCTCCGCCGTCAAAAGGAAAAAGCGGATTTGAGAGCCAAAGGTGGTGCATGAAGTTTAACCTGCAGCCACAATAGCCCGGGCACGCTGGATGGCCATTGTGCCTCCCCTTACCTCCTCAGCAGCGACGGGCTCCCTGGAGCTGCGCTCCGCAGAGCATCGGTGCTCGGCGGGGCCGGACGCTCCTCCGCTGCCTTGCGAGGAGCAGCGGACTCTCCCGCAGCCCGGCTCCCGGGGGCTTTCTCCGGCTGCCGGCTGCTGGAGCTGCGCTGTCTGCGGTGTGTATGGTCTGCGCTTCCAACACACACGCATCCGCACGCCTTCCCCTGACGTCAGGGCCGGGCCAGGGGGAGCGGGCAGGTGGGAGGGATCAGGGTGGTCATTTCAGAACTAGGCTTAAAGGAGAAAGTCTGTATGAGGGGCCGGAGGTGACGAGGGGCGGCCCCGGGGGGCTGCATCGCTCCGGTTACGCAAGGTGACGAACATCGGTGGCACAGCCGGACGCAATGGGGAGCCCCGCAGGCTGCAGGGTCAGCAGGATGGGGAGTGGGGGGTCTGGCAAGGCACCAGAGGCAGGGATGGGGACAGGAGGCCAGGTCTGAACCAGGAAAGGCCCCTCGCCATGGAGGTCTGTCACCTCCAGTCTCAGCGGTGCCGCTGCAGACACTCTCCACACCTGCCCGGACCTGCAGCTCCCAAGCACCCATGAGTGCCACAGGCACCCCCGGTGCAGCAGGACAGCACGGGAGGCTCGTGCTCCAAGTCTGTCCTACCGCCCTGCTCCCCTGCTCCAGGCTCACAGCCAGCTATCACAAGCCCAGGTGCTTTCTAATGGTCTTATTTCTTCTATCAGTGCACTGGGCCAACCCCCAGCCCAGCCCAAAAAGATCCTTCCTTTCTGTTTTCCCATGTGCCAGTGTGACTGTGCTCAGGAGAGCCATCTCCATAGGCAAAGGCATTGTCATAAATTGGCCCAAGACTTTCTCTCACAGGGGCACAGGGCAGTGCAATGTGGATGGGAATCCATCGTTCGCTGATTCCACTGGGAAATAGGATGAGGAGTAATGAGGTTTAAATTGCAAGGAGCAAGACTGATGGTAGACATTAGGAAACACTTTCTAACAGAACAGGCAGTTAATTACTCAAGTTGATTGCCTGAGGAAGCACCGGAATCTCCATCACCGGAGGTTTGTAAGAACAGGCTGGGTAGGGATGCTTTGGGGGAAATTTAGGTGACGGAAGCCTCATTTTGGAGTAGAAGGGTGGATCACACCAGCACCTTACCATGCAGGTCTCTGTGATCCTGGAATAAAATTTACAACCACCCCAAACAACCATAGCTCAGTGTTAGTGCTGCAGGGAGCTGTTGTGGCTGTCTTGTGACATGGGGTGGCTGAGTGTTGCTTTTGTTTTCTTTAACTCTTTTCTTCATACATTCTAAGTAGCTGTACACAATGGTGCTAACTGGATCTGTTCCACCAATGACCCTGGAGGCTGCAGGATGGTGCAAAAGTTGTGTGAGAAGTCACAAGGCCTGGCACAGAGTCAGGACTCACAACTCTTCTACCTGGCTGCATCCATCCATCCATCCACCCACCTATCCATCCAGGTACTGAGTGTTGATCCACGTCTGTCCCAGGGGCTTTGGCAGAGGGATCAGATCCCAAAGCACTTGTCCTTCTCCTGTCAGTGAACTGTAGCGTGGAAAAAGGCTCCACAGAGAGAAGAGACCAGCCCATGGCAAGGCCACCAAGAATCACTGAAACCCCATGTGCAGGTGAGTTCTGGTGTTGCCAAGCATGCTCTGCTTGTGCCTTTTCAAGTAGTTTTTTTATGACTAAACGGGAGCTCTGTTCACCCCTTATGGACATCACAAGGCTCATCTCTCCAATCTACCTTTCAAAACCTTGCAAAAGAAGGGGAGGAGACCCCAGACAGCACTGAGTCTCCACCAAGTTTCTCCTGAGATGGCCTCTTCTCTCCTGGGGGACAGCTCTCCATATCCAGACCAGGAGAGTCCTGAGCTAGCAAAAGCTGGAGGGCAGTGCTCAGGATGTGCAGTATGGGCATGCCCTCTTCTTGCCCAGGCATTCATTTAACATGTGTACATTGAATGTCAGAAATACCTGTATTGTCTGTTTTGTGGTATGCCAGGTTTACCTGTGTGCTCAGTTGCATGTGTTAAAGAATATGAACTGAACAGAGGAGGTAGGCATCAGAGCCTGTCTCTCCCATGTAAAGACTCTTGATGGAAAAGGCACAGGGAACTCAAAGATGTTTGTAAGGTGACTCTGGGCATGCGCTGCAGCAGAGGAGGTATAGAGTCTAAAGCAGGTAACAGTGACAAAAGGAGAAGAGGGGAAGCTTTGATCAAACTGAGAGTGAGAGTGGGGGTGCCAGAGATGCCTGCAGAGATGGAAGAAAAGGCAGGAGTGCAGAAGACTTTGTATGTAAGATACATCACTCCTTTGGAGTCAATCAAAGGAGGACCAGAACTGTCTAGATGCAAATTACCAGTCACATTCCCTAGCATCCCTGAGCCAGTTTTCTCCAAGAGTCATGGAGATGCAGGGACAGACGAGATTTTAAACAAAGCAATTTGGGATCTCCTTTCATTTTCTTCACAGGTTCCAATCCTTCACTTAACTTTAAATAGTATTTTCCAGTTTTCCTCTACAATCAAGAGAATGAGAAATGGCTGGGATTTAGTCTGAGGGACAGAAAAACTCTTGTGCAACCTCTGGGTTCCAGCAGCTGAAGCTTAAAAAACCAAACAACAACAAACCATGCCAAAAAAACCCCCAAAACAACCAGCAACAGAGAATCATGCTCCCAAATGTCAGGGAAGCCCTAATACTGCTGAGAGAGACTCTAGAGACTTTATGGTTATGTGTGAAAAGGTATGTACAGGCACTGCGGATTTGTGGATATTCACCATGTCAGTACTACTGGGACAAAAAGAGATCATTCAGCAAAATGAGGCTGTTCACACCATCTCCAACAGCAAGACACTTTAGCAGCAACATTAAAGATAGCGTAACTCTGGACACTACCAATAGCTGAACTGAGACAGCACCCATGTTACATGGGGCATAGTTTGGCTTTTGTTTATAATTTTACCTTGGAGAGAGTACTTATGAGATATGGAATTCCTCCAGGGAGACTACCTAGGTGAGAACAGAATATCTGTCGTGTATGACGGCCCAGGCACACACTGCTTGGGATTGAGGGGGTTACCTGCAAAAGGTGAGATTGGAAATCATTTCTTACAACCTGGGATGTTACTGGTGGAGGCTGAGAAACTGACAGCCAGACTCAGCTGTGGTGGTGATTGCAGCCTAGTACCAGAGGCAGTGAAGCTCATCCAACACTGCCGTCACTACCTATCTCTTCACACATTTCAGTTCAGTTTCTCCAGAGTAATATCAAAGTACCTGCAAGTTTCAGCAAAATACATAGCTGTATACAGAAGAGGAATCCCATCATACTCACTGAGGAGTGGCCCACAGCATTCAGCCCTTACTGGCAATCACAGAGCTGATACAGGAGAGATTCTACATGTCTTGTTTGGTTGCCTGCACTTTACAAACACCAAAGACCTAAGTCATAAGACCCAAGCCATTATGGACCAAGGCCTCACAGACCTGCTGCTCACACAGATGGTTTTGGGGGGACTGTAGATCATGCTTCTTCATATTGGTCACCCCAAAACACAAACAGCTATTGGAAGCATGAAAAATGTTAGCTCAAGGATGGGCTAGTATGGAAGCATGGTATGTATAACTCTGTCCAAATCCACTTCTCTCCATCTCCCATGTTCTTCCAGGTATTCCAGTCTACTATTCCCTCAAACCCATGCCCCTCTTCAAGCCTATTTGTAGTCCTTATATACAAAAGCATCGAGTGATCACCTTGCCAAAGTCAACAGTGTCTAAGTTCTCCTTCATGTGATACTAAGGCTATTTCTTCCCCTGCCATCAGAAGAAGGACAGGATAGGGAACTGTTCTCTCTTCTGAAAAAGCAGCTACAGTGACCTGCAAAACCTGCACTCCAGCTAAAGGTCAAACCTTGCACTGCCAGACCTGCATGAGGCCAGGACAAAACAGCAAGGGATGCAGCATGTGTGCCAGCAATACTGTGCTGTGCTCAGATTAGCGTAGCTGTGACTATAGTGCAGGAGAAGGGAGCTTTTGTAAGGCTCCCTGAAGTAGGACAAGAAGAGCAAGAAATGGTGGGGATTTGGGTTGAGGTGCTCTGATAGAGCAGTGTCTGCTGTGCTGGTAGCAGAGCTCATTGGTGAGATGGTAGATGTTGCTCCAAGAAAAATGCTGCTCTTCTCAGGTGACATGGTAAATCTTGTTCCTGGGCTCCCCATTTAATACAAACACACGAAACATGTGCAGACCAGTCAGTTTGTTTAATTAAACAAACAAAAAAACCTCACACACCAACCGATCCTGGTGAAACAGGAGTAATTGTGAGGAGATCAAAAACTCTTTGGCCAAGACAGGTCTCTTGTTAATGAAGCCTAACAATGGCATTTCCAACCCCCTTTCCCCCCTCCCGTTCCAAGACAGCTCAACATTTAATGATTTTGTTATCTAAAAGCGTGTTACTGTCCCATCACACGCTGCTGGGGGATGTGGGGGATGACACACTTAGCCTTCTCATCAAAGCCATTATGCTGACAGTGCATTTTTTCCTGTCAGCCAGGGATGTTTGGTTTTCCTGGCGGATCTTTTTTTATACACACTTCAAATAACCTCCTTTCATTATTCCCGACAAATCTCAGACGTTAGCACACCCCCTTGTTTTATGCCATCCCTCATGCTGCTTCTCTCACTGCAGAATGCACCAAGGCCTGAAAAAAAATCATGCCACGAGAGTTGGTTTCTTTCTGGCAATTAACACTCTGAAATTATTCCAGCCCTGCGTGCTGGCAGTTTGTCCCTGACAATCACCTTGACCTGAGCATTGGGCAGTCGGTGCTGGAACTTCCAGCTGCAAAGGGCGCCATAAACCCACCCAGGTTTGCTGCAGAGGTGGGCAAACAGATGAAGAATTGCCTTTCAGAGAGGCGCAGACTTTTGATCTCTGATGCCCCCTCAGGATTGAAGCTCATGCAAATGATTAAATCACAGTAACAGAAGTTTTTGATTGCTTCAGCTGCGGCATGGGAGCCACTACCCGGGGCTGGGCAGGCAAGGGGGGACACAGAGCAACCGTGCACAGGGCGCCCAGTTTCTGAGGGCGCTTATATTGACCAAACCACCCCCTTCACGGGGGTCACCAGACACTGCCCGGCCACCGGGCACAGCGTGTGCGGAGCCGGGACCCCGCTCCGCCCGAGGAGGGACAAAATGGCCGCCGTGCCCCCCCCCCGCTTCAGTGAGGTCGCGGG